>CM076584.1:646543756-646860247 GCA_034641835.2 Pinus albicaulis | reverse complement strand
AAATTTTACAAAGAGAGCCCTCTCTGGGTACAGATTGGCTAGATTTTGTACCTAAAAGTTGGTTTCTGGTTACCTCGGACTATTTATTTTGAACCTGAAGAAATTACTAAGTGATAACATAACCCTCACTCGGCCAGGGGGCATGCTTATATAATCGTTTCCGTGGAATAATTCACTAAGTGGGCCGAAGCGATGCCTACATTAGCTGTCGATGGTAAGACAGCTGCCCAATTCCTTTTCAACTATGTTATTACGCGTTTCGGAATCCCTCAAGCCTTTTTCACTGATCATGGCACTCATTTTTGGGATTACATGATGGCTGAGATGACATCAAAGTTGGGCTTACACCATGATAGCTCAACGCCATACTACCCCCAGGCGAATGGCCAGGTTGAGGCCGTGAACAAGGTTTTGGTCACGATGCTTCAACAAACGATTGGTATCCACCAATCCAACTGGCATCTCCAATTGTTCTCAGATCTCTGGGCTTATCGAACGTCTGTAAAGAGCATGACTGGATTCACACCTTTCCAATTGGTGTATGGTCTGGAAGTGACTCTCCTGGTTGAATGCAAAATTCCTTCCCTGAAGTTGGCTGTGAAACTATTTCCTGAAACTTCTCCAGAGGAAGAATGTCTCTTGTATTTGGAATGACTGGATGAAACCCGCCGCATAGCTACCTTGGTTATTGAAGCACAGAAAAAGCGGGTCAAATCCCACTTCGATCAATCAGTTTCTCCACGTTCTTTCATTGAAGGGGACCTTTTCCTCCTATATGACTAAGCACACGATAAACTTGGAGCGGGAAAATTCTAGCCCATGTGGCATGGGCCCTATATAGTTAAACAAGTATTAAAAAATGGGGCCTATGAGCTTATCGACTACGAAGGAGTTTTTCTGGCACAGCCTAGGAATGGGCTGTACCTAAAAAATTACTATGCTTGAGTTATTCTTGTGTGGTGTGTGTGTACATAAGTGAGTGATTTCATTTTTTGTGCATGTGTGGTGTGGTGTGCTTTGTAAGCATCTTTCTGCTGATTGGGTTTTCCTGATTGTGCAGATGTCTATTACTCCTTTTATTGGTTTCGCGGATGGTTCTTCCCATAGTACTAGGAATCTGTCCTCGGCAGCCTGGTTAATCTACGATCCTGTTAGTGAGTTGGTTAATTTTCAAGGTGTTTGTCTATGGCCTACTACAAATAATGTCACGGAGTATAGTGTCATTTTGGAATTGTTGAACGAGGTTGTTAACCTCGGTATTCATGCATTACTTGTGTATCTGGACTCACAGCTTGTAGTACTACAACTTAACGGTCATTACTCAGTTAGAAACCCATCCATTTTACGTCTGTATCTACGTATTTGTTTACTGGAAAGAAATTATGATTACATTACATATCAACACATACCCAGACACATGAATGCGTTAACAGATGCAGCAGCTAATATGGTTTTAGATAGACATTTACGCAACTTGTAAAAACATCATCACATGTAAAAAGATCCATCCAGAAATATATATATATATATATATATATATATATATATATATATATATATAGGTAGAATAGTTTGTAGTTTCTGTACATCACATAAAATAAAAAAATAAACATGTTTGTTTTACTAATAGCCAGAGACAACATGTCTCTCAAAAATATGCATGTAAAAGCCCTAGATGACTAATCAGCGTGGTGCTCATGGTAGCATTTCACCGCACGCACCAATCGCCTTAGCAATCGATGGAGGTGACTAGGCACCCCCACAGTGTGTCTCTGGTAAGCCATCGGGACGTATGCTAGCCGTGCGTAATCCGGGATCCCCCGGGTGATACCCTCCAGGTTCTGGACTTGCTTGCTCCCTTCGCCACTCTTAACTTGAGGATCGTGTGCGAAAGGGGTCCTCTGTGCAATGGGCGACATTCCGCGGGCCTCTCTGGGCCAACATCTACATACATATAGAACTGTTTGTTAGAGTAGGCATGTATCACAAAAAATCATAAATACATAAAATTTAAAAAGAGTCTTACCCAGCTCCTCGTCCTAGTCATCCCCCTCCGGGAGTGGAATATCTGGGTCTCCCATGAAGTTGGTACCATCACAGGGCCAGTCCTCAATGACGATTAGCTATCATCGTAGCCATACAAAAAACTCGGGCCTCCAGGACATCTGCTAGCCCCCTCCTAATCTAGGCATGAGTGCTGCCCATCGAGCCATCCTTGGCTCCCTCAATGATGGCTCGATGACTATCGCCACTTGGCCCTAGAAAATTGGTAATCGTTCCAGAATGAATGACACCAGAATGGTACCATACCCAAACTATTTCAGTTTTGCCTTCTTGCACTTCGTCAGCTGTCGTTTGATGTTTGTGGTTACGACAGTGGCCCAATCAAAAAGTGTAGGGTTCATGCATTTGGAGGCTAGTAGGAGCTGTGCTTTGGTTGCCTCATGTGGTGCCTGCGACCCCATAGCCCGCGTAATGGTGTGGAGCACTACTCGGAGTTCTAGATCTCGGACCGTGTGGATATCAACCTTCCCATTTCCTGATCCTGTCTATGCCCCTGGGCACACTCTCGCCATTACCATCTCCATTTTTTCACCAGAAGGTATACTGCCTATCATGATTGGCACTAGGCCTCTGCAGAACAATCTTATGAAATAAACATCAGAGACCTCAAGTTCCAATACTTGGTCTCGGAGCCTGAACACTTCTTCGTTCTCGTCCCAAATGCTAATCAAATATTGCAATAGCTTAGGTTGTGCTCTCAAACATGGTGTGAGGAAGAAATTTTTGAGACCACAGTTTCGAAGGGCAGTCATGCAAGCTTCATTTTGCATGGCCATTTCCTCCTCTTCCCCATGCTCCCTCTACTTCCACTCAATCACCATTGTGGCTGGGTATTTGCACCAACATGGTCAAAAATACCTTATTAGATCTCTACAACACTGAGAAATTCATCTAATTGGCTCACATTTTGATAAACTGATGCGGAAATTTGAGTTTCGCCATTTGTACAACTGTTTTGCTAACAGTCGCGCCAACTGGTGCGACCCCTTTGCAAAATGGAGCCAATTGGCGCAGGTCCGTGCCCAATACGTGTACCAATTGGCCGAACCCTAATTTTGCAAAGGGTCCCCCCAGGGATCAAAAACACAATGGAAATCTACAAAAATGAATTAAAAAAAAGTTGAAGAGAGCATCTCTTACCTAGAATGAACGAGAACCAGAATGATGTACTGGATTGGTCACAATCGCCGCCACAAGTTTGCATAGCAAAAGCTCACTGTTGCTCTCCAAAAGAGGTAAAAAGTAAAAGTGAATGTGTTTTACTATTTTTAGCATATTTATAAAATTTTAAAGTCAAAATAAGGTTTTGAAATTCATTTTTCCAATATTTTATTATATTTTGCCGAAAAATGGATTTTACACTCGCTTTCATGTGTAGCAACAGGTTTTTATGCAGCTTGGATAGGGGTACGAGTTGTATTTTATAATTTTTTGAACTCGGTAAAAACATGAAAAAGTCATTTCTGGAGTCATCTTTCAGCTCTTTTCTGACTCTCTAAACGTGAAAAGATTGTCGAGTCGCTTGTCGTTTTGATCTCGTTAAATTGGCTGCAAAACGAAATTTACCTAGTATACGTTTAACCCTTTTTCGGGCTGGGATAGATTATTTACAAAAAAGGAATACGCTAGCCTATCGCAACTAGGAGGTTTTCTCAGACATAGTTTTCTACCTTTTTGGATCTGAGGAACTATCTACGAAAAGGGACTATTGGAGTTTACTTTTCTGTTGTCTTTTCAAACTCTCTAAACATGAAAAGACGTTGAGTTCTTCCTTTGTCAGACTCGGTAAAACCTGATGACATCGGATTCAGTTGTAGTGACGATATTTGAGTTTCTCCTTCCTAGGGCTCATTAAATGTAATAGCATGGATTCGTCTGAAGGACGAACTTATATCACCAGCATATGCTATCCCCTTCAAGATTTTCTTCAAAAATAATTGGGCTACTTGCCAGAAATGGTGGGGAAAAAATGGAAACAGTATCATCCTCATGTCAGCAGTATGTCACTCTTGAACATGGAACTTGTCTGCATTCATGTCGGGTTGGGGACATCTCATCTCATTTTCCACTTGCCTCCATGAGTTTGGGTGATCTCTTTTGACCTCTCATCTGCTCTTTTCCTCGTCATCGTGACCTATGATATTTTGATGTCAAATACTGCCAAATCCACTGTCGTGTCACTGATATGTTCAAGAGAAGTTGACCTCTGCAGTTTCAACCTTCCTCTGATTCTCATATGATCCCGATTCACAAACATTATGTTCCTCTGTCTCGCCTCGATAATGTGGGAGAAATTATGGCCCACCTTCGATCAAGGTTACTTGTCAAATTCAGCTCATTATCCAAGAAGCTAATCTAGAGACTCCCGTCCAGTACCTTGGAGCCTGCATGCCTCAATGGAAGGTTCTTCGCATTCGATGCAAGGTTTTCATCATTGGCCTTCGATCGAATGATTTTGCGGGTGTTCAATGCCAGCTCACTGTTCACATTTCATGGATTGTACCTATAGTACCTTTAGGGCCATTTTCATTATTGGTGGTTCCTCTTGCGTCTATTAACATCTTTCAATATCAGCTGGTAATCAGACGATGTTCTTGCATGTTCGAATTCAGCTCACATATTCACATGCTAGGACTTGTACTCTGTTCGGGTCGAGATGGAGTGCAAGACCCTGGATTTTTTTTTTTTGGGATCTAGGCTACGATTTTGTGGATTATTATGATTGGTTACATGACTCATTGATTGGATGGCTGCGACCATACCTGAGTCTATTTATCGATCCTCACTGGATGGCTATGTCCATGCCTCGGATCTTGATTATTGTATACTCTATTATGGATGGTTGCACCCATACCACATATCATGTATTTGAGATATCATGTGTACTTGTCTACATAGGTTTTCCTACGGCAGTGTTTTCAGTTGGACACGATCTCGTAAAGTATTTCACCCCTTTCTCTCTCTTGAGCCTCATGCTTTAGGGGGCATTTGTTACACAGTAATTTTTCACCGTCCCTGCAATCCCCTGTTCCACACATTGGAGGGCCTATTCTGTGACCTGTGAGTAGTGACATGACCTAAAAACACTTTCATGATCCCCCTTGACAAGGAAAATCATTCCCCTGAAGACAATTTCCTGTGAAAATCCATAAAAATAGACCTTTTGGCCTTAGTGCGACCAGCCAGTTCAACCCTCGTGCCAATGGGGGAAATCCACCAAAGAGGGCGCACCAACTGGCGCTTTGTCCCAGTGTATTACTCGTGCCAGGCTTAACAAGGATTGTTTTTAAAAAATAAATGGTGGAAGTTTTATTCTAACCAACTCCTGAACAAGTCTCTAAAATGAGTTGGGAGGTTTGGCTCCGGATCTCCATGTAGGGGAAGTAGTTTTCCACCTATCATGGAAGCTTCCTTGAGGATAGGGCCAATCCCACCATCGTAGGGATCCCAAATCTTGTTCCACCATCTATATAAGCTTGTCATTTTCCCTTTGCAAGCTGGCATGAATAGAGCTAAATCAGTAGCAAGGAGATTATTGTCGGACAGCCAAAGAGAGAGAGAGAGACTTGTCCCATTCCCGATGAGCTTTATCGAGATGTACTCCGCTATCGACTCACCGAAGGAAGATCCAGCGTCAGAGCTCAGGTTGTATATTTCTTTGTTCTGATTAATAATAAACGAATTTGATTATGGTTCCACTCAGATGTTCATGTTTTATGTTATGATTTGTATATTCTTTGACTAATACATAGTTGCATCTATTAGGTTTTACGTTTGTGTGTTTGTTGTTTCTTCGTGTACGTGCATGTATTCGAATGTGCTAGGCGGGAGAATTGTGATCTTCCATAACGAAGGACGGAAGTGTCATATTCTCTGCAATAAACAATAGCATGGGACTTAAGGGAGGCCTCTTGTCACATCTTGGTATTTTGTAACTAGGAACTTGCATCTTAGCGTGACTCGGTTATTGCCAGACCCGATCTGGGCTAGTAGGGATCGCCTCTGTCCATAGAGGGGATTTAACTCTCCAACACTTTGTCATTTGGCTTTGTTTTATTTGTTTATTTATCCTCTGATTTGTATTTAATATTTTAATCTGTCTTCATTTGTATAACCTCATCATTGTCTTTGTTTGACACTGTCATTTATTTCTTTTAGTATGAATCTTAATCGTAAGCGTACAAAAAATGTTCACTTTAGCTGTGCATAACAAACAACCCTAACAATAAATATGGATGCAAATTCTTTTAGATCTGCAGTTAGTTTACCAAGATAAATGCTACAAAATCTAGATCTATGCAGTAAAAGACATTAAGCAGTAAATAAAAGTAAGAGCTGCTCCATGCATCTAATAGACAAGACAAGAATATTTTTAAAGAATTTTTGTATTCATGACACCTAGGAAGGGAACATAGAAATATGTTACCAGTCCTCCTCAATGGGATGGGTTCTTGTAAGTCCTCAACATTTCAGATCTAAGATCTCTCTCTCTTGATGGTGTAGAAAACCCAGACAAAAAATGGAACTCAAAGGGAGCTTACAAGAAAAATGTTAGGAAATATGACAATGATGGAGGACCAAATGCAGGCCAAAAGTATAGATCCAGAGTGATCTTTAGGCAATAAAAGGTAGTGAGTGAATGGAAAGACCCTTCTATTTATAACAAAATATTGAGTTAGTCTAGATATTGGTGCATAATTAAAATATTATTAACCAATTATAGGTCCAAATTTTATGGAATATTTTATTATATTTGTTGGAGGGAAAAATAATTTGACTTTGGTCAAATCCCTTTATTTGTAAATAATAAAGAAATAAATGGCTTATTTATTATTTTAAGGATGTGGTTGAGTAATAATCAAATAAATAATGGTTTATTGAATTATTTATAAATGATTTAGTCAAAATTAACAAGGAATATTATTTAAATAAGGTTTAAATAATTATTCCTAGAAAATAATAAGCTAAATAATGAGTTATCTAATTAATTTTCCTGTTTTGGGTTAAATATAACCAGGAATATTAATTAAACTATTGTTTAACTAATTATTCCTTGAGGAAAATAAAAAAATGTGGATTTATTCAATATTTCCTCATGGGGTTTCCTATTTAGACCATAAAAAACTTAATAAATGTGGTTTAATAAGTTATTTTTCATAGTGAGAAATTTTACTTAGGATAAAATTGGTCTTACATGGCGTACTTTGGTCCATCTAATAGTAACAGTTTAGATGACCAAAAATGGTGTAACAGATTTCCCCCCAGCATGCAAGCATTAGGAGCTAATCATATGACCGAAGTACATTGTAAAAACTCAATCAATAGACACCGAAGGGGAAGTCAGAGAGAAAGAAATATGAGGTAGACTAAAGAGCTAGAGGACTAGACCCTGAGGAGGTGAGACTTACAGGTGCAACAAGTCTCTTTTATGAGTGAGTACCTGTGCTATAGGTGACGGGGGAGGCATACCTATGCCTGTTGAGACAAAGTACAAAGAACAATGCATCCAGTAAACAAGGGATTGAACTATACAGTACATGCTAGCATAAACATGAGCCAGATAAAAACATGATAATGGTCCCACATACATATTGTTCCTAGGATAACAGCCAGGACTTATAAAATAATATCTGAGTACATGAGATATAAATACAACCAAACTGCACCTGTAAATAGGAAAGGGCTCTGAGAATCTGGCTGATACATGTAAACTAAAAGGCATTGCAAGCAGCTAAGGCCGACATCATCAAATCTAAGGAGAAACATCAATGGATGTAATGAAGAGTTCATCCAGGCATGTGGAGGGCTACCTGAAGGGCCAACCCATCATGAGGTCTGAAACATCTCACACACACCAGGAATCACCACTACAATCTACTGCATCACTAAACCATCAAGTATACGTATCTCAATCATGCTGGAAGGAGATGGAACTGAGAAAGAATCAAGTAAAATGGAAATAAGGATTCCCTTTTCCTGATCTAAGGCACTGAACAAGAGTGGAAGCTGGAACCAAGGTACACCACTGTTACACAGTAATTTGTCACCGTCCCTACCATTCCCCGTCCCGCACAATGGAGGACCCATTTTGTGACCTATGAACATTGTCATGCCTTGAAATCATTATCAATGCATTCCTCTAAACATGAGCTTCAATTGCCCTAAAGACATCTCCTTGCAAAAAATCATGAAAACATCTCCTTTTGCATTGGCACGGGCAGAGAGTTCATCAGTCACGCCAATGGGGAAAATCCTACAAAGAGGCCGTGCCAACTGGCGCTCTGCCCCAGAGCAGCAGTCGCGCCAGCAAATTTAAGGAGTGTTTTTTAAATAAAGATGGCGGAAGTTGTGTTTCAACAAACTCAGAAACCATTGCCTATATTGAGTTGGGAGGTTTGGCTGCGGGAGTTCCATGGAAGGGAAGTGGTTTGCCACCTCTCATGGAACCTTCCTTGATGATAGGGCCAATCCCACAATAATAGGGATCCCAACTCCCTCCTTCCCCATCTATAAAAGCTTTCCTATTGCCATTGCAAGCTAGTCTGGAAGTGCCTAAGCTTTGAATCTCCAAGTTCCCAAGAGCTTTTGTGCTGTAAAAGCCCTCTTTCTTCCCTTAAGGCCGACTCAAGTAAGGAGACTATCATCGAGAGACTCTAGAGAGTTTTTCCCTTTCCCTGGCAAGCTTTACGAGACGTAAATGACTGGGGACCCTTCTGAAGGAGATCACGGCATCAGAACATTGGTTGTACTCTCTTTCGATTGTTTATTAATGAATGACTACCGGTTATGGTTCCACTCTGTTTTTCACTTATGTTGATAACGAGTTATATCCTTTCTGACTGATATATAGTTGCGTATTATGGGTTTTATGCTTGTATTCGTGTTGTTTCTTGCATGTGCAGGTGTCCATTCACGGAGATCGTGGGGATCGTGATTTGCCGAGGCTGAGGAACGGGAACGCCATCTCTTCTACGAATCATAGCACTGGACTCCAGGTAGGCCTCCATCATTGGCTTATTTATTCGCAATTAGGAACTTGCACTGTGGCATTTGATGATTGTTGCTAGACCCCTGCTGGGCTAGTAGGGATTGCCTCTGTCCACAGAGGGGATTTACCTCCTCAACAATTTGGCGACTCTGCTGGGGAATCGTCTAGTTTTCACTGTCTCGTTTAGATTGTCTCGTTTTGATTGTTTTATGATTTTCCTTGCTTGGTTAGCCTTCTGGGTTGGGTTCTTTTGTTGTTTTTTGCTTCTTGGTTTGCTTAGTTTACATTGATCTTCTTCTGGAGTAGTTCTTTTTTGTTTTTGGCTGAGAAACTCAACTGGCGCGCTTTTTAGCTCGACAGTCGCGCTAATTGGCGCATGTTGCTTTTGTATCACCCGCGCCAATTGCTTTCTGGCGCCAGTTGTAGCCTTACAGTCGCGCCACTCCTGTAGGTTATTTGAGTTTGCTCAGTTTTGAGCTCTCTAGGTCTGATCAGTGTTTTTCTTCTTGATTTTTCGACTACTTGAGTGTGTTGGGGTCCTGTTTGACTGGAAATTTGCCTTCGTCCTTTGGTCGTTTGCTTTTATCTATCGATTTCACGTTTTAAGCCCTAGGGCATCTAGTGACTTTGTGTATCAAGCCCTCCTTGGGAGTTTTTGTGTTTCGTTTATCCAGTCGACTCTCTGATTGCTCCTCTGCTTTCTTTTAGTAGTTGTTCACTGTTTTGTTGCGATTTTTGGGTGATTGCTTGTTTCTTCATTCAAATTTCGTTTGGTCTTGCTTTGGGCCTAGATCACACGGTCCATTGGAGCCTTTGAGTCTTTTTCTTGGTTTTGAGAGACTTTGGTCGATTTGAGATCTGATTGTTTGTGTCATTGAGTGAAATTTGTTTGTTTTTCTCTCTCAATATCGTTTCTCAAGTTGTTCTGTTTTTTTTTGGTTTGTTTAGTGCATCTAGCTATCAAACATTGAAAATTTAAAAAAAAAAAATCTCTTTTGCTTTTGGTTGATTAGTGCAAATTGAAATTTTTCGATTTTACTTGTAATTAGTGATTGGAATGAAAAATTTTCGATTTCATTAGTTGCATTTGAGATCTCATTGTTTGCCTTCCGATCATTTTGTTTTTGTAAAGACTCTCAACTCTTCTATAGCTAGTTTTCATCGAACGAAATGGTGTACTGTGGAATGTAGCTTTGCATTTAGGAGTTTTTTGAAACGACACATTCGTTAGGGCCTGAAAACTGAAACGTAATTGAAGATCAACTTTAAAATCTACTCAATTTACACTAAGGCAACATTGGAATCTAACGAAACATATTTAGAGGTCTAGGCTAGAGACGTGTTCCGGCGTCTTTAAACCTAGCAGCTGTCGTTCGCCTTTTGGCTTTAGACAGCGCTAGCATGGACTTGTGCTCCTCATACCATCGCGTATATAAAGGGAGACCCCTCTAGGTTTTCAATCCTTTATCCACAGGAAGCCGAGTCTGCCGCCCTATACCCGTGATACACCGAACACAACATTCGGGGAGATTGCCTGCACATACGGAAAGTCCTTGGTTTATTTCTTTTTCATTATTAAAACCAAGGTGTATATTGCAGTTCACGGTTATTTGGTACACCCTTTGTGCCTAGTATTCCTGAGCAGTCATTTGGTATTTTCTGACTCCCTAAATTCGAAAAGACCGTCAAGCGCTTGTCCTTTCACGCTTGTGTCAAATCTGAAAGAGATAGAGTCATCTTTTATCGTTTCTCGACTCTTAAAACATGAAACGGTGAAGTTTCTTATTTTTCAATGTGGTAAAAATTAATCACCCACGATTATATGCCCTGTTAGATATTGCTTGTTGACCGTTTGATCGTGTGTCTTGACTCTTTTTCAGTCCGTGTGTGTGTTTGCTTCTTTTTCTCTGGTCGTTTACCACAGTGGCGGAACCTTCGGTTTCATCTACTGGTAGTCCTTACACGGACGATTCTTCAGAGGCTTCCCAATCCTCTGCTGAACCGCAACAGCCTATTGTTTCTGAGTTTCCTGACGGGGGATCGGTTCTTGCTGAGCAACCCTTTGGAGGACTAGTTGAGTTCAATTGGCCTTTTCCGAACCCTGTGTCTGAATTGAGATTAGGAGCTAATTTCCTTTCTCTCACATCGGGTTCACCTTTTGTTGCTGCTGTATTTCCTCCTAGTCCTTGCCGTCTCTTGTGAGATTTAACGGCAGGATCAACCATGAGTGATTTTGGTGAGGAAATCCCAACGTCTGGTGAAGACTATCAGCTCTTCCCACGAATATTGTTTCAGGGAGACAACTCTGAGCTGGCTGACATGTCGAAAGCCAGTCCCTCTTTACCACAGGGATACAGATCTTTGGGTCAGATCATTTCCGCCGCAGCCTCTATGGGAGTGTCAGCTCCTTCTCCGAGGCCAGCTGCTACTATGCCCGGGGTGTCTCCTCAGACGCCCGTTACTTCTGTTCCCATCCGGCCCACTGTCTGTGTGGCCGCCTCTTCTCCTGTTGTCATAGCATCCGCTACAAGGGCTGTGCCAACTCCTGAAGATGTTTATCTAGCGACTGCTATACCGGAGAACATCTCTCCGGAGGAGTATCGATTATCTTTGCAACAGTCGAACGCCGAGGTTGGACCATCCTCCCAAGATCCTAACCGCTCTTACTTTTCGCACTATGCACAGGATGGTACTCCCGTGTATGCTTTCCCAGGTTAGTATGATGAGCATGAGGAGATTTTACGTCTACCTGCTCCTGAGGCTTACCTCTATGCTCAAGGTTTACCTTATAACCAGGCTTATAACCTGCAAGGAAAGCCTTTCCAAGGCCAACCTGCGGACCAACCTGGCTATCTTTATGATCCACAGGGGTAGCCCATGCAAGGCTATCCTGTCGGCCAACAAGGGCCATCATACGGTCCGCAAGGACAGTATTATAGCCCTTCCGGTCAACCTGTTCAGCCTCAGCCAGGATATCAACCAGGACCGGTCTATGGTCCTGGGGGGAAAATCCAGCCTTCTTTACCTATGCAACCTCAGTATCCTGTTGTTTCTAACGTTGCATATCAGCTGGGACCATCCTATGGTTCCGCTTCGGGTCAAACTGGTTTTCAGCAAGCACCTGGCCCTGTTCTACCACCAGGCCAACCGGCCCATCCAGTACAACCTGGTGTTCCGCCTCCAGGCCAACTGGCCCATCTGGTACAACCTGGGGCTCATTCACAACCAGGTCAGCCTGCTCAACCGGCGCCACTTGTCTATCCAGATCAACCTGTTCATTCAGGGCAGCCCTCTCAGTCGTGTCAACCTGTTCACTCAGGGCAGCCCGCTCATTCTATTAACCCTGCTTAGCAGCCGACTCATTCAATGCCGCAACCAAATCAACAGATGCGCCCTACTTATCAGGCTCCGCAGGGTTCCACTTTTCAGCAGCCTACTCATCCTCAGGGTGGTTATTATCCTCATGGTCAATATCAACCGAATTATAATCACCCCAGAGGCTCTCAGTATTATCCTCCTCCACCCGGTTTTACCTATACTCGGCAGCCAAATCCAAACGCTGCTTACACCAGGCCGACGTATAATCAGGGCCCCTACCCTGGTTATCAGGCCCCACGCTCTGGTTACCAGCATCCAAATCAGTCTGGTTATACGACCTACACCCCCTATGGTCAGAATCCTATGGGACAGAACCCATGGGGGCAAGGATATTCACAACCATTGTGGAGTACAGGTAACGGTCCTCATCTTGGGTCTGGCATGCCGGTCAATCCGCCATTGCCGTTCCTGGCCACCTTGGAGTTGTCGGATGTTTCAAAGTTGACCAATGATCCGATTTTACATAATCCATATTGGCCTCCAGTTCCCACCAAGATACCAGGTGATCGCCCCAAGTTTGAGGGAAAAGTTGGAGAGGACCCCCAGGCGCATGTGATGACGTATCATCTTTGGTGTTATTCTAACTCTTGGGTCAACGATTCGATTCGCCTGCGCCTCTTCCAGCGTACTTTGATTAGAGCTGCTGCTAAGTGGTACATAGAGTTATCCCGCGGCATTTTCCAAGATTTCAATTCTTTAGCCATGGCTTTCCTCACGCACTTTCAGTTACCGGTTCATTATGAAGCCGGGACGCACCTCCTGACTTCTCTAAAGCAGGATAAATCCACTCACATCTCTGATCACATTCATGAGTGGCGGCACCGTCGTAGACTGATCAAGTTTCACATACTTGATCAGATAGTGACTCACTGGTTCACCACCTCCTTTGTGAATAAAATCGCTCAGGATATTGCGATGGGAGCATGTGTGACGAAGGAACAAGCCATTGCGCGTGCCCAATATCTGGATCTTGTATATTCTCAGTCTGGCACGCTTTATGATATCTTTCCTAATGCCCCGCAGTCCAGAACCTCTACGGCTACGCCTACCCCTGCGGTGGATGGTGTCATTGGTTCTGTCTCTCAGAATTCGAAGAAATCTTCGAATTGGAAGAAGAAGTCTAATTCTTCCAACAATGCTCCTGCTAATCCCGCCCCCTCCGATTCTGGTAAAACCGTGGAAGTGAATGCCGTTCAGGCCAATCCTACGGAGAAAACTTCCAAAGGGAAAAAGAAGGGAAAAGGCAAATCTAAATCTGATGCCCCGAAGCCAGAATCTAAATCTCGCACTGAGGATGGCTCTCAGCATAAACCGAAGTACCCTTGCCTCATTTGTGAAGGGGACCATTATACTAAGGATTGTCCATGACGATCCGAGGTTAGTCAACTTCTCAAGGGCCCTAAAGGGACTCCGGATTTTCTTAAAGAGCCATTCCCATCTCAGGAGACCTAGATGGTCGAACAACCATCACCATCTGCACTGTTTGGGTCTCAGGTTTTCATGATGAAGAGTGTTGCACCTATCTCTGTCGCTACGCGGTCGAAGGATTACAACGAATCGCGGCAGGCACCCGGGAAGGCAGTTGCAGATGGACCGCCTCCCCTACCTGCCTCCGGTTCGTTGGAAATCGAGAAGCCTACTCTTGAACCCATTGTGAAACCACCTTCTAAAGGTGTCCTTCGAAGATCTTCTTATAATCCAAATGCTCGTGCCGCTCAACATTACAGCATTGTTGAGGATTTGGCACAGGCGTCGTCTGCTATGTCTGCGCTATAAGTTCTTCAAAGTTGTCCTTCACAACGAAAGGCTTTACTATCTGCGATTGGGGGAATTGATCCCGCCGACTTGAGTCTTCTCACCTTCGATATAGAGAATTTCACTCCCCAGCTTCCACATCAAATCGCTCTTATTATTCAAGTCGGGATTAACGGTCTGAAAATTCATAGGGCCATCGTGGATGAAGGTGCATCTACCTATGTTATGTCCTCTGCTTGCTGGAAGTCCATCGGCTCTCCAGCCCTTTCGTCATCTCCCAATGCCCTTGAGGCATTTGATGCTCGAGAATCCAAAACCCTGGGTGTTCTCGAGAGTCTAGCGATCACATTACAGGGGAAAACTGTCAACGTGGAAGTGGAAGTGGTTGACGCTAAACTCAACTACAATATACTTCTTGGCCGTAGCTGGACTCATGCCATGCTCTGCATGCCGTCCACCGTCTTTCGATTTCTTAAGTTCCCTCACGAGGGAAAAATTGTCACGGTGGATCAGTTGTCATTTTTCACCTCTACCTCTGAGAACAACGTGCCATACGTGGATCAAATCCCGAATCCCCCAGACAGTGTAGGACCTGGTCTCTTCAAAGACCCAGTCCTCATGGGTATTTTTCCCGCACCACCACCGCACACCACTCAAGTCAACATGATGTCCAGGTCTGATGACCCCTGGCTTATCCCTACGCCTGAGCAGGTGTTTGAGTTTGGAGAATCAATGCCCTTGACACCAGTAGAGATCAGCTACTGTGAAATTGTTGCCGCATCTGATCCTCCACCTCCTCAACATGCTCCTTTGAGCATGACTCTCGACGTCTACTCTCAATCCCGCTGGCTTGGTCAGGCCGATTCACCTGATCCTCTCAAAGAGAATTTTCCTTCCGATGAGGCTATCATTGAAACTATGTCTCTTGAGGAGCTGCCTTGCGATGGACATCATCGCTCCTCTTTTATGCCTAGCTTGGGGGCAATTACTAACTATCTGGAGCGTTATGCTACTCAAGTTCCTACCCCTCCTCTTCAAATGCCCATTTTGACGCACGAGGTTTTTTTGGAGGGTAACCTGAGTAACATTACTCAAACCATCCCAATCAACATCTCCGTTAAACCAGGGATCGTTGAGAATATTCATGTGGGTGTGACTTGTTCTCCCGATGAGATTCAAGTCTATACTGAGCCTTTTAAGGAATTCAGAGATGTTTTTGCATGGTCCTACGAGGAAATGCTGGGGATTGATCCCAGTATTGTAGTGCATGAGATTCAAACCTACCCAGGTGCGAAGCCCGTGCGCCAATGCTTACGCCCCATGCATCCTCGGAAAGCTGCCGCCATTAAGGCAGAAGTTGAAAAATTTCTGAACGCAGGTTTTATTTATCCCATCCCCCTCACAGAATGGGTGTCTAACATTGTCCCTGTCGATAAACAACAGGGTACGATTAGAGTCTGTGTTGATTATCGCAACATCAATCGCGCCTATCCAAAAGATAATTATCCCACTTTGTTTATAGACCAGATCATCGATGAATGTGCCGGAAGTGAGATCTATTCCTTAATGGACGGTTTCTCAGGATATAATCAGATCAATATTGCACTTAAGGATCAACACAAGACCACATTCATCTATCCGTGGTGTACTTTCGCATATAAAAAGCTCACGTTCGGCTTGAAGAACGTTGGAGCCACTTTTCAGCGTGCGATGTCCTACGCTTTTCATGACATTCACCATATCATTCAGCCTTATCTGGACGACTTTCCAGCCCATTCGGCTAAGCAAGAGGACCCTCCTGAGCATCTCCGCCAGATTTTTCTTCGTTACAGGCGCTAAAATATTAGGCTTAATCCTCATAAATGCGTCTTCTACGTTGATTCTGGTCGTCTTTTAGGATTCATAGTCTCGAAAGACGGAATTCGCCTTGACCCTTTAAAGGTCGAGGCCATCATAAATCTCCCATCACCCTCCTCCCTATATCAGTTACAGAGTCTGCAAGGGAAAGCAAACTTTCTTCGGCACTTTATCCTGAATTATGCCGAGGTGGCCAAAGGATTCACTCGTTTATTAAAGCAGAATGTTCCCTTCCATTGGGACGAAATCGCTCAGCAATCCTTTAAGAAGCTGAAGACGTTGCTTGTCAATGCTTCGTTGCTTCGTCCTCTGGACTACCACCGCGACTTCACTTTATATCTTGCCGCCGCATTTAGCACCATAGCTATGGTCTTGGTGCAGGATGATGATGACGGTGATGAACATGTTGTTTATTATCTGTCACGGAACCTTCGCCATTACATCCTTTTGCATACGATAACAGTGGTTTCAGACTGCAACCCTATGACGTATATTCTCTCTAGAAAATTACTGGGGGGCAAGTACTCCAAATGGATTGTGATCCTACAAGAGTTTGACTTAGAGTTCACTACCACTAAGTCAACTAAATCACTGGTCTTCGCGAATCTGATATGCTCCCTCCCTACAGACTCTGCTCCCTCACAGTTTGAAGACCATATACCAGACGAAACGCTTTTCCTCATCAGTACTCGTGACCCTTGGTATGGTGACATAATAGTGTATCTTCAGACCTCGACATTTCGGTCTGAGTTGGATAAAGCTGCCTGCCGTCGGATTCAGCACCAGTCCTAGCCCTACCGTATAGTAGGAGATACCTTATACCGCAATGGAGTAGATTCGGTGCTCCGGCGATGCCTAACCTTGGAAGAGGCTGAAAAGGTCCTAAATGACTGCCACAGTGGCGCCTGTGGTGGACATATGTCCGGGTATGCTACTGCCCAGAAGATTCTGCGAGCAGGTTATTTCTGGCCTTCCATATTCAAAGACGGTATCACTGCAGTCCGTAAATGTCATCCATGCCAGATTTTTCAGCGCAAGATGCGCGCGCCGTCGTTGCCATTGCATCCCGTTATTACCGTCGGCCCTTTTGCGAAATGGGGCATGGATTTTATGACGTGTAACCCTCACTCGGCCGGGGGGCATGCGTATATAATTGTCGTCGTCGACTACTTCACCAAGTGGGCCGAGGCGATGCCTACACTAGCTGCTGACGGTAAAACGGCTGCTCAATTTATATTCAACCACGTTATTGCACGGTTCGGGGTTCCTCAAGCCATCGTCACTGATCACGGTACTCATTTCCAAGATTATATGATGGCGGAGCTGACTTCAAAGTTGGGCTTGCGTCACGACAGCTCAACACCATATTACCCTCAGGCGAATGGTCAGGTTGAAGCAGTGAACAAGGTTTTGGTCACTATGCTTCAGCGAACAGTTGGTATTCACAAATCCAATTGGCATCTCCAACTATTCTCAGCTCTCTAGGCATACCGAACATCTGCAAAGAGTGCAACTGGGTTCACACCATTTCAATTGGTGTATGGTCTGGAAGCAACTCTTCCGGTTGAATGTGAGATTCCTTCGTTGAAATTAGCTGTGGAACTTTTACCTAATACTTTTGCTGAGGAAGAACATCTTTTGTATCTGGAACGTTTAGATGAAACCCATCGTCTGGCTGCTTTGGTTATCGAAGCACAAAAGAAGAGAGTCAAAACTCATTTTGATCAATCTGTTTCTCCTCGTTCCTTTATCGAAGGAGACCTCGTCCTCTTGTACGATCAAGCACATGACAAGCTTGGAGCCGGTAAGTTCCAGCCTATGTGGCATGGGCCCTATATAGTAAAACGCGTTTTGAAAAACGGGGCCTACGAGCTTATAGATTATGAAGGAGTTCCGCTGGCGCAGCCCAGAAATGGGTTGTACCTCAAAAAGTACTATGCCTGAAGTGATTTCTTGGTGTGGTGTGTGTACATAGGTGTGTGTTTTTCATTTGTGTGCATGTATGGTGTGGTGTGCCTTATAAACATCTTTCTGCTGATCGGGTCTTCCTGGTTGTGCAGATGTCTATTCATCCATTTGTTGGTTTCGCGGATGGTGCCTCCCGCAGTACCAGGAATCTGTCTTCAGCAGCCTAGGTAATCTATGATCCTGCTGGTGAGCTGGTCAACCTGCAAGGAGTGTGTCTAGGACGTGCTACGAACAATATCACGGAATATAGTGCTGTGTTAGAATTATTAACCGAGGTAGTAAACCTTGGTATCCATGAATTGCTCGTGTATCTAGATTCGCAACTTGTAGTGTTACAGCTGAACGGACACTATTCGGTAAGAAACCCGTCCATTTTACGTCTGTATCTGCGTATTCGATTACTGGAAAGGAATTTTGACTACATTACATATCAACATATACCCAGGCATTTGAATACATTAACAGATGCAGTAGCAAATTTGGTATTAGATAGACATTTGCGCAATTTGTAAATCATCATCACATGTAAAGAAAGATCCATCCAGAAATAGATATGCATATATATATATAGATATCGAAATGTTTACATAGAGTGTGTCACATAAAGTCAAAATATACATAATCGTCTTAAGTACATCTGGAGACGATATGTCTCTCAAAAAATAGGTGTGGTATAATCCCTAAGAGCTAATGCGCATGGTGCTCATGATAGCATGTAACTGCACGCACTAAGCGTCTCAGGATTCGGTGGATCCGACTTGGAACTCCCACCGTATGACGCTGGTACGCCATCGGTACATCTGCCATCCGAGCATAGTCCAGGATCCCTCGGGCAATGCCCTCGAGATTCTAGATCAACTCCTCTCCTCCTGTGCCCTCTCCCTAAGGATCAGGGGCGAGATGAGTCCTACGCGAGATTGGAGACATCCCAGCTGGTCTCTCAGGGCCCACATCTGCATAAATATATAAAATGTGTTAGGACGAATGTGTATTAACAAAAAAAACATAAAACATAAAAATCAAAAAACATGAGGTCTTACCCAACTCCTCGTCCCAGTCGTCTCCTTCTAGCAGTGGGAGATCTGGGTCTCCAGTGAAGTCAGTTCCTGCATAAGGCCAGTCCTCCACTACAATCAACTGGCACCATAACCACCTAAAGAACTCCGGCCTCCAGGACATATGTTGGCCGCCTCCAGCTCTGGGCATTAGTGCTGCCCAGCGAGCCATTCTTGGCTCTCGTGGTATCGGATCTGCTACTATGGCCCCTTGGCCCTGGAAGATTGGTAAGCATTCCAGAATGAACGATACCAGGATGGAACCATAGCCAAACTGTTTCAGTTTAGCTTTCTTGCATTTTGTGAGTTGTCTTTTCATGTTTATTGTTACTATTGTTGCCCAGTCAAACAATAAGGGACTCATGCATTTTGAGGCCAGCAGGAGTTGGGCCTTTGTGGCCTCGTGCGGTGCCTGTGACCCTGCAGCCCGCGTGATGGTATGTAGGACAACTCTCAATGCCAGATCGGGGATAGTGTGGATATCTACCTTTTTGCTCCCTGATCCCATTTGTGCTCCTTGGCACACTCGTGCCATCACTTCTTCCATCTTCTCGCCATATGGTCTGCTCCCAGTCAGGATGGGTACCGGGCCTCTGCGGGACAATCTAGTTATGAAATACACATCGGATACCTCTAGTTCCAATACCTGGTCTCGCAACTTGAACACTTGTTCATGTTCGTCCCAAATACTGATCAAATACTGGAGGAGCTCGAGCTGAGCTCGTAGACAGGGTGTAAGGAAGAACTTCTTTAGCCCACAGTTTTTTAGGGCATTCATGCAAGCCTCACTTTCTATGGCTTGTTCATCCTCTTCTCCATGCTCTCGTTCTTTCCACTCAATCACCATTTTTCTTGATTTCCTGCATCCACATGGTCATTAACCCTTGATTAGATCCCTGGTAGGCTTCAAATTTCATTTAAAATGATTAATATTTCGGATTTTTAGGCGAAATTTTAGGTTCAGCTGCTGGCGCGAGCCCTTTGCATAAAAAATCCCATTGGCGCGGGTCCGTGCTCGATACCCACGCCAATGAGCGCGGCCCTAAAAATTCAAAGAGTGGCCACAGAGGGCTGATACATAAGGGAAAACTATTTAAAAATGGATTGAAATGAAGTACAGGGAAGCGCCTCTTACCTGTAGCAGATGAGAATCTGAATGGTCAACCGGATATGTCGCAATTGCCGTTAGAAGTTTGCACTCCAAATGGACCACTGCTGCTTTTTACCAAGGTAAATAGTAAATGTAATTTTATTTTTACCATTTTGGCATATTTATAACTTTTTCGACATAGGATGAGTTTTAAAAGTTATTTTTATCGAATATTTTAATATGTTATGTCGGAAATGCGTTTTACGCTTGCTTGGTATGTGCAGCAGCAGGTTTTTGCGACTTTAACGATGGAAACGAGCTATATTTTATACTTTTTGGGACTCGGTAAATACACGAAAAAGTCACTTTGGAGTCATCTTTCAGCTCTTTTCTGACTCTCTAAACATGAAAAGATTGTCGAGGCCCTTGTCGTTTCGATCTTGTTAAAATGGACACGAATCGACATCTACCCAGTATACGTTTACCCCTTTTTCGGGCTGGGATGGATTGATTACAAAAAAGGAATACCCTAGCCTATCGCGACTACGAGGTTTTCTCAGATATTGTTTTCTACCTTTTCGGATCTGAGGAACTATTTATGAAAAGGGACCTATGGAGTTTACTTTTATGCTGTATTTTCAAACTCTCTAAACATGAAAAGACGCCGAGTTCTCCCTTTGTCAAACTCGTTAAACCCTGATGACCTCGGATCCAGTTGAAATGACGTTCTCCGAGTTCCTCCTTCCTAGGACTCGTTAAATGCACTAGGATGGATTCGCCTAAACGGCGGAATTATATTACAAGCATATGTTATCCCCTTCAAGCTTGTTATCAAAATAATTGGGGTACTCACCAGAAATGGTGGGGGAAAAATGGAATCATCATCGTTGTCGTCGGCAGTATGTCGCTCTTGAACATGGCACTTGTCTGCGTTCGTGTCGGGTTGGGGACATCTCATCTCGTTTCTTCACTTTGCCTCCGTGGGTTTGGATAATCCCTTTTGACCTCTCATCTGCTCATTGCCTCGTCACCATGACCTCTGATTCGTTGATGTAAAATACTACCAAGTCCACTGTTGTGTCGTTTATATGTTCAAGAGAAGTTGGCCTCTACGGATATCAACCTTCCTCTAATTCTCATATGATCCTGATTCACAACAAAAAAATCATGTTCCTCTGTCTCGTGTCGATGATGTGGGAAAAATTATGGCCCACCTTTGATCAAGGTCACTTCCTGTCGACTTCAGCTCATTATCCAGGAAGTTGATCTAGAGACTCCTTTATGGTACCTTGGAGCCTGCATGCCTCAATGGCAGGTTCATCGCATTCGACGTGGGGTTTTCATCATTGGCCTCCGATCGAATGATTCTACGGGTGTTCGACGCTAGCTCATTGATTCGCACGCCGTAGATTGTACCTGTAGTACCTTGAGGGCCATTGTCATTATTGGTGGTTCCTCTTGCATCTGTTAACAGCTCTCATCATTGGCTGGTAATTAGACGATGTTCTTGCATGTTCGACTTCAGCTAACATATTCGCATGCTTGAACTTGTACTTTATTTGGGTCGAGATGGAGCGCAAGACCCTGGATTGTGTCTGTTGTAATCCAGGCTGCGATTGTGGATTATTATCATTATGTGCATGACTCACTGATCGGATGGCTGCGACCATACCTAAGTCTATTTATTTGATCCTCGCTGGATGGCTGCGCCCGTACCCTGGATCTGGATTATAGTATACTCTGTTTCGGATGGTTGTGCCCACACCGCATATACATCATGTACTTGAGATATCAGTTGTATTTTTCTACGCAGGTTTTCCGACGGCGGGGCTTCAGTTGAACATGTTCTCGTAAAAAATTTTACCCCTCTCTCTCTCGGGCCTCATACTTTAGGGGGCATCTGTTACACAGTAATTTTTCACCGTCCCTACCATTCCCCGTCCCGCACAATGGAGGACCCATTTTGTGACCTGTGAACATTGTCATGCCTTGAAATCATTATCAATTCATTCCTCTAAACATGAGCTTCAATTTCCCTAAAGACATCTCCTTGCAAAAAATCATGAAAACATCTCTTTTTGCATTGGCGCGGGTAGACAGTTCATCACTCGCGCCAATGGGGAAAATCCTACAAAGAGGCCGTGCCAACTGGCGCTCTGTCCCAGAGCAGTAGTCGCACCAACCAATTTAAGGAGTGTTTTTAAAATAAAGATGGCAGAAGTTGTGTTTCAACAAACACAGAAACCATTGCCTATCTTGAGTTGGGAGGTTTGGCTACGAGAGTTTCATGGAAGGGAAGTGGTTTGCCACCTCTCATGGAACCTTCCTTGATGATAGGGCCAATCCCACAATAATAGGGATCCCAACTCCCTCCTTCCCCATCTATAAAATCTTGCCTATTGCCATTGCAAGCTAGTCTGGAAGTGCCTAAGCTTTGAATCTCCAAGTTCCCAAGAGCCTTTGTGTTGTAAAAGCCCTCTTTCTTCCCTTAAGGCCGACTCAAGTAAGGAGACTATCGTCGAGAGACTCTAGAGAGGTTTGCCCTTTCCCTAGCAAGATTTGCGAGACATGAACGACTGGGGATCCTTCTGAAGGAGACCACGGCGTTAGAACATTGGTTGTACTCTCTTTAGATTGTTTATTAATGAATGACTACCGGTTATGGTTCCACTCTGTTTTTCACTTATGTTGATAACGAGTTATATCCTTTCTGACTGATATATAGTTCCGTATTATGGGTTTTATGCTTGTATTCGTGTTGTTTCTTGCATGTGCAGCTGTCCATTCACAGAGATCATGGGGATCGTGATCTGCCGAGGCTGAGGAACGGGAACGCCATCTCTTCTACGAATCATAGCACTGGACTCTAGGTAGGCCTCCATCATTGGCTTATTTATTCGCAATTAGGAACTTGTGCTGTAGCATTTGATGATTGTTGCTAGACCCCTGCTGGGCTAGTAGGGATCGCCTCTGTCCGCAGAGGGGATTTACCTCCTTAACAACCACCCTCTAGACCTATCTTTTGGAATGAATGATTTGATGTCGATAAAAGGAGTTCCATCTTAGGTGAGGAAATAAGGGATCCTCAACTAAGGTACAAGATAAAATAGTAGAGAGACTGACATACTGACACCAGGGATGATGATGAAATGGGGGGTATTGAGTAGTGGACGAATGAATTCCTTTGTTAGAGCATAAAGGGAATGGATGACCTGGACGTGACTGACACAATATCAAAGGGGATAGGGGACAGTAGGACTGAAGGCCATAATGTGCGACACGAGAGAGGGACCAAGAAATAAAGGATGGAGGACTGTAGCTGGATACAAAGGGACTTGGGATAGACTCCATCAATGCGATGATGACTCAAATCAGATGCTCTAAACAAGGGCAACTCGATGATGCTACCACATAGAAAAGGTCCAATGGCGACCATAAATACATGAGTACAAGATCATTACTTATGATGAAAATTGACATGAGGAAGGACAAGTATGGAGGCAAAGTGGTGCCCCAAGTACAAGTGTTGTAAGTGAAGAAATATGATTTTGAGGAGTGGTGAAATATGTGTCATGGTGAAGTATCAAATCACAAAAAACTAACAGATACCCATTTGAGAGCTCGGTGAGAGTTTTCCAACGGCATAAATGATTTTTCAAACTGAGCTATGGTTTGGCCACATCAGGCGAAAGAAAAATCAGCAGTTTATCTTTTAATAAGGAATTTTCCCTCCAAATTCACTCATTTTCAAGTGTAGTTGTGGTGAATGTAGGGAGGAGCGAAGGCGCTAAATCTTGTAGCGATCATAGCAGACAAACTAACCGTTGGAATCGAGATCTGTCTGTTGCAATTAAGAGGCCTAACCCTACTCTTTCATTTCAGTGGATTGAAAGTTCAGTTTAGGTGCCCAGAGCTTAGGAACAGATCCCTGATCCTCTTCACAGCTGGGTCGCACATTTTAGGGAAATATCTACGACCTGGGTAGTAGGATTTGGGTAGAAAAGTGCGACCTGTACTAGGATTTTGCCTAAAAAGTGCGACCTAGTAGAGAGGGGTTTTTTGTGCTGTTTTTTGGCTAAGAGATGGGTTTTCATGTTTAACTGTAGTCTTTCCTTTCTATACACTGACAAAGATGATGTTTTTGTGCATATATGGCAGAACTACAGATCAACTGGAGAGGGAGAGACCTGGACACATTTCAGTCAGAGATCTGGTAGGATCATTGTGTTCGCAGTTCATTGGCCAACTTTGGGGTTCTGAAGTTTGTGGAGAACCCTTTGATGAGAGTTGGGGAGCCCTTGTTGCCCTAGATTGTCATTTATTGGGATCCAGACCATTAGGTCTTTATAGTGCAGGGGCACCAAATCGAGTTGATGGTCCAGGATATATATTTTCTGACTGGTCTCCCACCAGTTAGGATGGTGGGGAATACTTAGCCAGTGTTACCGCGAGGGCGAAACATCATGGAGTTTGTAGAGCACCATTTTTTACCAAGTCTCCATGTCAATGGGAGACAGATAGGGATCAAGGATCTAGAGAGGTTAGAGACCCGTGCTGTGGCTACAGCGGTGCTGCAGATCTTAGGCAACCAGGCACTCCACCACATCACTGGAGGGCAGATGATGCTTCTTGAGAGTGTGTTGAGTGGGACCTACTATGGGTGGGCCCAGATGATGCTATCATCATTGAAATGATAGTTGTCTCTATGCAAGCGACAAGGGAACCATGAATGTGAATATTGCACAGTGCTATGCTTGCTCTTCTTTAAGAAGATATCGACACTTCGACCTTGCATACAAATCCAGGATTGGGGCATAAGGTTACCCAAGATGCACCGGTGGGGGTGACTACTATGAAGAGGAGGAGGTGGGGCAGTCGGACGGGTATTCCGACCCGATTTATTTTCTCATTCGGATCAGATGCCATCGTACACAGACGACTATGCCTATAGTGGGATGAGTTATCGTGGGGACCTGGACTTGCCATTGCCACCTGGTCGAGTATGGGGACCCGATGGTAAGTGACAAGTTTCTAATATTTTATGTGCATTGTAAATTTGCAGATACATCACTAGTAAAACCGGTCGGATATATGGGATGACCTACAGTATCAAGAGCTGCAGGACCTAGTCGATTGAGAGTGCCACAAAATGAGGATGTAGGGGCCCTCCTAGAGGACATCCATCATAGATGTGAGAGGCTTCTAACCAGTGTTTCAGAGCATGGGTGCAAGACTTAGATGAACAGTACATAGAGCCATGTATTGGTTTACCCTCAGAGTGGCGAGGGGTCATGCAGCGCATGGAAATGGCTGGATAGGGGATGCATGATATATGAGCTACAGGAGTAGATCCATTGGCTTAAGATCCTCCAAATAGTGATTAGGTGTAGGGGCAGGTGGTGCCCCCAGTTTTTAGTTTTTGTAACATGCTATGGGCATGTCATATGTATCAGAGTTAATGGACTCTGAAACATTTTATATGAAAAATATAATGGATATGCATCGTTTTGATGGTGTTATGTTATTGTCTTGTGTTAAATGCATGTGCTAAGTCTCAATCTAGAATATTTTTTGCAATTATATCTACGTATTTATTTTGTCCTCTAGGTACATGAATGAATGTAATGATTTAAAATTCACACATCAAAAGCTTCACTCGTAAATATCTTCTAAAAAGGATAGGATTATGCACATGATAGACACCATTCAATTGCATGAGAAGAATCAGGGGATCTAAATGAACATGAAGGTGGACTATGTGATGGGAAAGGGAATCGGCTAATAAACCTATCACTGCATCATATTAGGCCTGGTTATTGGTGGCAGTACTAATGCATAAAACCTTCGAGAGAACAAGTGAATGTAAGGGGGTGAAAATGGCCCAACCTGCCGAGGCTAGATTCTGGGAGTAGCGACTTGCACCATAGGCGTAACCAATATAAGGTGTGGACGGGGGTCCATCTGAAAGGTGCCATAAGACAAAAAATTGGAGGATGATGAACAATGTTGACAACTTGAGTGCAAAGTAGAAATTGAATAAAAACTTCTAGGGGGAGTGATCTGGGTAAGATATCTACTAATCACACACCGACAGGTAGGTGGTGTGTGGGAGCTACCTTGGGGGCAACTTATGCTCAGGCTGTGAAAGTCACCATATACATGGATGGTGCCATTCCGTTTATGGGCGAAAAAGATGAAGTAAGGGGTGCAAAAGGCTTCCATGATGTCATCATCACATTAGAAGATGGGGTGACTGGAGGATGAGAGACCACATGACGTAGCAAATCTACCTGAATCATCATCATGAGAAGAAAGGTTCACATGTGCATCATCATGGGGGGTGACAGAAGAACAAGAAGATAAGGGATCCATTGATGTTGAGGCCAAGGTGATCACTGAAGGGAGGTTGAGCGAAACAGAAGAGGAAGTCTCAGAGGGAGCTTCCACAATGGATCTCATGAATGATGATAGGTAGAGGATAGTGGCCACAGGATCCGTCATCTCGACATTAGGAGGGGGAATTTCAATAGGAGCGGGTAAATCCTGAAGCTGGCACGAAGCATACTCCGCAAGGACGGGAGAGGAAGACTGGTTTTGTTCAATATCGTACTCCTGAACTACCTCTAAAGAGGCATGATAATGCATGAGGCGGGGATAATGGTGGGTATAATGTTCATGGTGATCAAACAAAGCACAAGGTTGGTTGGTGGGAATAGTATTAGGATTCTTGGCTACAATCGAGGAAGAAATAGAGGCTTCAGGGACTGTAGACTCAGTGAATGCAACATTAACCATGGGCTTGATACGAGGCAACTCAGGACAATGATGGGTGGCATGACTGACAACAGCACACAAAGCACAAGGCTTTGGAGGCTGAGGAGGAGCAGGGTCAGTCAGGGCAGCCTTATCTTTTGGTGCCTTCTTGCGAACTCTCCCCCCTTTACCCTAAGCTGTCGCAACAGGAGAAGGTTCCTATTGAGGTGGCTGAGGCACAATGGCAGTGGGAGGGGTCATGGGGACTGGTTGAATCGAGGTCAAAGCAAGATAAGGTTTAGGTTGACCATGTGGGGTAGCGGCTGGGGGATTGATGGACCAAACGGGAATCCCTAGGGTTAGGCTAGGAAGGGATAAGGTAGCTATGACAGGTACCGAAAACACTCCAGAAGGGGGAGCTAGGAACGGTATGTGACCAAAGAGGTAATGGCTAGGCAGGACATCTTTGAGATGGTTAAGGCTAGGAGGAACCGTTCCAGGAGGGTAGAGAGGCTCATGGATACCAGCTGGAGGTGAAGGGCGAGGAGGATGGGGTCTAGAAGGCTGAGTCAAAGTGCTAGGAGTAAGTTGTGGAGGGCGGGGCTGCTAACTGGCTGAAGCAGGTCGCTTGAGGGAGGCCCAGGACGATTGTATCATGCAAACATTCGAGGACCTTGGATCAGAGATAGGAGGAGGAAGACCAAGGAACGAAGCAAGCAAAGAGTAGTATTTTTAGACTCTGGGTGAGACATTGGTCAAGGTGTCAACGATTTTCTTATTGGCCATTGAAGATATGATGGACTCAGGGGATGTCTGAGACTTTGATTCATAATATGTCAATTGGTAAATGGTGACTATCTTTCCATTATGAGGGAAGGACATCTTGTGGTGAACTGTAGATGGAACAACAAACATCCCATAGGTGTATCTACAACCCAATAGAATGTTGTAATCTAAGGGGGCATCAATGACTTCTACATCAACACAAATAGTCTTGCCCGTAAGAGTAATAAGAAAATTTCATAACATGCCAATGGGCTTGGGGGAGTGGTCATCCCACGCTCAGAGGGTGCTAGTGGAAGGGTCCAACTCAGGTGATCCGAATTTCTTCAAAACAAAATAAAACATCACATAGGTGGATGCCCCCTCGTCGATGATACAATAGGAAACATTGGCATTATAGATCTTGACGGGGATTTGGAAGGCGATATAAGTAGGAAGGGGAGGATGTTCTGACTGGTCAACAATGAATATGATCAAAAAATAATTTGAAGGATCTACAATGCCCATGGCATATTGTAGATATTTTCATTGTTAAGGGCACGACTGGAGGAGTTCTGGCATTGAGATGGTAGCAGGAGATTGCGCCAAATCATCTACTATACTATACAAATGGGTAGCTTTGCTAGAAGCGGCGTTTCACCGTAATTTTCCCTTGGGGATCTTGCTATGAACCTTTGCCTTAGGCTGAGGGATCTATAAAGGACCATTGGTTGTCGAAAGAGGCTCTGTAGAACTTGAAGAAGGGGGCTCGGGGGTAGACGTAGTGGGAGGCTTGTTGTACTAACGAGACCAAGTCTGAAGGTTGAGGTCAACGGTAATGGGTTGGTCAGAGTTCATCATGAGAATATAGTAATCGAAGGTACCAGAGGGAGGAGGTTGAGTGGTCGCCTGACCTTCAGGTGGTTGGGTAGCCACAAATCCTTATTGAGGGAAAGGATTAGTAAACATAGCTGGCTGACTAGGCACACTACTGGGAGGAATGGAAGGGGAGGCTTGTTGTCCTCGCAATGTTGATTGAGTCTCCCACATCTGCCACATCCATGTTAAAATAAGACAATCGTGGGTGTAATGACCATAAACACCACAACAATAAAAAGCCTTATTCATGCGAACAGGCCTGTCCTGGTTGGGCTGAGTTCCCTATTGTTGGTTAGCAGTCTTAGGTGCATTAACTTGGGGATTAGATCTTGGATTACCTGGGGTAGATTTATTTTAGTTTCCTTCCTCTTCTTTTAGGAACTAGGAGTATTAGTCGTGCCCTGTTCTGCATAGACCTGCCCCTGGGGGGCGATGGCTGTTATTCTGGGGGTTGCGAAGGAAAGGGAGGCAGGGGTGCTAATGCTTGATGAGCTAGAGCACCATCCTACATATACATATAATAAAGAGGTTGGGTAACATTGTGGTAAACAAGTTGGGCAAAAGGAGGAGGCATGTTGTATCCTAGATACATGCTATCGAGAGGGGGAAAAGTGTTGGAGGTGCTGGCCCCTCCCTGAGGGAAACCATAGCCCATGGGAGGCTAAGCGTATGGATGAGAAAGAGCTCCAACGATACCATCGGTGGCATGGGATTCCGCCGGTGCATTGGTACCAACGAGTCTAGGGAGATCAGGTAGGACGAAATAAACATAACCAGACTAAGTATATCAAGTCATATTTTAACGCAATCTGGAGAGCAAGTT
The DNA here is from genome assembly GCA_034641835.2 of Pinus albicaulis. Lineage (NCBI taxonomy): Eukaryota > Viridiplantae > Streptophyta > Pinopsida > Pinales > Pinaceae > Pinus > Pinus albicaulis. The sequence continues at coordinate 646,830,875 of CM076584.1, read as the reverse complement.
CTTCGGTTTTATGGAAATGCGATGCGACATGTTTTCCTATAGTAGGAAAAAGGGATCTAAGGAACCAGTCCATGCAGACATGGTCTTCATAGGTAGGGGCTCAACATAGGCTATTTATTCTCCGCCATTCCTAGACATGATCGGATAGGCGGGTCGCAGACGATTGACAGAAGGAAGTCAAAAGTTCGGTACCAGTGTCATAACGAAGGGGAAGCTAGAAATAAGATAAGAATACCCAAGCAAGAGTCGCAAAGGTGGTATGAGAGGCAAAGGCCTGATCCACATACAACTTAGAAGCTTCATGAGTAAGCGTATGTTGGAGCAACCGATGATGGAGATAGTTATCGGTAATGGAGTTAGACGAACACCAGATGTGGAAAGATCGAACATGGTTAGTAGGATCTTCTCCAGCAAGACCTTCAAACTCGGGGATGTCGGAAGGGAGCTTGGTTGGCATAGCAGGCCAACCAATGTCATGGAACATAGGGTCATTGATCAACTGGTTAAAATCAGGAAGACTGAGGCCTGCCATATAGGGGAGAAAGGGAGAACCTAGGATAGTTCATGTTGTGGTCCCACTAGTAGTATGCCCAGCATTAGGGCCAGGGCTACCACCAGCGTTAGGTCCCGAACAAGACATGGTGAAATTGACAGGGGAGAACCAGGGATGGAAGTAGAAGGGGAACTGAATGAACCAGAAGAGGAGTTGGAGTGTGGACTCGGTGAAGGACTAACTTGAATCCTACGCGGAGGAGTAAGTATTCCTACTGGAAACTGAGGAAGAAGGCCAAGAAGTCTCTGGGATAAATGCCTTCGGGGTGCAATGATAAAAGCACAAACACGACAAAAAGGGAAGAGAGACCAACAAGGGCAAGGAGGTGCAGTATCAAATGATTACAATGTCGAAACAAGGGAAAAGAGGTGTAGGATCAATTGATTACAATGTTATAGTCTTTGCCTGGCAGTGTTAACCAGGCTCTTCTTCACTTAGGGTGTGTATGTTAAGTGTGTAAATTTTATTTTTTAAACCCAGACATTTGTAGAGAAAAATAAAAAGTGTGTTGTACAACTGTAAATAAACCTGCAGATTACATTATATGAAACTGAGATAACAGAAAATAAACAACTGATTATGTATTAATCTAAACCCAAGGAGGCGGGCTTCTCAACAACTAGTCTATGGGTGGGAAAAAATCTAGTCAAAAAAAACCAAAATAGCCAACAGATCTAAAGTTGGTAGGGACAATGATCTAAAGGTCATATCTACGGGAAATAGGTGCAGAAAAACAACAAAAAATCAGAGGGAAAATTGATATAAATGAGGTGGTAAAAGGCTACAACCTGGAGGGAAGCAGAGGGGACCCTAGAGTAAGACCCAAAAAAAACTAAAAGGAGGTGTTTTTTATGGATGAATAACCAATCTAAAGTGGATCTGAAGGTAAGGGATCAGATCTGAAAATGGTTGAACACACCGAAATTTCAGATGACTTGTAGTAGCTAAAACTCCTCCTAGAAAGGTGGAGGGTACTAAAGCCCTAGGGGGTTAGGTTCCCTCTTTGATGACTAAAACATAGAAAGTATGAGTCCAAAACGGGCGGAGAAAAAGGTCAGACAACCCTGAACAGAGGCCCAAACAAACCCAGAAAAATCTCAGAAAAATCTCAGAAAAATTTCAAGTCGCAGTTTCTGACCTGTTTTCTGTAGAGGTCACAGGTTTTGGCCTTTTTTTTGTGCCCTGAAGCTCTAGGTCACAGGTTTTGGCCTAGAAAGTGCGACCTACAGTTTTGGCACTGTAGGGAGCAGGTTTTGGAATTTTTTTTTGTCTTAGCTATGGTTGATGCCTATCACCTACACAATAGGTCAAAAAACACATGAAAGTTATAATTTTTAATGTTTTAGGGTTTTATAGGCTAAAGCAACATCAAGAAAAGAAAAAAAACAAGCTGAAGAAAAATCCTAGGGCTTGAAGGAGCTGGTCATGCAGGGATTTGAAAAGTAACAGAGGTCGTAATCGTAAAAACTTGTGGAGTCACCAGTTGTTAGTATGAATCTTGATCACAAGCGTACGAAAAAGGCTCACTTTATTTGTGCATAAAAAACAACCCTAACAACAAATATGGCTCAAAAATTTCTTCAGATCTACAGTTAGTTGACCAAGATCAGTGCTACAAAATCTAGATCTATGTAGTAAAAGACATTAAGTAGTAAATAAAAGTAAGAGTTGCTCCATGCATCAAATAGACAAGACAAGAATATTTTTAAAGAATTTTTGTATTTGTGACACCTGGGAAGGTAACATAGAAATATGTTACCATTCCCCCTCAATGGGATGGGTTCTTGTAAGTCCTCAGGACTTCAGATCTAAGATCTCTCTCTCTTGATGGTGTAGAAAACCCAGACAAAAAATGGAACTCAAACGGATCTCAGAAGAAAAATGGTAGTAAAATATGACAATGACGGAGGATCAAGGTCAGACCAAAAGTATAGATCCACAATGATCTTTAGGCAACAAAAGGTAGTGATTGAATGGAAAAACCCTTCTATTTATAACAAAATATTGAGTTAGTCTAGATATTTGTGCATAATTAAAATATTATTAACCAATTCTAGATCCAACTTTTATGGAATATTTTATTATATTTGTTGGAGGGAAAAATAATTTCACTCTGGTCAAAATCCTTTATTTGTAAATAATAATTAAATAAATGACTTTTTTATTATTTTAAGGATTTGGTTGAGTAATAATCAAATAAAAAATGATTTATTCAATTATTTATAAATGATTTAGTCAAATTTAACAAGGAATATTATTTAAATAAGGTTTAAATAATTATTCCTAGAAAATAATAAGATAAATAATGATTTATCTAATTAATTTTCCTGTTTTGGGTTAAATATGACCAGGAATATTAATTAAACTATTGTTTAACTAATTTTTCCTTGAGGAAAATCAAACAAATGTGGATTCATTTAATATTTCCTCATCGGGTTTCTTGTTTATACCATAAACAACTTAATAAATGTGGTTTACTAAGTTATTTTTCATAGTGAAAGAAATTTTACTTAGGGTAAAATTGGTCTGACATGGTGTACTTTGGTCCATCTAATAGTAACAGGTTAAATGACCAAAAAATGGTGTAACACTTTCTTTACCTCACTGTTTTACCTTTGATTTCTCTTTGACTGCCTTTCATTAGATCTTTAACTATGTCTTCTATCTTTTAGCTCATGACTACTCTATTGTATTTCTTTCACCTATCGCTATCACAGTAAACCCTCCTTTTCCTTACACTGTAATTCACTTGCAATAAAACTCATTATCTTTGGAGGAATTGAATGATCCTTATTGATCGTGATCCATTGTTGCCTCCGATTATTCTTGCAATCCTAATCCTTTGATGAACAAATCTTCTAAGTCATCATTCAGAGAGCTCGGTTTAAGAAATTTTTGGAATTAGAAATGCAAATTATGCATTTTCTGATACATCGAGCACGTCCAAAATTAAATCAATTATTAAATAAAATGGGATCCGGTAGGGAGGAAATATGGCTTTAGGGATCTTGAGAAATCTTTTGACAGAGTCCGGACAATGGTAGCCTTTGGTTTCTACGTTTAGTTGTGACCTTCCAGGTCTTTAGAAACATTGCAGGGGTTACATGGTGGTTTGGGGCTTGTTGCAGTGACACATGGCTTCAAAATATTCAAAAAGTGTCAATGGTTTTGTTGTTATGGTGCGAGGGTGGTTTTTGGGTTTATCGCATGGTGTATAGGTGGTTTGGTGGATTATGTCATGGGAATGCGATAAAATTATGGGGTGACGCATGGAGGATGGGATATTTCTCAAACCACCCATTTAACAACCCCTCGGGGTGCTTAAACGACAGACATTTTGGGTTGTGATACAGAGCGAGGACCATTGGATGCAGGGGAGAAGATCAGATGATCTTCGGATGATGGAAGATATGTGGGTTGATTTGACATGTCAGGTCGGGGTTTTAAATGAGGTGGTGGGTCAAATATAATGCGGGGCCTGGGGTTATATAAAAATGGAGAGATAAAGGTTTAGAGTGAGGGTTTTAAACATAAAGGTGTCAGGTGTTTAAAAATAAACATGGTTTATTTTAAAGAGTGGGACCCGGGATAATTTAATTTTAAAAACAATGTAAAAAGTGGGTTTTTACATTGCTTCAGATGAAAGAAGGGGAATGAGTGTAGGGGAAGGGTTTTAGCATGGGATTGGGGTTTTTTAGCATAGAAAAAAAGGTTTTAAGAAGGGGACAAGGCTAAATGAGGGGATTTAGGTTTAGACATGGGATTTTCAGAGCATGAGAGTGCTGGAGAGGGAAAAATGAGATATAATGGAGAGGTTAAAATGAAAGTGTTGAAGGCATTGATATTTCTGAAAATAAATGATAAGCAGGGAATATTATTTTCAGTAGATTGTAAAAAATACACAATCATCTAGTTATACTGTAGAATACATGAGACTAATAGGGTGGATGGGAATAGCTTCAACTTCTAATCATCAGAGGTGTATTCATAAGTCCTACAAACAAAAAAAAATTCAAACATGAATGTGTCAGGGTCCTTAGAGGTGAGTCCATGAAAGTGTGGGAGAGCTGAGGTGCTAATATTTTTCATATTTGTTTCCCCACTTGCCTCTCTTATGGGAAAGGTTCTCTCAGTCCTAGCCATGGTTACCATAGGTGAACTAGGTCCCTCAGTTGAAACAAGGTCTTCTTCTTCTTCCCCAATAGGATCCTCAAAGTATTCAGAATGCTCTCCTATAGGAGGTTCAATCTCATTGTCATTGAAGAAGAGTGAAGGGTGGCTAGGATGTGATGTGGGGGTTTTGGGTAAGGTTTGTCTTTGGGTGTTTCTACTCCTATGAGGGATGAAAGTTAGATCTTTTCGGATTTTTTCAATATTTCTGAAATGACAGGAAAAGAAAGGAATGGAAAAGAGAATGCTAAAACAAAATCAAAATATCTACTAGACACCTCCCTGGCAAAGACGCCAAAAATTGGTGAGCCCTAGTATTGCACCAAGAGTGCTCCAACTCCTAGGGGCTACCCTACTTTACTTTATCAACCTGGGGTTTGTACAAACTTGGAGGTGATAGTGCTATATACACAACAGATGCAATATGTTCATGCCATCCTCTTTTTCTTTATGAAAGGGTGCTATTTTTTTAAACTATGATAACAAATGGAAAGTAAATTTCTCAAAGGAAATGAAAAAATATTACTGAAAAGAAATGATAAGAATGAAACTATTTTAATTTGCAGAAAATAAATAATAGAAAGGAAACTAATTTAACTTGCTAATAATGAATGGAAGAAAGGAAAGTAATTCTAAACCACACTTAACCTGGCCAAATGGCTAAATGCACTCTATTTATCTGATGGTCTATCTACCATGCTTCTACCAATGAAACTAAGTTATCCATGACTTAATCCAAATTGAAAAAGTGTTAATTTTGCAGCTTGGAGGAAAGAAAGGGGAAAAAGAAGCTAATGGTGGGCTTAACACATGAAACATGGCTTAGGAGTGGAAAGCGGGGGTATAATCCTTATAAAACCTTCTAATATGGTGGCAAGATGCTTTTGGGGGTGGAATGATTGAAATATGTGATGGCAGAGTTATGGAATATAGAAGTTCGATATGTGATGTGCAATATAGAAATCACAATTTTGTAAAGTTGGAGTGGTAAAGGTTTACAGGAACAAAAAAAAAACTGCGAAAGGAAATTTGCGATGCAGCGATGGGACTGGCGGCGAAGCGTAAGCATAATATCGCAATCGGTATTTGAGAGCGGTAAGTCTTAAAGAAACAAGGAAGAGGTGCCAAGTGTGATTGCAATGGGTGACATGGTGGTGGGACTAACGGCGAAGCGTGATCGTAATATTGCAATCAGCATTTGGAACCAGAAAGTCTTAAAGGAAATGGGAAAATGATGTGATCTACGATGAGAAGCAATGGTATGTCCAAAGGGAAAAAAATGTGGTTTCTTATTTTTTTGGCTGTTTTTCATAAAAGAGTAGTGAAGGGAAGTAGAAGGGGATATCGCATTCAGGCTTGGGATGAGTGAGCGTTAACAAAGATCACAAGTGATTTGCGATTTGCGATGGAGCGAGGTACGACGAGCAGGAGTTTTGAGGAGAAATCTGTAGAGGCCTAATTCTAATGATTTTCAAGAATTTTTGGAATGAAAATGGTGATGGATGAAAATAAGAGAAAAAGAGGGAAATGGAGGCACAACAAAAGTGCTCAGCTATGAGAACAGAGCTGGGAAATGAAGCAGGATGGCTTGATGATCTTCCTTCGGATTTTGATGCTTATTCCTGGAAACAAAGTGGCAGAATCATGTACGAAAAATAGAGGAAACACGTGACAAAAAAATGAACAAAGAGCAATTTTTGGTCATGTGGGAAGGTTCACCCTCCTTGAGCTCTATTAATAGAGATGAGAAGGGGGTCTTGATCCACAGTTTTTCTTGGATTTTCTCCTCTATTTTATCACTCACAAAGAAATGAAAAAAACTACAGCGGCACACTGAAATAAAAAAATAAGTAGCGATGAAAGTATGAGAAGCAAAAATAATTGAAGTACAGAAAGAAAACTAGCTTAATGGAAGAAAGGAAAATATAGTAACAACATAGAGGCTGAGGCACATGGGTTGGGCCCTAACCCATGTCCCTGGTTAGTATGAATATTTTGTCGAAGTGTACGAAAAAATACCACTTTAGCTATGCATAACTTATAGCGCTAACATCAAATATGGCTGCCAATATCTTCAGATCTAAAGTTAGTTGATCAAGACAAATGCTGCAAAAATCCAGATCTATGCATAAAGAGACATTAAGCAGTAAAAGTAAGGTTTTGCTCCATACATCCAATAGACAAGACAAGAACAATATTTTTGAAAGAATTTTTGTATTAAGGGCACCTGGGAGGAAAACAAGAAGGTGTTTCCAATTCTCCTCAATGGGATGGGTTCTTGGAAGTCCCCAGCACTTCAGATCTAGTATTTCTCTCTCTTGTTGGTGTAGAAAACCCAGACAAAGATAGAACTCAAAGGGAGCTCACACATCAAATAATGGAAAATTTGACAATGATAATGGATCAAAGTCAGACCAAGAGTATAGATCCAGAGTGATCTAATAGGCAACAAAAGGTGAAGAATGGTAGGAGAAACCCTCCTATTTATAACAAAATATTGGGTCATTCTAGATCTTGGTGCATGATTAAAATAACATTAACCAAATCTATATCCACCTTTTATGGAATATTTTATTATATTTGTTGGAGGGAAAAAGTATTTGACTTGGGTCAAATCCCTTTATTTGTGAATAATAAATAAATAAATGATTTATTTATCATTTTAAGAAAGTGGTTGAAAGATAATCAAATAAATAATGATTTATTTAATTATTTATGGGTGATTTAGTCATATTTAACAAGGAATATTATTTAAATAAGATTTAAATAATTATTCCTAGAAAATAATAAGATAAATAAAGATTTATCTAATTAATTTCTTTATTTTGGGTTAAACATGACCAGGAATAATAATTGAATTATTGTTTAATTAATTATTCCTTGAGGAAAATCAAACCAATATAGGTTTGTTTAATATTTCCTTTTGGGGTTTCCTGTTTAGACCATAAACAACCTAATAAATGTGTTTTATTAAGTTATTTTACATAGTGAAAGCAATTTTACTTAGGGTAAAATTGGTCTTACATGGTGTACTTGGGTCCATCTAATGGTAGTAGGTTAGATGACCAAAAAATGGTGTAACATGCCTAGCTCTATGAAACTTAAATCAGTTGAATGAAATCAATATGCTCATTTCATAAAAGAATAACCTCATACATCTCTTAAAGTTTGATCACTGAGTAAAATAATAAAAAGATCAATAGCTTGCAAAAAGGTTTGAGCTTGAATCGACTAACCCCTCCTAGCTCTAGTTCTACGCTATTTATTCCAGAGGGAAGCTACCAGCAGCTCCCTAGAAAATATTTATTGAGTGCACTTGACTCTAGGTAAACAAAGATTGAGTGCTTGGCTGCCTCTAGAATTCGAATTGTTGAAGAGAATCCTTTGGCTGCATTTGGAATTCTAATTGCTGGAGAGAGTCTTTGAGATCCTTTGGCTACCTTTAAGAGTTAAGGGGGGTGGAAAATCCTCCAATAAATTCTCCTTTATGTCTCCTCCAAGTATTTATAATAAAATGCTTATGCAAATTCCTAATAAATCATGATTTTTTGTACTCAACCTCATATTAGGCACTAAGAGTATGTTAGCCTTAATCACCACCTATACTAGCATCATAAAACCAAGTAATAATAAAAATGAAAGAAAAATATATCTAAGAAGGAAAAAAGGTGACCATTAACCCCTCCAGATATGTCTAATGATGGAGCTCATAATCCATAGTGGTCACATTCTATCAATTTTTTAAGAAGTAATTAGTGTGTACCATTTCCCTCAAGTAATGACTAGTCGAATAGATTTTTCCTATGAGTCAACACATGATTCAAATCTATTAAGTTTATTATCTATAAAATTCCCTTAAGATAAAGTCCCACTAGTGTGTGTAGGAAAAATATTATTTAATACATAATCATTCTCTGTTGATTATATTAATGAGAAAGTCCTAACACTCCTCAACAATCCAGGCACACCTTAAAATAATGGTTTGGAAAACACTAACATTTATTAGCACCTAGCATGTCTTGGAACATCTGTGTACCTAGAACATCTTGTCATGACACTAATTCCCAAGCACATGGTGGCATGCGCTAGCACAATATAGAACTCTCCTAGCATATGTTGGCATGAATGTAGTCCCTAGTATGCCCTGGAACACCTTGGTGGAATACATTGACATACTTTAGCACTTGGCACACAATTCCACTTGGCATGTATTGGGACCTATTATTAGTGTGGCTAGCATGCCCCTTCTAAAAAAGATAAAGTACCGAATAATGAAACCTCTTATTTGTTCTTCCTTTTTCTCCCTTGAAACTTCTTAACACATATTGGCATACCCTTGCACCTTGCACATCCTTATAACCTGGAAGGTATTGGCATATCTTGGCACTATTTGGAACATATAACTAGCACACCTTGGAACTCCCAAGCAGCCTTTGAGACTTTTTTACATTCCTTTATATTCCCTATCATGCCTTACCAATCCTTAGCATACCTTGTCACTCCCTCCTTTCCATGACAACTAGCACTCATTAACAATAGTCTCTGGCACATATTCCTCATATTCACTAAATTCCATTATTTTTGACCTAGTGCTCCCTCAATTTTTTTTCCTAGTACTCCTTAACACTCCTCAACATGCATTAGCACTCTCTATCACTCTCTAGTAGACCTTATCATTCTTTAACATGCCCTTCTACTTCATAACATGAATAACACTCTGTGACACATATTGGCACTCGACACGTGTTGGTGCTTGGAAAGTCTTAGCATGTATGGAATATGTTGAAATGCCTTGGTATGATTTGGCATGCTTTAATATTAAATTTATTTGAGATCAACTGTTGGAAAGTAGATGAGAAGCAATAAAGGAATACTTGGCACTTAGAATGCACTAAGACTTTGCACTTGGTACCTATTAGTGCCTAGTGTTGGTGTGCCTAGCATGCCCCTCTTGGAAAATGTAAATTTATGAATTATTAACCGTCTTATATGTTCATTTACTTGTAGTTTAACTTTTTTCTAGCTTTCTTTTCCTTCACAGTCGCTAGCACGCATTGACACACCCTTGCACATCTTTGCATGCCTTATCACTCGGCACATCTTAGCATGTTTGACATGCCTTCGCACTATCTAACACATCTTATCATGTGTTGACATGCCTTCGCACTATCTGACACATCTTAGCATTCCCTAGCACACCTTAATACTCAAGTCCTCATAGCTAGGCTTTACATTTTTTCACGACTTGGGAACCCAATCAATTCCTTGGCTACTGCAGTTCATGTGACAATATTAACTTGCTTCAATTGCAACAACTTGACAAATTCCACCTACTACAAGTAGATTGTGCCTTTTTCACCTAAGAACTGCCTATAACTCATCTTATGCCACTCATGTACAAGCTCAACTTGTACCACTTAACTAATTACCAAGACAAGGATGAAATGATCTATCCATGGTTATAAAACAACTAAGCAACATAGCTTACATAGAAAATATTTGATATGTATGTTTATTTCATATAAATAGTAGAACATTAACTAAGAGTTTGCAACAACCACAAGATGAACAAGGCACATAAGATATAAGCCGACACAAGTCGAGTGCCCCAAAACTTATAGACAATAATGTACAATATGAAATTATCTAGAATACTTTAAAACATGAGCATGTAGCCAAAGTGTGACGCATCTCATAGAAAAAATATCTAAAGGAAAAACAATGTTGTGCCTAGCACAAAGTGATCGTCATTTCTCTAAAACTACTATGTTGAGCCCCGTATAACAATCGTAGGACTGTCTCATGTAAATAATATTCTAAACTTCTCCTAGCAGACTTTGTGCTTATCACTCTTGAATTTGTTGACACTCCATGACACACACTCTTATTCATTCCATTCCATGCATTTTTACCTAGTTATCCCTTGATATGCCTCGACACTCCCTAACACTCTTCAACATTTATTGAAATTTTATGACATGTGTTATCATGCATTTTCATTCCTAATGTGCATGCCCTGACCATCCCTAGCTATCATGCCATCACAACTACCCTTACTTAATTTGAAAGTAGGGAACCCAACCAAGCCCTCTATTGACTACAAGAGATTCACCAAGTTACGATTACTACAACTAGACTATGTTGTTTAATTGTGTAGTTTGGGAGGTACTCCACAAGCCTAGTGAGATGGGTTTGTGAGTTTGGCCACAAAAAGCTTTGTGGGAAAATTAGCCAAGAAAAAATATTTTGGACCCAATATGGGATTTAAAATCTAAAAGAAAATTAGAAAGGAAAATCAGTATTTCCTAAGGTCTAGGTAGATAAAATATGTAAGTTCTAGAGGGTTCCTAAGAGGTATAGGAAAAAATATTTAAGGAGGCCTTAGGATGAGGGAAAGAACATCAAGTGAGAAGGATCTCATTTCATCAAGGGAGTGAAGAGAGATATAGTCCTAAAGTAGGTCGAGTAAGAGGGTTGAGTAAGGGTTGCTAAAGGGAGGACATGATCATCCTCCAAGAGAAAAATCATCATGTGAGGGTTTACAAGAATGTTGCATACCTTAATGGTCGGTTCGAGCTAGGAAGTAGGATGGCATATTATTGGTTCTCTTATGGTATATTGAACTTAAGAGAGGTTGCTCATGAGAATATGGGCATGTGACTTCAATGGTGTCTTTGTGTGAAGGCCACATCAAATTATGAAATGTTGAAATTTACAACAAGAAACATTGAAATTGGAAACCAGAAAGGGCAAAAAAAATTACACGCACAGTGGTGAAGAATTTTTATGCACCAAGAGTGAGGGATGTGGGGCGCCTAATTTATTTTTCCCTTACATAATTTGGACAATAAATTGTAATTTCATCTCATAACAACTTGTGTTAGTTAACTAAGTCATGATGATTGAGTTAGCTCAAGAAACTCGAGTTGAGGGTCTAAGATGAGGCTTGTAGAGGGATAATCTAATATTTTTGGGGTCCAGTTGTTGTTGATGAAATAATAGGGTGAAGGTGTGAATTAGTTAACTCAATTAAATCAGTTAAAATCAGTTTAAATAGTTATCACTAAGTGATGAGCTAATGAGAGGTCAGAAAGTGAATTAAAATAGATTTAATTCACAATGAGTGATCCTTCAGATAACTGATAATTCACTATTAATAGTTGCATGCATGTCAGTTTCAAGGAAGACCAAATTTAGAAAGAGGTTAAAGTGAACATAACTATCAGTTGTATTTATACAAAATTTCCCATGTGTAATTATAAATTCATTGGGATGCCATGATAAATTGTGCAATCAAGGAATATTGGTTTTCCTAATTAATAGGGAGCTAGTTCCCTAGGAATTGCATGAGCGAGCTAGGCTGAAGAAAGGTTGAGAAATACCTGAGTACTAGACCGAGTTTGCCTAGATCAACGGGAGACAATTAGCAGAGTGTTGGAGAATCTCATGAGAGATTAAGCATTGTATTGTTTCATGATTCCTTGAATTAATACACAATACATAGAGCGGTTTTGAGCAGTTTATTTCCCCAAGTACATCTTGTCTTGTGTGATTCATAATTTATTTCTCTTACTTATATGTGGTTGTGCGATCGTGTTTTTTTTTTTTAAATTGTAGGAAGTATTCAGTATATTTTCTTAGTACATTACAAGGTCAGATTGAATCTCGTTGGTTAGATTTTCCACATGGTATAAGAGCACAAATTTTTTGGGTGGCGAGTTTGCAGAGAATATATGAATATTTTGGTGTTATTTAAAAAAAAATAGTATATTTGGATTCCTTGTGAAAAACTAACCAAATGGAAAATCAATTCGGAGCTTAGATGAGGGAGATATCATCGATTTAAAATCAATTGTTTTTTTAGAAAATTTTGTAATGGTAGGACAATTACAACGTGTGCGAGTCAAGAAACTATATGCAATTGAGGTACTAGATGCATGCAAAGCTTTGAGGAGCAAAGTACAGGTTAGAGACTTGGTTTTTGAGAGGGAGTACAATTTACGTCTCAAAATGCAGCCTTAGAAGTAGTCTCAGAAGGTTGTGGTGCAGGAACAATTAGAGAATCAAAGAGGAGACCGAGTGGAAGCATCCACTCAACCAGAGGCCTCCATGAGGGGGAAATATCTAGATAGATGGGCAGAGGGAGCACATGCAACCATACCTCCAAGTGAAAGGTTGGGTGATGTGTACACATAATCCCAAGATAAGAAATTTGGGTAGGGTCCATTGAGATGGTGTGTCTCATGGATCGAACCTAGCTATGAGGAGTCCATCATAAAATAGTAGAAGGAAGAATCAATTAGGTTGATGCAGTCATATGTCTGGAAGACATAAATCAGAGTGATAGATGTGAGATACTGGAGTGCATATCAGAGTTGGCAACAATGCAAAGGGCACGGATGCAGATGTCAGCAGCAACACAAAGAGTCCAGTAGATAGGTGAAATAGATAGCATCCTTTAGAAGACATTGATTACACATGCATTATACTAATTCATTTTTTCAAAGCCTATTCAGTTTTAGGATTTGCAGGTTCAAAAAATATTAGAGAAGTGTTGCATGAAAAATTACAAAGGTACATGATCAGGATAGATTGAATTCCTTTCTTGTTGATAGGGAGTGTTGAAATTTGCAACAAAAAATTATGAAATTTTAAACCAGAAAGGACAAAAATAACTACACCCACACTGGTGAGTAATTTTGATGTACCAGGAGTAAGGAATGTGAGGCGTCTAATTTATTTTTCCCTTAAATAAATTAGACAATAAATTGTAATTTCATATCATAACAACTTAGTTTAGTTAACTAAGTCATGATGATTGAGTTAGCTCAAGAAATTTGAGTTGAGGTGGTCGAGGTGGATATTGGAGGCCACCTACCTATTCCACTTGAGCCCTCACCATTGTCTCTTTCATCTTTTCAGTTTCCTTAATTAAAGCAGAATTTACCATTTTTGTTAGTTTTTTGGGTCCTGAACTTTTGGAGCCATTTTGAGGCCCAAAATGACGGTTTTTTTAGGGATGAATGGTTGGAGATTTCATAGAAATTGCGTTATCAATTGTAGTCCTCAGAGAGATATTTCTAACGAGGTATCATGTGCATCAAACGAAGATCATATGACCAAGTCCCTGGGAAATTTGCTGCTCAACTACCCCCAATGGGGCCCATAAACTCTTGGTGTTACATCTCCTTGGGTTAGGGTTTTCTCTTATTTTTCAATAACAAAAAGGCCCTTTAGCATTATTGTAATAGATTTTATAGGCATTTGGCCACCACATCTCTTCTCTGAGATAATCTACCATCGCCCGATCTATTTTTCTTTACATTTTGTCTCTAAGAATTTTTCAGTATTTGATATTAATGAAATGAAGTGTTATTCCTACTGCATCTTTGTGTTTATGTTTATTTCTATATTTTATTGTGTTCCTGTATATGTCCGAATCATGAGTGTATAATATGAGGCATGTAGAGGGATTATAATATTTTGGGGGTCCATTTGCAGTTGATGCATTAGTGGAGTGTAGGTGTGAATTAGTTAACTCAATTAATTGAGTTAAAATTAGTTTAAATAGTTCTAACAGAGTGATGAGATAGTGAGAGGTCCACTGAATTAAACTATATTTAATTCACAATGAGTGATCAATCATATAACTTATAATTGGCTATTAATAGTTGTGTGCATGTTAGTTCCGAGGAAGACCCAGTTGAGACAGAGGTTAAAGGGAATGTAACTATTAATTGTATTTATAAAAGAAATCCGATGTGAAATTATAAATTCATTGGGATGCCATGATGGATTGCGCAATCAAGGATGCTTGATTTTTAATATGGACCTAATTCCCTAGGAATTTCATAAGGCAGGGTGATGGAAGGTTGAGAATTGGCTAAGTACTAGACCGATTTTGCCTAGATTAGTAGGTGTCAATTGACAGAGTGCTGGATAATCTCATGAGAGAGTAAGAATTGTATTGTTTTTATGATTCCTTGACTTAATGAAGAATAGAGATAAAGGGGTTTTGAGTAGTTTCTTTCCCCAGATACATCTTGTGTTGTATGATTGATAATTTCTTTCTCTTACTTATATGTGATTGTGCAATCATTTTTTGTTTCCACAAATTGTAGGAAGGATTCACTATCTTGTTTTAATACATTACAAGATCATATTGAATATAGTTGGTTATATTTTCTACATGAAATAGAAGAGAGGGTTGATACGATCTTGTCTTGTGGTGGTTATTAGGCAGCAAGGTCTATGATAAAGACCAACATAAATGGAGGAGGTCTTGAACTGTAAATTAGAGCCAGAACAGAAGTATGCATAGGCGTAATATTGGCAGAGATAACCCTAGTTTGAGGGTCAACATTGAGATTTGAACTGCATGCCCTTATTCAATCAAAGAAATGCTCAAAATATATGGATCCACATGTGATCCAAATCTAATCACATGGTTATTGCACATGTTTAATACCTACAAAAACAAATGTTTTTAAAGCACTTAAACAGATAAAAAACATACACCTATTTCAAGTATTGATTTCTGCACAAGTCAAGAATAAGCTAGATTTTTATTTTTTTAACTGAATGGGAGGTTCTTGAAAAGCGTAACAAGTTATCCAACCCATTTTCAGAGCAGGTTGGTATTGGAGCACTAGGTTGCTTGCTTGACAGAGCACTAGGTTGCTTGTTTGACTTGAAAGGTGTTTGAAACAGTGCAAATAATTTGACTATTTGCAAACTGATTTTTGCTTACAAGATTGAGTTTTCTAGAGGTGAAGGGAGAGCTACTGCTAGCTAAGTCCAAAGGAGTAAAATAAGGAAGAAGGGCTGAAGGCATTCTCCTTACCCAAAGGACCTCAAGGCAACCCTTGAAGCACAAACCCTCTTGAAGATTGTTTGTTAAGAAGCTCTTGAAGTTTGTTTGCAAAAAGGCTGCATGAAGAAGAGCTTAACTCTACAACCATTTTTTTCAAAATCTTTGTCAATTTTTTTTGAAAGCTTTCAAATTGTTGATTGAAGATTTTTTTTTTCCATTTACATAAGATGACAAATTTTTCAAGTGAGGTTTCAAAATCCTCCTCCTTCACAAGATTCTTTGATGAAGATATGAAGCGATACTTATATATTTTGAAGTATATGGTGCAAATTATGTTTGAAGATATAAGATAAAGCACTATACTTCATGATAAATTGGTTTTTATGAAGGAATAGAAAAAATGAATTTTTCAAAGAATGGGTGAGATGGAGATGTAGCTCCAGCAAGCCCAAGAGGCCTTAACCACGAACATGCGTGAAGCAAAGGTAATTCACTCTAATTTTTCTTCAGCTTCCTCTTCAAATAGATGTGTTGGTTCATTTGAAAATCACACTAGAGGTATAATGTCCAAGTTGATGTTTAAAATGGGCTATGAAGGCACAGGTTTAGGAAAACATGCATAAGGCATGATTGATCCTATTTTGGTTGAGGAAATACCTAAGAAGTTTGGTCTAGGCTATGTTCAATCTAATGGCAAAAAATCGAAAGCCATGAAGGCATGTGAGACAACTTCAAGAAGAAATTTTGTTACAAGTTCTAAAACACAAACATGTCAAGTTTGTTTTCAAGTTGATTGCCATTGTTTGAAGCTTATGTTGCAACAAGATGTGTGTAGACATGCAACTTATGGCGAGTATGAGAGTTCGACAAGCTACCAAGACATGAAAATTGATGTTAGTCTTCAAAGGAAAGCAGGAACCTCTACTATTTCATATCCTCATGAAGGTAAAAAAGATGGACATGCAAAGCATAATTTGAGGGATTATTCTTCCCATAGTCAAGTTGATTATGTTTATGATAAGCATGTCAAATCTGCATGCTTGAATGGAAGAAAGAGCTGTTGTGCATATTGTGGTATGTGTAACCATGATTTTTCAAAATGTTGGAAGAGGTTGAAGGCATATAGGAAACAGGCGAAGCGAAGAAAATTACAAAGAAGGTGACAAATGTTTACACACATTGCTAGAAAAAGGGACATTTTGCTTCCCAATGTTGGACATTGCATCCAAATAATCATCCCAAGCACATGAGGCAAGAGAATAGAAAGACTGGTGAAAGTGGAACCAAATATTCCATCATTGATGTGAGAATAGATGTTTCACATGAAGAATATTTTCAGCAGCAAAAGTCACCATGAAAGTGGCTTGGTAAGAAGTAGTTTGGCTTCTTGACATGGTAAGACATACACTCATTTGTACATATGAAAATATTAGTTATGTATTCATTTTTTCTGTTGTAATATTATGTTTGTTTGAGCCACCTTGGATCAATGATCAAGGACATGATGTTCAACTACCTTCTATTAATTTCTCGCTAGAAATTTCTGGGCGATTTCAAGGAAGACAATTCTTGACAAGAGGACAAGAGCATCTAATAAGGGAAGTGTTGAATACCTTCGAGTTTTGGTTCAAAGGCACTAAGACATGCAAGGAAAAGTCTATGGAGGATGAAATGTGAGGGTGTTGTACTCTCATATACTCAACATATCAGCTAATCAGTCTTTTGGGGTCCAAAATATTCGCAATGGGGGGGTGTGATCAGATTTGGATCAAGGACCTCAGTGATAGCTCAAATTTCAAAGTGTTTGGAATTGTACCAAACCTGAGCAACCAGATAGATCTCGTCTTCCTAATTCGGGCGCCATGAATGGTTCGAAAAACCCACACCATATGGAGAAGTTAGCGTGATTTCGAAAGACTGGTAAACTGCAATTTTTGGTTTTTGACCAAGTTTGACTGGATTTTGGAAATAAATATAAAAAGAATATTCCAGGGAATATTCCTAGAATATTCCTTGAAATATTACCCAGAATATTCCTTCTAAGTGAATTAGATGCTGACAAGTGACGTGGTATGGTTTGTTGGTCAGACTTTATGTTTTTGGTTCGGGCCAATCATAAGCTGCCACATGGTAGGCCCAGAAGTCGCCACGTGGCCTAGGAAATTTGAATAAAATTTGGTTTTGGTCTCCATCGAGATTGAACTGGTGAGCTCACACATAGCAGGCCCACATCTTAACCATATCGGCTACGTGTCAGCATCCAATTAACCCAGAAGGAATATTTTGGGGAATATTCTAAGGAATATTCTAGGACTATTCCTTGGAATATTCTTTTTTTTTTAATTTCAAAAAACCATTCAAACTTGGTTAAAAGCCAAAAATTTCAGTTTTACATGAATTTTCAAATCACGATAACTTCTCCATACGGTGTCAGTTTTTCGAACCGTTCATTGTGCCGGAATCAAGAAGATGAGATCTATCTAGTCGCTTAGGTTTGACACACTTTTGAACACTTTGAAATTTTAGCTATCACTTAAGTCCTTGCTCCAAATCGGATCACACTTTAAACAAGTTATCCAAATGGGTTGGATAACGTGTTATTATTTTCAAGAACCTCCCACTCAGTTAAAAAAATAAAGATCTAGCTTATTCTTGACTTGTGCGAAAATCAATACTTGAAATAGGTATATGTTTTTTAACTGTTTAAGTGCTTTAAAACCATTTGTTTTTTTTATATTAAAAATGTGCAATAACCATATAATGCAAAAAATAAGTATCAACACATAACAACAAATTTAAGATAGGAGTTCACCAGAATATCATGGTCTACGTCTCCTTGAGCTCTTGTCAACTTGACTTGGCTCTTTGGGATTATGATGAAAATATTATTTTACAAGTAAATACCTAAATCCAATGGTTATTTGGGCTGTATGATTGGGTTTAGAATACCATCATACCCCTTTCATGGCTGTCATCACTCTGGAAACATAACTAGGCTTCCTTTCACTTGACTTCACCTGTTGGCGCCCTTAAGCTTCCCTGAGATTCTCTTTGGCAAAAAATCCCTAGAAGTAATTTTATATCCTTTAAATATCACTTAATATCTCCAACACATATCATATATCCAAAATATACAGATCTTTTTCTCAAAATGAGCACTGGATTCCCAATCTAGGTCTCCATCCACTGATGGCCCTATGCTACCCAAAAATTCGCTGTGGCTCTTCAACCTTCAGAAGTCTTCAAATGGATCATAAAATCCTATAAATGTATTAAAAATGCAAAAAATATTTATAATAGACTATTAATTTTCATAAATTGGCCTTCGGCTGCTCCGGTTTCACCTCCAACACCTAGTGACACTCCCTGGCTCTAGGGTCGCTGAAAACTTCTCTGAAGCATATCGGCTTTCATAAGTCCTCAAAAGCTTCCAAAAAATCCATAAATGGATTCATAAGTATTAAAATAGTCATAAATGACTATTGGTTTGCTGAGAATGGATATTGGCTGCTCTAGATAGGCCTCATTCTCCCACTGACACTTACTGGCCCTGATGGCCCATGGAACTTCTCTGAAGAAAATCAAATTACAAAATTACTCTACATGCTATCTAAACCACACCATTAGTTCCATAATTTTTGAAACATCCAAATTTTACTATTGGATTGTTGAGAAAGGCCTCTGGCTGCACTGGCTAGGCCTCAAACTATTGTTGGCCCCTGGTGGCCCTAGTGGCCCCTAGAACTTCTCCGAAGAAAAAAACTGCTAAAAAGTCCTTTGATGGATCCACAACCCTCACCAATGATTTTGGAATGTTTGAGATAGGTGAAATTGATTATTGGCACTATCATAATGGACAAATATAGCTCAAGATAGAGCCTAAACTGATTTTTCCCAGTGTCCCCTAAAAATCCTCGACTAAATGTGGAGAACTGCACTTGTCTACAATTAAATTTAGAAAAATTCCGAAATATTTGGAGAGCTTGATAAGTCTCCACCACATAAAAACTGCAATATTTAATGTCAAGGTTGGGGGGGGGGCGGTGGTCACATACCAACCCCCGAAACCCCCGCGGTTATACCAAACGCTGAGCGGAACCAATGCCGAAAAACCGTGGTTATTTCCATTCAACTGGATTTTTTTGTGGGGTTTCCCCCCAACCGTTGGCCTAATCATCGCACCTGACCACGATTCTGCGGAGCCATGTGATAAGAATTAATGCGATGGGGGTTAAATTTTATTGTAATGGAGAAGTATCAACCGTCGATATTACATTTATTGTCACGGTTTCATATGATAGCCTGTGAGCACTTCAACAGGGCCGCCGGCAGGTTGGGACTGCCGATGGTCCCCAACCCTCACTATCAAACGTTTCAAACTTTAAATAGCGCTATTCAACATATATTGTTAAGAAATAACGTAGCGCCATATAATGCAACAAATAAGCATCAACACATAACAACAAATAAAATATAGGATTTCACCCAAATATCATGGGCTATGTCTCCTTGAGCTCCTGTCAAATTGACTTGGCTCTTTGGGATTATGATGTGAAATTATTTTGAAAGCTACAAAATCAACTCCAATGATTATATTAACTGAACCAATGGGTTTAGAACATCATCATACCCCTGTCATGGTTGTCATCACTCTGAAAACATAACTAAGCTTCCTTTGACTTGACTTCATCTATTGGTGCCCTTAAGCTTCCCTGAGTTTATTCTTTGGCAAAAACTCCCTAGAAGTCCATTTCTATCCTTGAAACCTCACCTACTATCTCTAGCAGACATTAGACATCCAAAATAGACTAGTCAATTTGACAAGAGATCAAGGAGACGTAGCCCACAATATTTGGGTGAAATCCTATATTGAAGTTGTTGTTATGTGTTGATGCTTATTTGCTACATTATATGGCTATTGCACATGTTTAATATCAACAAAAACAAATGGTCTTAAAGCACTTAAAAAATTAAAAAATATACACTTGTTTTCAAGTATTGATTTCCGCACAAATCAAGAATAAGCTAGATCTTAATTTGTTTCACTGAGTGGGAGGTTCTTGAAAATCATAACAAGTTATCCAACCCATTTTCAGATCAATATGATCTGGGTCGAGCCTCTTATGGAGTAAATATTCGTGGTTTTTTCTATGGGTGGATAGGGTTTGTTCTAAAACAATTAGAAGTACATAAGTATAGTGCCCTAGTTAGGAAATTTTCCTAGCATGTTTAGTTCATAAGGTATGCACTTAAGATAGTGACAAATTTGCATAGAATAAGAGCAGTTGTGACCCTTAGAGAGAGGTTTATTTCTAAAATATAGACTGCAGATATGGAAGATGGTTTGCAGATTTAGTATGCGTGGAGATAATAGATCCAAAGGAGGGTGGAACCTGAGAAGAAGATTGAGCATGCAGAAGAAATGTACCATATGAAGAATGGATTGTCATGCAGAGGAGTTGATTTTTGTGGAATATCAATAGATTTTTATATAGATATCTGAAGCAACCTATAAAAAATTAGTCAATGGACTGTTAGTGGCTGATTTGTGACCCTATTTCCATCATCTACAAATTGTTAGAAGGGTGATAAGAGGATTTTTTCAAATTTTTTCATAGATTGGAAAACAAAGATAAAATTGTCGATATACAAGAACAATGATTTTGAGAGGAATCAAACCATTTTTAGGTGGAATATTTGAAGATCCCTAGATGAAGACAATATTGTGGGCACTAGATCAATAAAACGAATTGACTGTGGTTGGGAAGATTGATGGTAGTCCAAATACAGTTGGAGGGTTTTTAGGTGACTTTCAAAGAAGAGCGCTAACTCTTGTACTTGTGAAGGAAACAAATATTGGTAGAAGGGCAAGTGTACAGGGCCTAAGGATGTGCAGGCTTTGAAGGACTGAAGTAGTAGTCAAGGGGGCCAACCAACTAGCCCTAGTTCACTATAATATAGAGGATTAATTTAGTGAAAAGAAGGGAAACCTCCATAGCCCTAGAATTATCATCTTTGAGCCATAGTATGGAAAAACTGGGCATGCCAAAGAGTTTTTCACAAATGGAGTTGTGGAAAACTTGCTACCACTCAAACTAGTAGTGGACCTAAAAGGGGTTCCTAAGAGGAAAACTGCTAAGACAAGGGAAATGGTGGAGACTTAGACCATTTCCACCATAGCTAAGGATCTTTGCTCTTCATGGAATTTCACATATGGGAGGAGTCCTGATAGTTTAGGAAGTCACTTGTAGAGTATAGGTAAATGAATAGGTGGGAAGTGACCCTAGAAACCCTTTCCGTAATATAGAATAAAGAGTGGGACTTGCTTACCTTTTAAGTAGGGGACTTGATCTTCTAGGAAGAGAGGATGGGGATTGAAGGGTTGAGGGAGAAGAATAAGAATTATGAAGGAATTTTAGAATCCCTAAAATACTTTGATAAATTGGATTCCCAAATGGTCCTTAATAAAAGGCCTTTGACACCAAATAGGACCAAATGGGGCCAAGTTGACTTGACCCAGGTTCGGGGATGAAATTTAGCAACCGATGATGTCCCTATCTTGGAAAATGTGAGGGGAAAGGAAATTCAATATTTTTTACTTTGATGGGTCAAATTGATCCTACTAGGTTGTAGCCTTGGGAACACCTAGGTAAAACTTGATCCTAGACCTAGTGCCTGAGGTATCCAGAGATTCCACAGTTGGAATTGGCCCAAATTCGAAGGAGAGTGAGGGGACCCACCAACACAGTTTCCTCTAGGAGATCAAATTTTTCCTATGGCAATATTTCTAGGAAATGCATGCCCTAGGTGACCTAATGGGGCTAGACCTAGGGAAAAATGGAAAATTGTGAAAAAAGGGTGGGAATCATCACCATTTTTGAGGGGCTAGTTCCTAATTCACTTTTGGATATGGAGTCATGGATGATAATGAGCAATAATTTGGTTTCTTGACCAAGGAGGCCCACAAAGTCAACTTCATCCAATGTTAGAGGAAAACGGAAAGTGACCTTCAAGAATTTATAATTCATAAAAATGTTGTAATATTATTGAGATAAAATGATCTCTAAGAAATTTAATTCATATAACAATGGACCATACATTAAATAAGATAAATAGACACATAATTCCACATTTCCATCATGCATCAATAAGCCCTAGTTATAGTGAAATTCAATAGTATGCAGCAACAAGAAAAAGAATGTTAAATTTGCACTCACAATGTTAGAGAGTATATCCTACCAGCTTCACATTTGCGAAAACAAAGCTCCAATATAAAAATGGCCCAAATCCATACACCAAAATGTATCCATAATCCAAAATAGTCCTCCAAGGAAAAATGCGAAGTTATCTAAAGATAAAGAGATCCCAAGTCAAGTGATGATACAAATGAATCAAACTAACTCCTATGTATACATTGATTAGGAGTTTATCGAATTAGCTTATGGGCCTACATTAGCCCCTAAACATAAAATAATATGCAAGTAACCCTAAATTTTGGTGACAATCCCACCAAACTATCTCATACATGGAATAATAAGCCTCATAAGAGGTCAAATGATGTCCTAGTGCCTTCTAGGAGACCTTCTTAAATAACAAGGAACAAAGGGTTTATTCAAATGATGGGTGCAAAATCTTCTTGGATATAGTGCTCAGGGTGCTTGAAAGTTTGGGTTTTATGAGTTCTTTAAGAAGTACTACTCAGACATTGCAAAGACTGAGTATACTGCTAAATACAAGACATCGATCTACTTAAGAGACCGTGCACTTGCAAAATTTATTGTTGATATTATCCTTTGTCCTTTTGAGGGTGTGAACGTTAGAGTACAACCACAACCTAGCTTTGCTAGAGGATTATTTGATGGGCTTCCAAATTTTGTTAAATCATGAGTTCTTGGTTGAGTTTTCCCCCCTTTATTACATTTTTTTATTATCAATTTTGAATAAACTTTCATGTCATACTCATGAAATTTGATTGTGTTTCCTTAATGAATGCAGATTATACAAAGGTATTGGTCCACTTTGGGGATGCCAAATTCCTTGTAAGTATCAAATATTCCCATTTCCTATCATATTTGTATAATATAAATGCTTATATTGAAGCTTTCTACAGATTATTATAATAACCTATGCTCTAAAGGGGTCAAAGCTCTTTTTTTTCAGTGTTTTTAAATCTATTAATGTATTAGCATACAGGGGATAAGTGCATATATTTTGTTTTTCTATAATAGTATTATGATAGTATATGATTCTTTAGAGAAAAAAATTCATTTTACATGTCTTTTAATCTATTAAAGTGAAATGCATAACTTTGTAAGAATAATAAATGAGAGTCAAAACCGTCTCTTACTATTGGAGGGATGGGGCCACCAATGTCACATGTGACTAGTAAAACTAGTCCTGATGGAATTAGTCTTGTTCAAATGGAATTTTTTTTTAATAAATATTCCATTGGAGATACATGTGCTCAAGTTACAGAGGTATGATGGGATACATATCCATATGAACATAGACCTTCGCTCCCAACTAATCCTATAGGTGATTTATCTAGATTTTTAGCTTCAATAAAGGCAGATTCAAATGAAATTATATCTCATGTGGGTCCAGGTTCATATGGGGTAGTCATGTCATATTTGGAACTTCAATATAAGGAATCAAAATATTCAGACTTGGAAAATGGTTTCACTGTTTCCAAGGTTAATCTTAATTACCAAATAACAACAGAGGAGCTATCTGGGAAGGTGGCATGGGAGAATCAAGGAGTAGGAGTAAAGGAAATGAAGTTGAATGTTTTTCTGGATGAGAAAATTTTAGGGTACAGAAACCAAGAACAATTTTTCTCTAAAGAATAATTTCCACCTTCTCCTTCTAATCATCTGTTAATTTTTAGTTAACGATGGTATATATTCTATGCATAGAGCAATTTATTTCAATCTTTCTTATAGCCCAATTCAATTTCTTGTTGAGAAATCAAATTAACATTGGTAGTAAATTCTAATAAAACAAAAAAAGATAACCAAAAGTCAAGATAATACAAGAGAACACAATATTTTGGTGGATACCGGGGAAAAACCCCAATGTGTGGAAAACTCTTTGTTCAAATCTTCTTATTATTATTCAAATTCAATAGAGAGAGAAAGTACAATTTAAAGCAGTCAATAGGATGCCCTAGCCAGCAAAGTCAACATTGGTCAAACCAGAAATATTCCTTCTCCAATGAAGCTCGATCAAACCCAGTCAAACTCGGTCTCCAAAATCAATCAAAGTCATCCCAAAACAATATGCAAATAACTCGGTCAAACTTTGTCAACACTATGGTCAAAATATGGTCAAATTGTCGTTATACCTATGGTCAACCTGCTTAGAAATATCGGATTTCATGCCACCAACTGCGGCCTTGCAAGATCAGATCTCAGCCCAAAAATCAAAGTCAGAAAGTGAAGGTTGAACCTTAGTCAATGCTCGTCAATGCTGATGTAGAAGCCCTAAAAACAGTCGGAAAATTACAGCAAGAATTTGACCTTCCTTCACACGTGTAGATGAGAGAGAGTCTTCTATGAGGTAGTACGAACCAATGAGAGATGAGAGAGATATGTGATGATATGATATCCAAATGAGGAATGAGTCTCTACTTTTTATATCCATCATTGAGGGGTGGAGGCACATCTTTTGGGGCTTTTGAGCCTACATAACAATTCTGGCTGACCTTGAAAATTTTCACGTGTGAGAGAATAAATTCAAAATCCAACTTCTAATCATTCAAACAAGATGATCTTTAGATAAATCTTTCACCTCTTGGAAAGAGGAATCCAACAAAAACATCATCTCCATCATATGAGCATTACAAAGTGGATTTTGGTGCTAGTTTCCAAATTTAACATATCGGTGTATATTGGTTTTGTTATCAAGTCACTATGTGTTGAAGGGGAAAGTCTCTAGGCATTCACAACTCTTTCGCATCAAGTATTATGGCAATTTTGACAAGCCACTAGGAAGATACCTCCGAGATGATTTTTTTGACCATGTAGATTTTTTTTCATGTTTTTTTCTTCTTCTATAGTTTTCAAGAAGTTTTTTTCTTCATATCTATTTTTTCTTACGTATTTTTCTCTTTCCATCTTGTAGAATTTTCATTTACACCATAATAATTGGAAATTTTTTATTTAAAAAAATACCAAAAAAGTGCATAATTTCCATTGACATTTCTGTAATGAACCCTCAGAACCACATGTTCTTTCCTACAAACACCATCAGGGAAGCTTCCTGATATTGGTAATATAGTTACCTTTATTGTTGACATTACATGATGAAAGTGAATGAAAAATATGGATGTGGCATAGGTGCTCAAAATGACCATAGAAATATGGAGTTCTAGAAGCAACGTGATAAACCACACCTTGAATTTTTGATGCTCCATGGGGTTTATCCTTTGGAAAATTCATAGAGCTTAGTTTTTCTAATGATGTTGTAGCAAGTAATTTTTTCAGTTGTGGTCATTCATTACATTGAGGTTGCAAGCTACAATAACAACTAAGGTACCAACCCAACAACTATGATGCTCTAGGGCTCTAGACACCCTCTAGGCCATAACCAATTAAATTTGTCGGTTAGTCAAAAACCCAAGTGGCACACCCTTCTCTGAGATGGACAATCCCTATGCAATGCCCACCTTCCATGGTTCAACAAATGGTTTCTATAATTGTTGTTGATTCCAAAGTACGAGCATGAGACTCACCAACAATAATCCCCAATCAGTCTAGAACCCAAGTACAGGGTTCACTAACTAGTTTCCATAACCATGAATCACGAAATAATCCACTTGCTTGCCTGACTAGGTAACCAGCTCCCCCCTTTTATAAAAATATCTCTCATTTATTTAATATTATAATATAATATTATAAAATTACTTTTTCATCAAGACACCTTTACTAGTTGTGGAGTCATCAACCCCACATACTCATTTATCTATGTACGCTTATAGACATTATGTATTTATTAATATCCATAAATTAAACGTATTTACCATATTAGGCTTTCTAGCCTCATAGCATAAAAGGCACATACAGACACTAGCCCAACACTTAAATACACATACACATGGGCATATTTCCCTAGAAGAAACTCTCGACTCACCAACCTAATTAATTATGTCTCGTCTCACAAACCTAATAATCTCACATGTACATGGTGGATACAACATAGGGGTTGAATAGGGGATGTTACATCCACTCCCGCTTATTTATGAAATTTCCTCAGTGCATTTATTCTATACATAATCCAGAACTGATGCTGCATAGTGACATTCTACTCCATGCCTTAATCCTCAGAGTCGGTATGCTGCAATTCCACTATTCATATTCTACACTGATGTCTTTATTAAAGGACATCCTCAATTCCCTGTGCATGAACAGGCTCTAGAGATCCTTTTCACAACTCACATTGATGGGTGTGCAACCCAACACAAAATCCATCATAATTTAAAACTGAGATAACTTCTGAATGCACATTTTTGAAAATGGCCATCATAAAGATTTCGAGCCCATGAATATCTCTCCAAAACTAAAATGCTTCCCTTGCAACTATCTGGGAGCATAAATTATTGTTTCTACTATTTCAAAGTTAATTCAAGTGTTGTAGGATAAGGTTGAGCCTTTGTCATAGGGAGAAACTCATCCTCATAACTTTTGGCTATGCATGAAAACATAGTGCTACAATCCTCAATTCAACGACATCCTCAATTCCCTGTGCATGAACAGGGTCCAAAGATATTTTCCACACCCCACATTGATGGGTGTGCAACCGAACACAAATTCCATCATACTTATAGACTGAGATAACTTATGAGTGCACATTTTTGCAAATGGCCATCATAAAGACATCTAGCCCATGAATATCTTCGCAAAACTGAAATTCTTCCCTTGCAACTCTCTAGGAGCATACAATACTTATTTTTTTGCCTCAAAATTAATTCAAGTGTTGTAGGATAAGGTCGATCCTTTTTCATAGGAAGAAACTCATCCTCTTAAATTTTGACTTTGCATGAAAACATAGTGTTGGAATTCTCAATTCAAGGACATCCTCCATTCCCTGTGCATGAAGAGGGTCAACATATCTTTTTCACACCCCACACTCATGGGTGTGAAACCCAACACAAATTCCATCATACTTCAAAACTGACATAACTTATGAGTGCACATTTTTGCTGGAATCCTTAATTCAAGGACATCCTCAATTCCTTGTGCACGAACAATGTCCAAAGATCTTTGTCATAGTCCACATTGATGGGTGTGCAACCTAGCAAAAATTTCATCATAATTCAAAACTAAGAAAAATTCTGAGTGCACATAGTGTTGGAATCCTCAACTCAAGGGAATCTTCAATTCCTTGTGCACGAATAAGGTCTACAGATATTTGTCACACCCCAAACTGAGGATGTGAAAGCGGACACAAATTCCATCATACTTCAAAATTGAGATTAATTATGAGTGAAAATTTTTGCAGATGGGCATCATAAAGACTTCCAGCCCATGAATATCTCTCCAAAACCGAAATTCTTCCCTTGCAAATATCTGGGAGCATACTGTACTAGTTTTGTTGTCTCAAATTTAATTCAAGTGTTGTAGGATAAGTTTGAGCCTTTGTCATAGGAAGAAACACATCCTCATAGCTTTTGTCTCGGAATGAAAACATAGTGTTGTAATCCTTAATTCAAGTGCATCCTCAATTCCCTATGCACAAACAAGATCCAAAGGTATTTGTCAGACCCCACAATTATGGCTGTGCAACCCAACGCAAACTCCATCTTACATAAAAGCTGATATAACTTATGAGTGCACATTTTTGTAAATCACCATCATAAAGACTTCCAACCCATGAATGTGTATCCAAAACGGAGTTGCTTCCCTTGAAACTATCTGGGAGCATACATTACTAGTTCTGCTACCTCAAATTTAATTCATAGGGAAAAACTCGTCCTCATAACTTTTGTATCTGCACGATAATATAATGCTAGAATGAATATCATCATCCTCACCATCATCTTCCAGTCCCTCACTAATGATGTCATTCTTTAGCTCCCCACTCTTAATGAAATTCAAAATGGATTTCTTGTCTACTACTCCCTCAGAGATGCTGAGATGATTTAACCACAAGATTTTTCTTCAGTCCTTCCAGAAAATTAAACTATATTGTTTCTATCTGAACATTCTCCCTTTTTTCTAACATTCACATGTTCACTGCTGAGTTCACTATTTAGCTTTACAAGAGTAACCTCATGCTGGAGTGGTATCTGGATGTGGACTTGGACATAAGGCAGTGACTCAGTTTCAATGATCAAACTGAATTTCTACCAAGAGATGGCCAGGATGGGGCCATTCACCATAATTCTCGACCCTCTTTTTTAGCCTTATTTATTTTTCCATGAACTTATATATCATAATAGTTTTAGGTGTTATAAATGGGAGAACCAATGAACCACACTACATATGATTTGATACTATTTTTCTTCAGAAAAGTTTCTAGATTTAATTCTACATAAGGGTTGTCATTGTATATTCCCTCTAGATTTGCAGTACCCTCTCCAAATGTACCAAGAGTGTTGTCTCTTTCCAATTATATGTTTCCTTCTCCATCTAATATAGCAGCAACTTTTCAAATTATGGCCTCAAATATTCCTCTGTGAGATTGTAAAAGAAATATATATATTTTCTTTCATTAAATGTACCATGCAGTGTTGACTCCTCTCTCCACTGACCCTTTCCTAGCCCTTTCAACCACCATGCTTTAAGAAATATCCTAAACCATGAAGTAAAATTTAAAGCTACACCTAAAGCATTTCCACAATGTTCTCTCTTCTTATGCGACTAAATTCAGCTGCTTTATATTTTGGAAGCAGTTTTCATATTATTTTTTTATTTTGACCTTGTGGCCTCTTACAAAATTTATGTTACTCGTGATTTTTCTGGAGTACCATAATTGTGTATGAAAACTAATTATGGGTACTCCAGAAAAATCACGAGTTACATAAATTAGTGAAATTATTAAGTGCCATTTTTATCTCCCCACTCTTATTGAAATTCAAAATGGATTCTTGTGTGCTAAACCCTTAGATATGTTGAGATGGTTTAACCACAAGAATTTTCTTCAGTCCTACCAGAAAATAAAACTATATTGTTTATATCTCAGCATTCTCCCTTTTTCCAACATTTAATTCTTCACTATTGAGTTCACTATTTAACTTTAAAAGAGTAACCTCGGGATGGAGTTGTGTTTGAAAGTGGACCTGGACATAAGACAGTGACTCATTTTTCAATGATCAAAATGAATTTATACCAAAATATGTCCAGGAAAGGGCCATTCACCATAATTCTTGACCCTCATTTTTATCCTGCTTCATTTTTCCATGAACTTATTTATCATAATAATTGTAGGTATTATGAATGGGAGAACTAGTGAAACACACCATATATGATTTGAGACTGTTCTTCTTGAGAAAAGTGTCTATATTTCATTCTACATAAGGGCTTCCATGGTATCTTCCCTTTGGATTTGCAATACCCTCTCCAAATGTACCAGCAGTGCTGTCTCTTTCCAGTTATATATTTCCTTCTCCATCTAATGTAGCAACAAATTCTTCAAATTATGGCCTCAAATATTCCTCTGTGAGCTTGTTAAAAAAATTAATATTTGATTATTTCATCAAATAAGCCATGCATTGTTGATTCCTCTCTCCACTTACCCTTTGCCAGCCCTTTCAACCACCATGCTTTATGAAATATGCTAAACCATGAAGCAAACTTTAAAGATACACCTAAAACATTGCCACAATGTTCTCCCTTCTTATGCCACTGAATTTGGTTGCTTTATATTTTGGAAGAAATTTTCATATTATTTTCTTATTTTGACCTTGTGATATCTTACATAATTTATGTAACTCGTGATTTTTATAGAGTATCCATAATTTTGTTTGAAAAATAATTATGGGTACTCGAGGAAAAAACACGAGTTCCATAAATTATTGAAATTATTGAGTTTCATTTTTAGCTCCCCACTCTTATTAAAATTAAAAATGGATTTCTTGTCTACTAGTCCCTCATAGATGTTGAGATGATTTAACTACAAGATTTTTCTTCAGTTCTGCTAGAAAAATCAACTATGTTGTTTTTATCTGACCATTCTCCATTTTTTATAACATTCACTTGTTCACTGTTGAGTTCACTATTTAACTTTACAAGATTAACCTCAAGCTCGAGTGGTGTGTGAATCTAGACATGGACACAAGGAAGTGACTAATTTTTTAATGATCAAACCAAATTTATACCAAAATATGTCCAAGATAGGGCCATTCACCATAATA
Organism: Pinus albicaulis; assembly: GCA_034641835.2. Lineage (NCBI taxonomy): Eukaryota > Viridiplantae > Streptophyta > Pinopsida > Pinales > Pinaceae > Pinus > Pinus albicaulis. The sequence continues at coordinate 646,799,987 of CM076584.1, read as the reverse complement.
CTCAACCCCCATTTTTAGCCTACTTTATTTTTTCCATGAACTTCTTATCATAATAGCTACAGGTGTTATAGATGGGAGAACCATTGAAACACATCACATGTGATTTGAGACAATTTTGCTTGATAAAAGCATCTAGATCTCGTTTTACAGCAGGGTTTCCATGGTATCTTCCCTATGGATCTGCAATACCCTCTCCAAATGTACCATCAATGCCATCTCTTTCCAATTATATGTTTCCTTCTCCATCTAAGATAGAAACAACTTCTTCAAATTATGGCTTGAAATCTTCCTATGTGAGCTTGTAAAAAAAATGATTTTTTTTTCTTTCATCAAATGTACCATGCAGTGTTGACTCCTCTCTCCACTTAACCTTCGCCATCCCTTTCAACCACCATGATTTAAGAAATATGCTAAACCATGAAGTAAATTTTAAAGCTACACCTAAAGCATCGCCACAATGTTATCTCTTCTTATGCCACTGAATTCGACTGCTCCATATTTTAATAGCAACTTTCATATTTTTTATTTTTATTTTTTTTGACCTTGTGATATCTTACATAATTTATGTAACTCATGATTTTTGTGGAGTACCCATAACTGTGTATGATAGTTAATGGCTATTATATACTAATATATTGGATCTACATTCTTCTCAAATTCAATGTGAGAGGTTTGGAAGTATGATTGCATGTTTCTGATATTCCTCGATAAATTTTTTGTCTCTATATTTTCCACCTTCAAAATTAGAGTTCCATGATCCCCATCAACAAGATTGGTTCAAAAAGGAAGCTACAAAGGTACTTTATGAATCATATTATACATATGGGTAGATTTTTTCTTATTTTTTTATATGCCTATCATACCTATGGCATATGTCCCCCAAATCCAAACTAATGTGAATTTGAATGCAAATGTATAGGTTGAAGATAAAGTGGAAATGTTGTTTAGAGAGGTTTTTTTAATTTTATTTTTTAGATAGGATAGAAAATTGCCACTTCTGGATCCTTTTATTCTGGTATTAAGGTTATTGAATCAAGGAGAAAATCTGTAGAGCTTGAAGGAATGCTACATAAAGAGATAGTTGAATTTGAGGTGCTATTATAGATGTATATAAAGGATGTTTAGTATACTTTAGGTTGTATAACATGATATTATGATAGAATAATATTTCTATTTAATGAATATTTCCTTATTTGTTTATATAAATTGCTTATTTGGAAAAATGTCTTCATAGAGTAATTCATTCTTTTAATGCAATCTGTCAAATTCAAACAACATTTGTTGCAAGAGGCCATCATTAGTGATAGGCAAGTTGGAAGATCTGTGGCTGATATTTCAAAGATAAATAGTATAACGCATCATCTTCTTTATGAATCCTATGAATGTGATCATCATATTTTCCATTATTCATAGTTGCATCATATATAATCACTATTTTTTAATTTTTGGCATGCAAACCATTGTTTTAAAGGTAGATTTTTATTTTTTCACAACAGATTTACATGATTCACAAGGTAAGAAATCAATCTTTAGTGTAATTGTATATTTTAGGTTTTATAATTATAGGTTATTTATAGACTATAATTCTCTTCTAAGTTTAATTTTTAATTTAGTATTCAACCGAACATATTCAGTATCTTATACATAACTATTTGTGATTTAGTATCAATTTGTTTGGTTCATTAGAATTAAGTAATTTTTGTACTAGCATATAATTAAACAAATTGATCCTTTCCAATGTTTTGCAGTCTTGAAGTGAACTAATTATTGTGTTATTGTATGGTGTCCATTGCTGAAAAGAGATACTCTTATTGCGATAATTTTCAAATTTTTTTATTTGTTGGTTGCTGTCATTTTTTTAGTGTGGACTTATGAAATTCCAAATCACATGTATCTTTATGTGAAAGGGATATATATATATATATATTTCACCTATGGTTCCTTGAAGATCCATGTTGCATTTTCACAAAAGTTTAGGTATCATTCATATATCTAAAATTTCTAATTTTAATCTAAATATTTACGTGATAAAGGAAAGACAAAGGTCCCAATTATAAAAATTCAACCAACAACAACAACATTGATATTTTTATTTCATTCAACCTGTAACATATTTCATTTGTCTTCATCAATGCTCTTCTTCCATATGATATCCACTTATGACATTCCCTTTGCAATATTTGGTGCATTTGCGAGTTATAGGTCATTCGTAGGCTATAAATGTTTTCAGAGTTTCAATTCTAATTGAGTATTTAACGAAATATATTGATTCTCTTATACGTAACTATTTTCCCTCCACCCACTTTTCATAACTTCCATAACCATTACGTAGGGACCTGCAACTTCGATAATGTTTTTCTTGTTTAGTAAAATATTGTAGAGACATTAATTTATTGAAACTTGTAGAATTTACAATCTATAAAGTTTCAAGATATAATTTTTCAATTTCTAATTATTTAAAGGGTGCTAGCTTAATGGAAAAACACCTGCTTTACAGGCAAGAGGTTGGTGGTTCGATTCCATCATGCCCTAATATTCATAGGGAATGGAGGCGATTTGGTTTTGGTGATGGAGGCTCCTTTGACCATCACCAATGAGCTTATGGTGACATTTTTTGACCCTCACCAAAATATGAAATGGTGACGGTAAATGAATGCCACCATATATATGCATCAATAGTGATGACCATGAAAGGTCTGTCACCATAAATCATTTTTTTTATATGAAATGGTGAGGGTCATTGTTTGTCATTATAATCATTAGTAGTGATGAAAATTAAAGCCAAAAATGAGCTTATGATGACATTTTTTGACCCTCACCAAATATAAAATGGTGACGATCAAAAAACATTTCCATGTATATGCACCAATTGTGATGGCCATGAAAGTTCCATCGCAATAAATCATTGTTGTTCATATTGAATGGTGATAGTCACTATCCATCATTATAATTAATATTTGTGATGAACCTTCAATGTCACCACAACACATACTTCGACGGCACCACTTTTGGTGATGTTCAGGTTTTTGGTGACCAAGGCTATTGTCTGCCACCATTTCTCATATGAAAGGGTGATGGTCACTATCTGTCATTATAAATCATTATTGGTGACGAACCTTGAATGTCACCAGAACACCTATAATTTTAGATATGCCACCTTTGGTGACGTTCAGTTTTCGGTGACGAAGGCTCTTTTGACCGTCACCAACGAGATTATGGTGACATTTTTTTCCCCTCACCAATGTCCTTTTTTCTTGTAGTAGAAGTATTACATAATAAATTTCTTCCACTATTCTTCAATTAATAGGGAAACCTTCTTCCCAAGGATTTGATCTTGGATAGTGTGTTTCTCACCAGGGATAATCAAATAAATAATGAAGGTAGGGAGGACACCCGTATGAAGATATCCTTACAAATATTTAGAAGAAACATTTTGAACTCTTATCCATGTTCAAGTGACTCTTCAAAGCTCAAGGAAAAATCAAATACGAACCTATTATATATATGCAAATGGTGATAAGATAAGTCTATATGGTAGATGTACCAACTAAGGAGGAACGTAATAGAATGTGGAGGATATATCAATTACGCATATATACAGAGTTGTAAAAATACCGAGGGTGACTTCTATGTCACCAAGAAAATAAGGAGATTCCTTCAGTAATATTGGGACACCCAATTCGATGTATCCCTCAGCCTAGTTAACACCTAATAGTAAGAAAAAGGAAACAACTAGCTAGGAGAGAGAATGTTGGAATCAAATACAAATCTAGAGGGGACCACTCTTCAACCAGAAAATTTTCAAAGTAAACTTCTAGAAGAAGTTAGTTACAATACAAATGGAAAGTCTATAGCAAACTAGAATGGTCTTCCATATACCACTAGTGGTTTACAATAGGGAAAATATATTTGAGTGCCTATATATAGGCCTCATTTTGAAATGTAATAGGGGGGGGGGGGATCTTGGTTGTAGGGGAAACTATGCCAAATTGTTTGGTGAATTTATTGAAGGTCTTGAATCAATTTTGGTGAAAAATTTTGAAATAACTCTTAGGTTGTTTGTTTATCTCATCATGGATGTGTTCATGTCACCTTTATTTTGAAGTTTAATACTATTGAAAGGAAAATTTATGCAATTTTCAAGGAATTTTGAGTTATGAGCCTAATTTATTTTTCAAATTGTGTAAAATTGTTTAATAATTTAAATTGAAATTAATTTTGTCATCAGTATCATGGTTTGTTTCAATTTTGCAAGATATATCAAGCTAGCTTGAAGAGTATATTGGCTTTAATGACATTTATTGCAATGGTTTTAAAAAAATTAGTAAACTCCATAATTATGTGATTTCTAATGGCTAAATTCTTAATTTCTCAGTCATGCACCAAGGTTTATTTGTTTTAAGGGAATTCTTAATTGCTAGTTTAAGTTGGGTGTAGCTTGATTCTCCATATTTCATCCATATTTTATTTTTGAAGAGTTTTATGTCAAACCTGAGTGTTATGAATGATCTTACTCAAAATCGTTATAAGTGTATCTCAACAAAGGATTTAATGTAATGGTGTTTTCCCCCCAGCCTTGATCCCAAACCACTCTCAAATTAACAATTAATTTTAGGTACAATTAACATGACTTTAATGGATTATTGTAGTGAATGCCTTGTTTCATTTATGAAAATCACAATAGGTGATTTAAATGTTTTATGGGTTACACTTTTTTTCTATTTTTTAAGCTATTCAATGACATTGGACATTCGAAAATTAAACCTTATGTTGAATACATATTTAAATTTGTGGTTGTGATAAAATGTGGCATGTTATTTGTTAGTGTAGGGTTTTCTAAAAAGTGTACCAAAATCTCTTACTTAAGTTATAGGTGAATTATAAACCTAACAAAAAAATATTGTTATGTCTATGATTCAAATCTGCAACAAAATGTTGAAAAACCCTACAAAAAAATATGGCATGCAAATAGAAACATATAAAAGTAGAAATATAAGTGCAACAACCCAATGGAGAATATAAATGATGAATTTTATTGATGAAGAATAATACGTCTAGTGAGTAGTGATTACAGAATTGGGTATGTATATCCCCCTCTACGAGATGGTTCCTTCTTGACCTTGCACTTCAAGAATGTGATTCGTTCTATCAATATGTGGTATGCAATGTGAGAAAAGAAACAAGGGATACTTAAATTCAAGTGGGAGATCAAATTCTATGAGGCAATAATGGGGACAATTAAAATGGTCATGGTGAAGAATAGAGAGAAAAATCTATTTATAAAAAAATATTGAGATAAATTATGAGTTAAAAAATAATAAAATATTATTGACTAAATCAATATCCAGATATTGTGAATTTTTTATTATGTTTTTTTAGAGGGAAAAGATATTCGAAATGGTCAAATATATTTATTTAGAAAGTGGTTAAATTAATTAAAAATATAAATGATTCATAATCACTTTTTGAGGATTAAGACAAATATGAATTTGAGATAATTATTAAATAACGATTTAACAATTATCTCATAAGGAAAATAAGGGATAAATATGGAATAATAAATAAAAATCAATAAGCTTCGCGGGTTTTTTGGATTTTAATGAGAAATAATTTAGGAAAATAGTTCACTAAATTATTTCCCTGGTAGAGTTCTTCTTTTATTGGAAAGAAAATGATCTCAAATGAGGTGGGGCAGGAATATCCATACCCACCGAGATAACTAAGTACAAATAATAATTACATGCCTAGAAATTTGGGTATGAGATAAATTGTACATGATACATGGTATGATGGCATAAATGGGACATAAAGTGATACAATGATACAATAAGTCCTATCTACATAAGTTCCTAGAAGAAAAATATCAAGACTGGATAGATTAACATCTGCTGATATAAGTATGTGAGACATAATACCTCCCTAAATTGAGAGGAGGGGGAGATCACAACTAAAGAAGTCCCGCTGAATAGGAAATGGATATAGAGATATGAATGTAATAAATGAAGGAGCTATGAATTTTTTGGGCTTTATCGTCAATGGAAACTGGGACAGTCAAATCAATGGAACACTGTATGGGGATGGATCATAATATGATTTCAATATCCAGGCATGTGGGGGGATATCTAAAGGGACACCCCCTCATGAGGTCTACAACGTATCACACACACCCAGGAAATCCTGGTTTAATATTCTAGTTCATTCGAACATGAAGTCTATGATTCTTGATCATGTGATAATGTACTAGAGTTGAGCACACCAGAAACAACGAAGTCAAATGGAAATTATGATTCCCTTTTCTTCATCTGATGTACCAGACACACATGAAGGTTGGAGCTAAGGTACACCACCCTCTAGACAACTCCCCTAGAAAAGATGTGTTGAAATTGATAGAATAGGGCCTCTCAAAGTTAAGGCGATGGTGATTCCTCAATAAAGGCACAAGGGATATAGTAATGTGACTGATGGACTAATAGTAGGGAATATGATCGAGGGATAATATGCGTGGTGTATTTATGAATTCCATTTTCAAAGAATAATATTCATGTTTGACTTGGTAGTGACTCACTCAATTCCAGAGGGGATGCTCAATTGCTCAGACAAAGTCTTTTTAGAGACAGATCAGAATAGTTGGAGGCCGAGTGTGAGAAAAATTGGATGAATGAAACATAAATATGGATGATGTATTGTAACAGGACTCAATGGTACCTTGAATAGAGTCCATGGATGTTAGGGAGACTCATATCTGATGCTCTAAACAAAGGTGACTCTATGATGCTGCCACATGGGGGAGGCCTAAAGAGGACCATTAAAACATAAGTAAATAGTGGTTACTCACGAAAAAACTCAACACATAAGTCGCCAAGTGTAAAGGAAAAATATTTGTAGAGTAAATGTGACTCATATGAAGAGATTCAATTTTAATATGTGGAAAAATGAGGCCTGATGGAAAAAAATGGCTTCTTGGTGAAGTTTCAAATTACCAGAAATGAAGAGATACCAATTATAATGATCAATGGTAGCTTTAAAAGGGTGTTTATGGTTCTTCAAAATGATATATGGTTCGCTCGTAATGGTCATCAAACAAACTATGGTTTTTCCTATAAAAGGGCTTCTTTCCCCTAAATCCAATTCATTTACACGTTGAGATGTTGGAGAATTTGGAGAGTAGGAGGAGGACATAAATATTTCCAAGCTCATAGTAGATAAAACCAACCATCAGAATATTTATCTGCGTCTTTTAGGTAGGTCGCCTATCCCTACTCATCAATTTATGTGGATTGGATTTCTAGATTAGGGCTTCATTTGAGTGAGGGAGACCCTTTCTTTTCCATTTGGTCGCAACACACCTGTTGGGCCTTTTTTCATGCTCCGAAGCGTAGAAAAAGGGATGAAAAATGCACCCAATGTATTTTTTGTGGGGAAAGCTTCACCCTGGACCTAAGGGGAAAATTTTGGTGGGGTTCTCCTGAAAGCTGAAGATGAAGTCAAAAAATCTATGTTAGGACTCTTAACTGACAAATAAGATGACATTTTGCAAGTATAGAAGAGTTAAATCTGGTATGGCGGGAGGGATATTTTGATTATATTTTCACTGCGATTTAGGGGAAACAAGATGTAAGAGGGGTTATTTCCCTATATTGGTTTCTCAAGATCTTAGAGAACCCATTGATTAGGGACGATGAGACATTTTTATTCTAGATTATGAGCTATTTAGACCCAAATCAAGAGGCATTTGTGATGCAGGGCATATGATTCAAATCACTATCTAGGACACATATTTGTTGACAGGGTTGCCACCCTTAGGGGTGGTAGGAGAGATACATCTAGTGATACCTCGTTGGAGGCATATTGAGGAGTTTGTGAATATTCATTCAGTATCAGGTGCTCAGGTGAAAGAAACAACTATCGAGATACATGACTTGGAGCGATTCGAGACATGGGACACAGTTGCTGGAGTGATGAAAATATTGGGTAGCCATGTCTTCTAATCCACCACTAGAGGGCTAATTATTCTATAATATATAGTATTGGAAGAGATCCACTATGGGTGGGCATAGATTTTGCTAACATCATTGAAATCTCAGTTATGATAACAGTTCATTTGGGATAACTTTGTGCTCATTCTTCTTTAATAATATATCCAACATTTGACCACAGGTGAAAATATGTGATAGGGGCACACAAGAGCCCAAGACATGCCACTAGGGACATGTACTGTGATGGGATGGAAGGGGAGGAGTAAGGCGTGTGTTCCGACCTAAATTTTTTTCTCATTGGGATTGGATGTCACTCTACATAGGAAAATACCCATACAATGGTATGAAATTTCAGGTGGATATTGATTGACCACTTCCACCATTACCATCATGGGGACCATATAGTGAGTGATAATTGATATATTTTTATTGCATGTGTAGTTTATAATATATATCTATGTGGTACTAATTTTCAAACTTGTGGAATATCGATACATCATCGGTAAAGCCGATAGGATATGCAAGACGAGTTGCAGAACCTGGGGCTACAAATCATCTCGGATTGACATCACATCATAGGCAAGATAGTGATGCATTACTAGAGGATATTCACCATAGGTTCAACTTTGTACTAATCTATGTGATAGAACATTAGTGGCATGAGCTGGAAGATCAATACACAAATGAGTGTACGATCATTCCCTCCAAGTGGTGAGTGATCATGAGGCTCCCAACTATGGTCGGTCACACAGTAAGAGACATACGAGCTAGGCGATTGGCCCCATTGTTTCAGGACCCTCCTAATGATAGTGATTAGTATTAGGGGCCCCAATCGTTGTATGTATTGTGGAATGCAAGTTTTTTATAATTAATGTTTCAATTCTGAATTTCACATTCGTATATAATTTTAAGAAACCAAAAAATGTATGGTTTTTCTATTTGCTGCAATATCATCAAGCATTGTTTAGCAAACAAAGAAAATAAACTAACACAAAGAGAGAATCAAACAGAAGTAATATTTCTTGGAAGTACGATGATCACAAGTGAGATGTGAATTTGAATATCTCCATTGATTAAACAACAAATATAATCCATTTTTAAGTTCCCAGGATTTTCACTACAGCACAACATAGTGTCATTCTAGGGAACCAACATCTCTTACTATCATTTCTGGGTATGATTTGACTTTCTTCCCTGGGTGAAATGACATTTCCTTCATAATTATGTGGTGGAGAGGGGATGACAATTTCTAAGTTGCGCTCTCCACCTAGCGAGTCTACTTTCCAATTTTCTTGCCATTATTTTTATTCACATGTTCATATATATGTCAGTCATATTCCTCGCTATACCACAATTACCCATTTTCCTCACACTTTTCTAGTTGCATATATCATACTTACCGTGTCCTATATTATACAAGTTTTAATTGTTTCATTATGTTGATTTTAAAAATTTAGCCATTTGATTCATCAAGAAGACATACTTAGAGAAATTCCAACCAAGATCTTGTGACTTTGGTCTCCAACCTTTAACACTCCATGTAGGATTCAAACCAAAAAGCTAAAAGTTTTTTCACTAGGAACTTAGGAACCTTAATGATTGAAGTATGACCTGAACCATAATATTTAGTGATTACCCAATTACCATACATTAAGACTAACCATATTAATGCCACACCTATGAGGGTCTTTCATGAACAAATAAAATCACTCAGCCCCATATGCAAACCCCAATAGGAAATTCCACAAATGATTGACAAAAATAGAACCCAAATTCCATTTTTTGTGACAAAATTTATTATGCAACACATAATGGCTAGATAGGGTCATCCCCTTAATCAACTATACCAACATAGTCACCAATTTCCTTGGGTGGTAATCATTAGGGGAATTTTGAGGTCTAAAATGGGCTTCCTAAGAAAAATGTACAACAAAAATAAACTTTATAAGAGTCAATAGGATTCAAGATGATGATGTTGACCATGGGGGTTGATTCACCATTTTTTAAGTAGAAGGGTAAAAAGATTAAAAAACAATAAAATAATAAAACTACTTTTTCAACTCGTATTTTCAACTTATTTCCCAAATTTTTGGGTCACATTTCAAGAAAGAGTACTCGTTGGATGCAAACTTTAATTCCTCATCCAAGGAGTACCCATGTTGCATAATTTTGATGGACCTTGCTACATGAAAAAAGAGAAATACATTGAAAACATGATTGCAATCATGTTTTTCATGTATTTCTCATTTTTTGTGTAGTAGGACCCATAAAAAATATGCAACATGGGTACTTCTTGGATGAGTAATTAAATTTTTCATCCAACGAGTACACCCACTCAAAATTTGAGTAAACACTTTGGGAGATAAGTTGAAAATATGAGTTGGAAAAATAGCTTTTTCTTTTTTCCCTCTAAAATTTGATGATGTAATCAAATATTATTTTATTATTTCCACAATTATTTTATAATTTCCTTATGAGGCCTATTTTAGACCTCAAAATTCCCCTAATGGAAATATTCCTCACTAGCCCTACATAGGGTGTAACATGATATGTGTGAAATTTTATTTAATTTGTTTCCTTGTTCTAGTGGTGAGAAGAGGGACACCATTGAAGAACATATCAACGATTTCCATGAATTCACTGATAATTTCATGGTGGAGGATGAAGACTTGTTCATGAGACTCTTTGTATATACCCTTGAAGGATATGTATGAAAATGATTGTGGACCCTTCCCCCTAATGCATTGCATTCCTGGAACAGTTTGGAAAGGACATTTTGAGAAAAATTTGGCGAAAAAAAAGAATTTAAGTATTACCTCATGAAGTTTTCGGTGATAAAAAGAGGAAATCCAAAATTGTAGACAACTTCACGAAGAGATTTAATAAGTTCTACAACAAGATCCGAAGCAAAGTCAAACTTACCCCTAGTACTACCATGGTGAACTACGTAGATTCTTTCGAGAAAAAATTATCCATTATGCTCCAAGAGAGGCGATCTCGAAACTTATCTAATATGAAATTAGGCACAGTTGAGATATAAGGAAACTTAATTGGAGTAGGGAAACTACAAAGGTTGGAAATAACCGATGAGAACCATGAACCAAAAAGAGATGGGGGAGGAAAGATAAAGGTAAGGAGAAAGCAAAAGAGGAACTAGACCAGCTCACTTATCAATCGGGTCCATCTAAGGAAAAAATCTAAAAAATGAATCGATTGATAAGGAACCTATAAAAATTTTTTGTCAAGCTCTAGATCAAAGCATCGAGCAAGAATCTTAATCAACCTCCTCGTAACCCACCCTTCTTCCTAAAATCGTTCAACCCACAACAAATAAACAAGGATATAAGTGTAGTCGAACAACCTATACAACCCCTTATTAGGAGATATCTCAACCTACAAACAAATGATTATTTTTAGGAATATGCACAAGAAGAAGATAAAAAATGGGTAGGATACCCAAGTCACAACTTCTAAATTATCGAGAATGCTTGCACACATTCCCTTGCAACACCCAAAAGCCTTTTTCCTTGCGTAGGACGACCAGTTGTCGTAAATTGAGAGAATAAACTTTAAAAATATATGGTATCATCACCTAACACTGAACCTACATAGACTGAAATATTCCCACCTCTTGAACCCTTAACCAGAGCACCAAAGGTCCCAGTAAATAATACCAATAATAATTAGGACCAAAACCCATCTTCTATGCAAGAAGTATAGATTCATAAGGATCCCATGCCTCCATTTCCCTAGTGGCAACCAATAAATGAGGAAGAATGAAATTCACCCCATATCTTTAATATTGAGAAATAGCTAGGTAAGATCAATGTTATTATCCCTTTATTGGAACTAACACAAAACCTAACCTACCAACCGCTGATACAAAAAATCATGGTTCCACCTAAACATATCACCCATAATGTTACTCTAAATATCCAAGAATATTTTCCACATGTGGAATGTGGGCCTCATGTAGAGGACCAATATTATGATAGCCATCCTTTCTACATTACTTTGAATGTGCACAAAAAGTTGATACAAAATTTTATTCTTGATTTAGGAGCATCCTAGAAGCTCATGCCCAAAATTGTTATGGGGGAGTTAGGGGTAGACATCACCAAACCATACCATGACCTTTACTCATTTAATTCCAGGAGAGTAAATTTCCTTTGCCTTATCAAGGACTTGGTAGTGTCTCTTACTTAAATAAAAAATAAGAGTTTGGTCGGGGATATAATGGTAGATGACATCCCAACCAAGTATGGTATGCTTCTTTCTATATAATGGGTTGGTAAATTGGGAAGAACTCTCGAAATGGACCTATCATATACCACCATCCAAGTATTTAGTGAAAAAGAATTTATAATCTATATAAAGGCTAAGCTCCTTTACAATATTAACGATGATAAGAAGTCAAATAAGATATTGGTCTACACCATATAAGAATCAATGGGATGCTATTGTATATTAATCATTCCTAAACTTGTTGTTCAAAACATTCCAACCCCTACCCAACAAAAACCAATACATAGACTTGAGTATGTGTGGAAATTATTCATTGATAGAGTGTGTTCTTAAGAATGTACAAGAGCAGGATTTATTTTGGTACCACTTGTAGGGAAAGACATCTCACTCTCTTACAAACTAGAATTTTATGCCACTAAAAATGTCACTTAATATTAAGTATTAATTCTACGATTGGAGACAACCTGTAAAATGTGAGTGAATAATCTCGCTACTTTTGGGGATTCGTAATTAGTAGTCATACAAGTGAGGAACATCTACACCACCAAGCATCCTTGAATGTGATCGTATTGAAATGTTGTATGTAACATTACAAAGAATTATTTTGATGTTTTTAGCATAACCATTGTGTGCAGGGAAGATAATGAACTCACAGATGCGTTAGTTGTCCCAACTAGTACCTTCCATCCTCCTCCCAAGCTGAAGTTGAGGCATGAGGTGGAAATTCATTACCAACCATACATTGTAGAAAAAATCAGAGATTGTAAAGTATTTGAAAATAATAAATAATTAAAATTATTCCTAGAATTAGTGGATGTGTTCTGGGTGATAAAAATTAATTCAAATGGAGAATTACTTAAATATTATCAAAGTGAAGCCTTCAACCAAGATTAAAAAAATGAATTCCTAAATAATAAATTCTTCCCTAAGGGATTGGTTCCTCTCAAGTAAATTTATTATCAGAATGTTACACCAACCAAGCATGTATTTAATCTATTCGATGATATCATGGAAGTATATAACCTAATGTTGACGTTACCATCAACACCCTCCAAAAATGTTCTTACTTTTGAATTTTGGAGCCTATTAAGGATTTTAGGATCAATATTCTATGGTCCCTTCATGGTCAATTGGTATTTTGTAAATTATTTTTATATTCTTCTAATAATATTCTAACCATCAAATTATCTTGCTCACAGATGCTCAGTGCTTGATGAATTCATAAGTGAACTTATGGTCATGGTCGACACTTGTGTTCTAGGAGTCGTAATGTGTCATTTCAACTGTTTCACTTAGAAATAATTGTTGCTTTCCTATTGTTTCAAGGTGTGATTTCTCTTCATGTGTCCTATGTATATTCCTATATTTTATTATTGAATTTTATGTGGGTAATCTGAGTTTTATTCATGTTGGGATGTATTTCTCGTTCTCAATCTATTGGTCCCACACTTAGCCATTTTGGAGCTCTTCTTGGTCCTCTTGCCTAGTTTAAGTTATGAAGGAATTAACCCTCTTACTAGGTGATGATATTATCCTATTCATGATCCTAAATGATGTAGCCTTTCAAACCAAGGCTTTTGTGTTAATTCCCTCTCAAGGCCATCTCCAATAACTACATATTAAGAGGCCTCCCAAGTAGGGCCACCTAAAATTTCTTTCTCGTATTGACTCACTGATTGAGTTTTGATCACTTTTTCCTTGCATATCACATTAATTACTTTTATATGATATCAAGGACATATTCCATCCCCTTGTAGAAGAAAATTAAACCATTCAAGGGCCCTCCTCCTTCCTCAATGCAGTGAATCAATTTCTACGCTAAGTGACCTAGGTTTGTGTTTCCTTCCTTAGTGAAAAGTGAATTCTAGATTAACATTCAACTACTTTTGGGCCAAAATATTATAGAATAAGAGGAAAATAAAATTTAAAATGAAAAATGAATATATTTTTAGGAAATCTATGCTTTCCCTCAAGCCTCCTCTTTTCTTCAACACATAATGCAGTCTCAAGCAGCAAGCCTTCACCCTTGTTCCTTGTTCTTCCCCACTATGTTGAACACTTGTCAAGCCATCATGTCTAAGGACACAACATAGTAAAAAGGCTCAGTGAGGACTCCTTGTATACTTTTACCTACAAAACTACATTGGCATATATTTTTTGTCCTTCTTTCCTAGTTCATGGTGCAGTCTTAACCAACAAGCTCACCACCTTGTCCCTTTAGCTTCCCCACTATGATGAACCAAGCGACCCATTATTTACAACACATGGAATGATAAGAGTGAAAATTGGTTCCTTTCTAGGTCATTTTTGGATTCAAATGTGCTTTCCTAATCAAGCCTCCTTCTTTCAACTCTCATATAGGTAAATCATAAGAAACCTCTTCCATGAGTTACATAGAGATATAAAAGGTGATTTCAAGACCGATTTTTCCTTATCATGTACGATATTCATTAGATGGAATAATTTCTCAGCATGAAAATAATATTCTCAAGGAATATATCAAGGAATAAATATAACGAATCACTTATAGAGAAGAAGCTCAAAACAAAACTATCATGAGGAGATGAAGCAGATCCTCGACCATCAATAAATAGAGATAGTTAATGACAACTTAGAAGATTCCAATGTTGATATAACGCCCTTTTGAGGGTGAAGATAACAGGAAAAATAGATATTTCATGAATATGAGTGCAGATAAAATCTTCCATGAAAATTGAAGATAGAGTAGCAAGAAGAATAACTTTTCTTTGCCACCTCATCATTAATTCCATGTCATCATTGGCAGGTCGTAACTTCTACAAGTTTCACCACTATTTCATATCTTTCCATGTATATTTCTGCATAATCATGTGGAATGTAATGATGCAATTTAAAATAAAAGGACAAAATGTAATGTGTGGATGTCCAAGACTCATGAAGGTAGTTCAAGAGCCATAAGGATATGAAAGGTCATGCCTCTTGTTATAAAAGCAACCTCATAACTCAAGTAAAGGGATTTTGGAATGTTTGGATTTGGAGAGCTAGTCTTGGCTTAGGTAACTTTGCATAGGAGAGAAAAATATTCTTTGGAGATACAAGAAGTGATTTAATGTTCAACTACTGGAACTAAATCCTCACAATTATTATTGTGTACTTGGATATTTCAACTAATATTTTAAGCTCGATGAGCCAACACATTTTCGTACATGTATCATGAGTATGGTAGGAATATTCCCTGGACGTTTGAGATATAGTAATGTTCATATGTACTAAGGAAATTAAATTATTACATTGTATTTGGTACTTAGCATGTTCAATGCATGTTTTTTTCGCTTTAACCGTCATTGTGTATATGTTAACTATTTCTCTAGATAACTAATGACTCTTTCTTTCCTCTTGTGTGTTTCTCTAAGGTTAGTATTATTACTTCCTTCCAAAGACTCACTCTTGTCTCCCTCTTTTGAAGGTCTGTAATATTCCCAAATGGGAAAATAAAAAAATATAGTGCATTAAAATGGAAATAGCCATGTAAATCATTGCATAAATATAGAAGACCAATATGGAACCACTTTATTTAGAAAATCAGTAGAAAATACTCATAATACATTGAGGCACAAATCATACAATCAGAGCAAACAAGCCTCCCATGAACAATCACTCTAAAGAGTGAGCTACTATAGCGCAGTCATAACATGCATAACTATAGCTAGAGAAAATAAAATGATAAAAATACTAATATCTGCCTCAAATATGTTATGACAATGGATCTGGGCACTATATTATCTTTCCAAGACAACCCAAGAGAGATTTTGGAAAATGCATACAATATAAAAATGTAAGTTGCAGCCCTAGGGCTGAAGGTATGCTGCAGCAACACAAATGAGAAGATATGGCTGAAGCTAATGTAGAATCCTACAACCCTTCTCCAATAGATCCTCTAGATGAAAGGATGTCCTCTCCACTAAAGAAATCACCTCCCAAAACACATATTGCAACCACCCCTGCAACTCCCTAAAATAACGCATATCCAGTCTGAAATTTCATTGTAGGGGATAATATCTCCTTGGATTGGTGCCAAATATGTCAAATAAGCCCAAGGGGCTTCTTTACTAGCTTCTCAATTGAAGGAAACCCTCCTCCACTACAAAAATAGCTCAGAAAACACCCAATACAATTCTCCACTGCTGCACCCTGCAACACAACACAAATATAAGAAGAAACTACATTGTTGAAGAAAGATGAAGAGAGCCTCAAGTCTTAACAGACCACTAATGAAATAATAATCCAATCATACCCACAATGGCTTCCATACCCTTCCTTATATTCTTGGTGAGATTCCTCGCCTTGGGCCCCACTCATTAAAGCCACTACTTCCATGCATGCAATCTCCCTCCAAAACTATGTTGTCCTTCAATGAATGCCACTACTTCCATACCATCGTTATTTGATTTGGTCAGGGTTGACCCAGTCTTCATGATCCAATCCATTTTCACACATAAGGTTCTTTAATCCATATTTTGGATGACCTCCTTTCACATTATGAGTGTTTTTATTCCTATTAAGGAGATTTATGGGTCTCCATACCCTCTTGTTCTTCTAACTAGAAGCAAAATCAAAATTTAATATTCCAATTAGTTGCATGCTAATTTAGGAATATTACAATTCCCCCTCCCAAATGATGCTTGTCCCCAAGAAACTATAGGGATAGAATTTAAGAGCCTCCTCTCCTCCTCATGTAGCATCCTCATGTGATAAGTTCCTCTGATGAAAAATATGCTCTCTCATCAATATGTCCCCATGTTTCTCCTCCCAAATGTATAAGCTAGCCTATGGTGACAAATCCAAATGGCTCTCATAAAGAAGAAGTGGGATATCCATGGGGGCATCTATATGTGGTCTAAAGGCATTCTTGAGGCATGAGATCATAAAATTTTTGGGAACCTTCATTCCCATGTGAAGCTCCAAACCCCAAGCTATCATACACACAAAGTGAGTCACCCTGCAAAATGGAAACTCATGAAAAATCTCCTCCACCTTTAGTTCTTGCAATGTAGGTGGCCTGCATATCTAAACATGATAGACCAAATGGCCTACCTCACACTGTCTCTCTCTCTACTTACGAAAAGTGTAGATCTACTGATGAATTTGGGCTACAATAATGTTTCCCTCAAGAGACAAAAGGAAAAATGGATCTTCAAAGACCCATTCTCTAGTATCATGCACCTTGCTAGCCCAAGCCATCCCATACAAAGTTAATAACACATCATCACCATATGGCATCCAATTCAAAAAGATACTGAGTGTTATGTGTAGTGCTGGATGGTACCAATGGTTTCTCTAGTGGATACAATGCAGTTTTACCAATTGTTGCTTCCTAACATCATGTGGCAAATTGTCTCCCAACAAATTTCTAGTTGTGCATGTTTGCTCATCTACTAGGAAATAGTAAATGGAAATATATATCAGCTGAGAATAAAAAAAATAACAAAACATTTTCCCAAGGCCATACAATAAAAGACTATCTCCATCATAAATGTTGCCCCTAGAATGACCATGAAGCCCAAATATAATCTTGCCCTTTTATGGAGAAATGCATTGTCTATAGATTGCAAGAGAATGCAAATACTTTGTGGAATGATCAACAAGTACAAAAATACAATTCTTACCATGCATTGTGATTAGGCTGAAAGTGAGGTGCATGGATGAGCCCTCCCATGAGAATTCCCCTCATATTGGTCTGAAAAATGAAGGGATGCATTCTCTCCTTGGAACACTCCATCAATAGATACATACTCCCAAGTAGTAGCGTTGTTGGCCTTTGTGATAAGGCTCTTGTCACTTCATGACTCCAATATTTGACATGCCACATACCAAAGACATCCACCATAATGCTGCTATATGTGGGAGATTCCTTGTGATGTGGAAGTACCTCCTAATTTTCCAAAACTAAGGAGTAGCCCCTTTGCACCAGGATTGTGTCACCATCCACTCCTATAACACCATGCAAGGTATGGGAGAAAATAAACCCATACTCTCCCAAGAGTAATAGAGGAACAATAGATGTTTATGCTTGCTCACATCTCCATCATACAAACCATGGGGTGAAAACATGATGATTTTCATGAGAAATACCACATCATCCCAATTCTCCCAAACTCCTTGTTGTCATATGATGCAAGTGCCATGCCAAGTCCCAACCAATAACATACCCTTTGGAATATAATATGTCACATGTTGACCTAACTCTTTCAGGAGTAGCCAGCACAACCTTGCCTCCTACTGCCCTGTGTCATAGATCTATAAGTGGCTCACTATCCTCTTGCTCATCAACATCACCCATCCTACCAATGGTGAGTGTCTATTTCCATTCTCTACATGGGTATTCCTCCAATGGAGAATACGATCCTCCCAAATCAAATCAATATCACTACACTTCATGGGATGTTTAAGTGTAGTCCCCTGGAGATATCCATATGAAGGCCACTCATCAATGAATATGTTGATCTGATAAGGATCCAAGTATTTTGAACGCAAAGTCTTCTCATTGAGCTGTGGAGTGCTCCTCAAGAAGGATCCATAATAATGATGGAAGATAAGACGCATCTAATCAACCATCTGCATATCCCCTGCTACACATGTAGAATGTTTATTGGAAAGCTCCAATAATGGTTGGGCCTCCAAATCATCACTGCTGCTCAATGAAAGCATTGTTGATCTTCATGATGGTGTATCTACTATCTCATGATCGTTTTCAATGCTAAACATATAGTTATACGTTGGATTGTTTAGGACAATACTCATCCTATCCTCCAAAAATCTACACTCCAACCCCAAGAGTTTTGTGCAGCTCAAAAAGGACATACTAGGATGAATGTACAACTCCTCCTTGATCTTGCCAAGGGTCCTCAATGTAGTGATATTCTTCTGCTCCAAATCAATAGTGTATCCTGACCCTAGGTCATGAAATGGCATGTCGCCACAACCTTCCATATGTACTGAAATAATAGAAAGTGGAAACATTTGCATACCTTGGTTTTTCATGGGAACATCTTGTACTGCTACAAGGGTTCCTCCCACTGGTGTGATGACTTCCCCAATTACTGATGGTGATGGCCGCTCCTCTATGGCTATATCAGTGCTGGTATAATTATCCTCCTCCTCATCCATCCCCTAAATAGTGCATAGGACTATAAATTTCAAGAGATAAAGAAAAATTTGCAAAGGTGCAAGCGTTCTTTCTCCTGATGGAAGTGCTCTTGCAACAAATGGTGGTGGAAGGTTCTTATCCCTTGTTTTCTTCTTCTGAAACTTCTTAATCAAAGTTTGAGTAAAATATTCATATGAAGTCACTCTTATAGGACTCAAATTAATGAACCACTAAATGTTTTCTTTACCCTCAAGGTGTAGTGCTGCAATCTCAACAACTTCTCTCTCTCCTACTGGATGTAGCAGGAAAAAAGAGTCTAACTTCATTCCCAAAGCCCTTTCTATGCACATGATTTCATCTTCCATAACTGCAAGGTATCCTCTCTTCCTTGATCTAAATAAACTATGGGAGAGTTCGATTCTCCTTGAAATCTCTTGACTAAGATTTGTATTATGCAAGATACTCACTTAGAATCTGATGATCTAAGTTTCCTCCATCTCCATGCCTTTCATCTTCTTCTTCAAAAGAAAAGGGTATAGTATATTTCTTTGGAGCTCTATGCAATACCAATTCTTTCTTCTGTTGATGGGAAGTGCATGGACCTTACTCATCTTGAAACCCTATTGTGGTTTCATTAATTATCTCCATTCTTTTTTGCTTGATCTCCTTGGTGAGGTCCCTCGTAGATATGAAAAGGGATGAGGTGAAAATCATTTCTTCCATCATCCTGATCTCTTTCTCCTTCTTCTTATTCTCCTAATAGCATAATGGATGAGATACATAGGCTGAGCCAAGATTATGCTTTGATACCACTGTAATATTCCCAAATGGGAAAAGTAGAAATATAGTGCATAAAAATGGAAATATCAGAGTAAATCAATGCATAAAAATAGGAGACCAATATGAAACCACTTTATTCATCAAATCAGCAACAAATACTCATAATACATTAAGGCACAAATCATACAATAGGAGAAAACAAGCCACTACAAGGAAAAGACCCTCTAGTAGAGGTTAGAAAGGAGGTTTTTAGTGTTATAAAATTGGCCAAAGTTGTCAAAAAAACATTTTCTACAACATCCATTTATGGTTACGGAGGTTTTGGCGAAGATTTTAATAGAAATTAAACACAACTAAAAAATGGTAGCCAAAGGTTATTACAGATGTTTTTTTCATCGCTGTGCTACTTTGGCTTTAACACACTAGTGCATACATGCAGACGACGCCCTGGGACGGTCTCAGTCCAATGCACTGAGACGTTTAGGTGTAAAACCACACCGGGCATAGTGTTGGTCATAAAACACATGGGGATGTTCTAATTCGTCTTGGTATTTGTGCGGTTCCCATAGGTCATATCAATGCACTAGTGTGTATAATTATATAAACACACTGGTGTGTCATATCACAGAAAGGTACTGAGATTTATAATTGGTATTGGTATTTGTGCAGTGCTCATAAATCTTAAAAATGCATCGGTTCTTATAGATACGTAAACGCCCCAGTGCGCAATATCACACAAACGCACCGATATTTATAACAGGTATCGGTATTTGTGCAGTGCCCATAGATCGTACAATGGCACAGGTGTGTATAGACACATAAACAAACTAGTCTATAGTTACTAACATGCACTAGTTTTCATTTTGTATTTTTTAGAAACATCGACCTGTGACAGTCCAATTATTGTGATTTTTTGAAATTCATTATTCATCAAAAGTCGACCCATCTTATAACAATATTCATATTAATTACATTTTTATTAATGCATTTGAATGTGATGTTTGGATTAATTTGTTATACCATATCATAATTATTGTGGTTTTTTAAAATTCATTATTCATCAAAAGTCGACACATATATATATTGTAACAATATTCATATGAATTAAACTTTATTAGTGCATTTTAGAATGACAATGGGGAATGCAATAGAATAAATAAAAACATATTTTATGATTATATATATATATATATCTATATATAATATATATATATATATATATATATATATATATATATATATATATAAGACAATATTTATCATACAAAATGGGACAGTTATTGGTATCCCTTTGTCTTTCAATTGGGACACTATGCCCATTACATTAAACAAAATGTCTGATTTCATAGACATATATATTGCAAAAACAAAACGCCTTGCTTTGATATCCAAACATAGTGATCATCATTTTTCGCTTGAACTGCTGTCACTCCTAGAGCTACTGAAATGACTTGGGTTATTTTCAGGAATGTTTTGTTCACAACGTTGATTTTTTTCTTCTTCTTCACCTTCCATCTACAAACATAAAAATAAAATTAAATGAGTGTATATATATTGGTGAGAATAATGAAAATTTCAATATTAAATAATTTACATCAATCTAAATAAAAAATAAAAATGACGTACCATAGCAACAATTGACTCATAAACTATACACATTCTTTAAAAACCATGTACCATGCCATCTTTCAAAATTTCATCTGTTGGCGCATTTCCATACTTTGTTTCTTGCAAGTTTTATACCCCATAACAAATCATATATTTAATATAAAAGATGTTTTTGTTCTATTAATTATAGACAAAGCTAAGTAAAACAAGATTGATATATTCTTACAAATTCCACAATTAATTTTTGATATGCCAACATATACTCACAACCCATATTTAGCCCAATTTCAATCAATTCGTCTAATGGTTCTTCTTTGTATGTTAGCACCTGTTTGAAGAAATTCAATGATGATTGTTGTAAAACAACTTTAAAAATACAAAAATGAAATCTAGTAAAGTTTTTATAAGGAAGTAACAATTACTCACAAACTTAGAGATCAACCTCTTTCTTCATTGTTGTCATGTTTTATGTGCTGAATGGATTCCGTTTTCTTTTCTTTTCTGCAAGAAAATTCTTGAAAAATAATATTTAATGCTAAATCGTTTATTTATTGTACCTAATGATCGAAAAATTCAATGATTACATATTACATTTGAAGCACGTTGTTGTTGATATGGCTCCTCCAGTGAAGAAATTTTGTCCATTTCTTTGACCATATCCTTGTTCACCTTTTTGGACATTCCTACTGGCATATTTCTGATATCGGCTCCTTCAAGTTTTGAGATTTTCACAATATTCCTGAAAATGTAACATGACAATAAAATATTTAATTTTTATATTGATATATGAAAAGTAAATATAACAAAAATGATATTTATAAATAATTCTAGACACACATTTAAAGGAATATTACTTTTTCATTCCTTCTTTTGTGTTGTTGTACGTTTTTTCTATTACATGTCTGACATGTCTCATTGACCAATTCTCCGGAAACTATTCCTGTAGTTTATATAAAATATGGTTCTTGGAATCATTGGATTGATTTTTCTACAGTAAGTGGAAACACATCTATACATTCGTTCCACTAGATCCCTCAAACTTTTGTAAAATTTTTTCCCCCGTTCGTTAACTTCCAGCACCACTCCAGATGAGCTAAGGAGCAATTCATTTTCATTTGCATGTTCTATTTCTTTTCTTTTCTTAGTACAACATTCCTTTTTTGAGATTTTGGTCCATGTATAACATTAAATAGATGTGAATTAATAAATTGTTTGACACATTTTATCTAATAATTTTTAATTATATTATTAATAATAATTAGAAAAAGAAACTCATATTGGATCGATAGCATTTTTTCATTCACCTGATTCATCCTTTAGAAATTTTTCCATTAAGCTTTTATGCTCTTCTGGTCCTATATCAGAAATAATTATATCGAGCTTTGTCACTTTCTGGCTCTGCATGATACACAGTAAACAATACATATTAGTTAAACTTACATACAGTTTAAAAATAATATTTTTTATAAAGAATTTACAAAGAATTTTTTTTTCTTTTATTAATGTGTTATCAGTATTTTTGTTACTTTATCTCTTGTCAATCATTTCTTTATCAATCCGAAACCTGTACCATATCATTCATTAATATATTTATAAATAAATTCTCAACTTTTTAGGTACAAAATAAATCTCAAGGCACTGGTGCACCTTTCATGAGGTACGCACCACGGGCAGTGCGTGGGGGTATTAAAAACGCACCAAAAAATAGTATAATATATCATACGGTGCGTGGGGTATTATAAACACACTGCGAAAATAGTGTAATAGACTGTACGGTGCTATCCTCATAAAATGGAGCACCAGTGCCCTATTTTAGATATGGCGCACTGATTTAGAAAAATTGTTTTCTATTTTTTTATTCACGCAATGGCCGAATGGATTGGGATCCAACTATGCAAGTCACCTCGTGGGTTGGATGTCAATATAAAATGAAAAACCCTAATTTTGGAATCACAGAAACAGGGAGAAGAAAGGGAAAAAACAAAAAAACGAAGAGTTTAGGGTAAAAGTGGATAAAATTGCAGTAAAAGTAAAAAAATAATCAAATTTAATCACGATATGGTTTGAAATTATATGATACAGGGTTTGAATCACCAGAGGTTTGGTTTCTGATTGTATGAATAATTCTGTTCGAACGTATTTCCTACTCCACAATGCCCTCATTCTCTCTTGCTCCAGGTCTATCTCCTACAAATATCTGGCTGAAAAGTTTAGGAAAAATAGTGAAATAATGAAAAGTTTTTAATATTTAAAGAATGGTTTTATGAAATTAGATTTTCGAAAATATTTTTCCACCCTTTTCTCAAATTGTTGTTTTTTTCACTTAAAGAAAATAAATCTGTGCTTTTTTATTTGTGTTTATTTGTGACTGGTGCAGAAGACTTGTGAAGCACCGGTGCGTGTTATGATGATAAGCGCACCAGACTGTATAAAGTTCTTTTTTTTGTATGTAAGATCATAATAAAATAATGATAATTCTAAAGTACATGAATTTATTTTCATTATTTTCTAAACTTTATTATGTTACAAAAATTCATATTATTCTAGATTTGTTATTTTACAATTATTTGCAAATTTACAAATTTAAATATTTTAATAAAATCATTTCACATTAATACAATTAAAATTTTACAAATATTCTATATACAATTACAATTACAATTAGAATTAGAATTACAATTAGAATTACAATTTTAATTTTACATACAATTACATTTACATAGAATTAAATTTACAATTACAATTACAATTTTACAAATATTCTACATACAATTACAATTACAAATACAAATACAATTTTAGAATTTTACATACAATTAGAATTAGAATTAGAATTTTACAATCTTTCATATATACAATTACAATTACAATTACAATCATTTTACAATAAATTAAATATTACAATTACAATTAAAATTTTACATTAAATATTTTACATACAATTACAGTTAAAATTACAACTACAACTACAAATATAAGTTTACAATTTTACATACAATTAAAATTTCAATTTCAATTACAATCACGACATAATATTTAACAAATATCATGGTCATTTAATATTAAATTAATTAATAAACATCATCACGATCATGATAATCATAGTACAAACATCATATTCGACTAAAAAACACATTCAAACATAAAATTAACATTATATATTAACATCATCACAACACAAACATCAAATATACATCTCATGTCAAATAACTTATGCTATCACATATACACATCTATCTGTAACCTAAACATTAAATGAACATATCTAACATGACCTAACAATATGCACATCATAATGATCACCAACATGTAAATTAAGTACAACTGCAACATGAACATAAAATACATGGACCATATATATATATAACTAAATAATGTTAAAAATATACAACTATAATATAAATTTCATGGATCCGCTGGTGGTAACACAACATCAATAGAAGTACAAGTGGAGGCCTACTGAGTAAATGGTGTAGCCTCAACGGTCGATGGTTAAGCCTACTCATGATCATGACTAGTACTGATGGATGCATTAGCTAGTGGTAGTACAATATCAATATAAGAAGTAGTAGTGGAGGCCTGCTCAGTCAATAGTGTAGCTTCGACGGTCGATGGTCCAGCCTGCTCATGATCATGAATAGTACTGATGGATGCTGCAGGCTGCTGACTGGATGTGGCCGATGGTCCAGCCTCATCTCCATGATGACTACTAGATGCTGCTAGTGGAGCCTCATGCTCATTAGGCGTAGTGCGAGGTGAACGATCATGAGATGATGAGCCACTGCTCGTGGAATATCCATCACGTGTCGCGGCTCGACTACGCCTATAACGTGCAACAATCCTCCTCAGTCGCGTAACAATTGTCATAGCTCCTACGACATGTTGCATCAGGCTGTACATGTCACGGAGCATGCCTCTCCGCATCTGTAATAGCCTATCATCAGCTTGTATGTCTCTGTAATGAGTGGGCCTGATGCCTGCCTCAACAATCAATGCACTGAGTTGGTTACCCAACTCCATCCTATATCTAGTGTTAGGTCGACCATGCCTAGCAAAAGGCGGTACCGGTGCACCAGCAAGAGGATGTCTCTCTACACCAGCCTCATCCTGATCATGATCCTCGGAATCGGCCATGTCCTGATTGTCTTCAGGATCCACAGCTGGATCATGTGGTGGTTCTGACATCTCCTCCCCATAAAAATCTCCAATGTATCTAAAATATATACAAGTACACAAATATAATTAGAAAATTTCATTACACAATTTAATAAAAACAAGTTAAAGAACATTTTAGAATAAATATAAATAAAACAGTAATATTACCTCTATCATCTGGCAGCTCATCATCTGTGAAGAGGATGTTGGCACACCCTTGCCAATCTAATCCATCATAAGGACATGGGACCATAATGAAGGGATGCAGCTGATCTTCAACACTGGCTAGTAAGTCCAGTGCATCATGCGATATCTTGGTTGCAAACATAGTATCTCTGCTCTTGGGCATCATCTACCCCCACATGTGCATCCAAGCCTCCAACATCGGCCTACGACGCTATCGAAAAAAACTAGGCCTCATCTCTAGAAACCTCTAAAAAAATAAACAAAACAGCTATGAATCAAAAGGGAAGTTGACCCTCCCTTATGCATGAGCACGACATCTATCTAATGCCATACAAAACAGCTGCAAAAGAATGAAAAACCACCTAACAAGTCATGGCTCCTATACTAAAGAATCAACATAATATAGAAGCGAGCAAGTAATGTGTTTCCCATTAATGGTGTTGTGTGAAATGGTCGAAATGATAAGTGATAGGCACTACATGTCCTGTCTACCAAATGCACCTATACCAAACTAACCTCTAGGTACCTGAAACCCTAAAGGAGATAGTACATGTGCTCCAATGTATCTCTGGGAGTAAACTAACTGACTCCCTGCTACAAAACCAACTGGAACCTCTGGGAATGAGGGAAAATCCACCCCTCTCCTCGATAGTCTTATAATAAAATAAATATCCTCCTCAGTGGGTGTGTACCACTAGTTAGGACCAACCTGCAAAGCCTGTCGGTGGGCATTCCACTTGCGAATAAGATATCTCAAAAATACAGTATGGGCCTTTAGGGAAGTAGCCTCCTTATAAAACTTGAGGAGGCCTACCTGCCTTAGGATCCCCTGGGTATCTACCATAATAGGGTGAGGGTATGCATCTCTCTCCCTCTCTCATGCCTCCCACTAGTGAATCATGTCACACTATTCCGCCTATTGTTGGTGTTGTTCCTCCTCTTCTCTCTGAATCATTAACATATAAATAATTCTTTTTATTGAAATAGACATGTATTTAGGAATATACATATATTTAAAAAAAAAACAGACCAGTCTGTGTGCCACAAAAACCGTCACGCATAGGTTCTGGTGCGGCTTGTGTTTGTAGTGCACTGGTGGAGGTGCCCCAAATGAAATACAACGCACCGGCCTTGGTGCAGCTAAAATTTTTCAAGCACCGTTGACTATATATGATGTTAGAATAGTAGTGCGCTGACTGAAATATATGCCCCGAAGCGTATAGTCATGTCAGTTCACCAACTTCCTAACAATTATATAGTCGACGGTGCGGTCTTTTACCCAGTTGCACCATTGACCCTTTCAGAATGCCGAATGCAGTGAGTTGACAAACACCGAGGTGGGTAATTCCATCAACGCATCGCACTGCTATTCCCATGGTAAATGGTGCGCCTAGCTAAACGAATGCACCACATTTTATTTTTTTAATTTAAAATAATGTAGGGCGCCTTTCAGTACCGCCTCGGAAATGATGCGGATATCATTAGCACTGGTCGCAGTGCGGCCTGTAAATTTTAAAGGCAGCACCGCTATCCTGTGTGCACCGAACGGCTCGAGCGCACCAGGCGACAATCTTTTTTTTCTTTTTTAATGGTTATTTTTAAGGTTATTTCAAATTCTAATCTGCTAAAAAGATTAATTATGGAAAAACTAGAAAAAATACCTGTACATTTCACCGTCGAGGAGGCATATTGGCTGTGGAATTTGCAAAAGAAAATTTGCCCACCATTTTTCAAAATGCAAGGTAGAGATTGGTGGCTAATGCACAGTAGTAATGTGTGCAATGGGTGCAATGGGAGCACTGATGTCAGGGTAGCTCAGAGAAGGGGAAATGACACCGGTGCTTGAGAGCTCTGGAGCATTGAGGAAAGTGAAAAATGCGGTTTTTTGGCCATAATTTTTTTTTTATTTAACCCTGTTCTGGTGCGCGGGGTTTTAAAAGCGCACTGGTATGCTTACTTACAACTGCACCAGGCGGTGTCATATTTAGCACATTGTTTATGATGCACCGGGGCTGTTCCCTAACACCGCACCGGGACTTTTACGTTTTTGCGTGATGTTTTGATGATACACCGGGCAGAATATTCATAAAGCACTAGTTTTTTGGCCGTATTTTTTTTTTATTTAACGCTATTCCGGTGCGTGTGTTTTATAGGCGCACTGGTGCTCTTGGAAAAGAATGCACTGGCATGTTTATGTTTTGGCACGGTGTTTTATGATGCACCAACATAGAAGAGTTGTGAAGCACTAGTGTGTTACCGTAATAGGACACCCCAGGCAGGTGTGTACGTTGCGCACGGTGTCTAGTGTGCCAATGTTTTGTGCACACCAGCACTTTCTATGGTAGAGTGCACCGGTAATTGAGAGCTTAGGAGCACTGAAAAAATGAAAAATCTGGGTTTTTTGCCATAATTTTTTCTTTATTCTACCCTTTTCCAATGCGCATGGTTTATAGGCACACTGGTTCTGTTTCTTACAAACGCACAGGTCAGTTTGTGCTTTGGCGCATTGTTTTATGATGCACCGATGCAGTTTCTTGATACTGCACTAGGCAGTTTCGGATTTGGCATGGTGTTTTATAATGCACTGGCGTGGAAGAGTTGTGAAGCACTGGTTCTTTACAATAATAAAATGCACCGGGCGAGTGTGTACAGAGTGCAAGCTATCTAGTGTGCCAATTTTTTGTGCAAACTGGTGCTTTTGAGTTTTAAGAGCACCGATACGATGTTTAATGATAAGCACACCGAGTGGAAAAAACCCGCAAAACCTTATGCCCACCAGCCTCCTCTAGTAACCTCTGCTAGAAGCGGATGTATGGGGAATTTTTCTGTAGGGTTCATCAAAAACATCCACTAGAGGGTGTTTTCCTTGTAGTGATCCTCCCATGAACAATCACTCTAAAGAGTGAGCTGTTGCTACTAAACAAAATGTCAGAGAGCTCCTATAGTGTAATCATAACATGCATAACTATAGCTGGAGATCATACAATTATAAAAATATGGATCTATGCCTCAAATATGTTGTACCAATAGATATAGGCACTATATCACCTTTCCAGGACAACCCAAGAGGGTTTCCGTAAAATGCATACAATATAAAAATGTTAGTTGTAACCCTAGGGCTGAAGGTATGTTGCAACAACACAAATGAGAATATATGGCTGAAGCTGATGTAGAATCCTACAACCCTTCTCCAATAGATCCTCCGGATGAAAGGATGTCCCCTCCACTGAAGAAATCATCTCCCAAAACACATACTCCAACTCCTCCCTATAATAACGCAGATCCAATCTAAAACTACACTATAGGGGATAATATATCCTTGGTGTGGTGCCAAATATGTCAAATAAGTTGAAGGGGCTTATTTACTTGCCTCCCAACAAAAGGAAACCTTCCTCCACTGCAAAACTAGCTCAAAAAACACCCAATACAATCCTCCACTGTTGCACCCTACAACACAACACAACTCTAAGAAGAAATTGTGCTGTTGAGGAGATTTGTAGCTTGGAAAAGTGTCGAAATGTGGAAATGTAGTGCAAATACTTCTCCTGAGTAGGCACTCGAAGTCCCTCGAGCATGAAGGTGAGATTCCTGCTCGGGAACACCCTAGTGCTAAAAAACACTGCAATCTTAGCTAAACAGCTAAAGAGAGCCTCAAGTCTTAACAGACCATCAACAAAATAATAATCCAATCATATCCACAATGGCTATGATCCCCTTCATTATATTCTTGGTGAGGTTCCTCACCTAGGGCCCCACTCATTAAAGCCACTACTTCCATGCATGCAATCCCCCTCCAAAACTGTGTTGTCCTTCAATGAATGCCACTCCTTCCATACCGACACTGTTTGATTTGGTCAAGGTTGACCCAGTCTTCATGCTCGAATTCCTTTTCACACATAAGGGTATTTAATCTAGCTTTTAGGTGACCTCCTTTCACATAGGAGTGTTTTTATTCCTACTAAGGAGGTTTATGGGCCTCCATACCCTCTTATTCTTCTAACTAGAAGGAAAATCAAAATTTAATATTCCAATTAGTTGTATGCAAATTTAGGAATATTACAAGGTCTCATTTTACACATTCCAATTGGTGATTCATAATGTTAACTTACTTACTTGTTTGAATTTTATGTGTATAATCTCTTATGTTATCCATAGAAAGCAAGGAAAACACTAAGTTATGGTGTCTATTACAATACTCCAGAGAGGCCTCCTACTCCAAATGGTGTGAGGTATCATTGGGATTTAACAATGGGAAGACCCCCTATATGTTGGCAGTATCTTGCACCATCAACACCTCGACACAGAAGAAAATCCACAAAAGTTAAAACTTTCCAATTCCTTGCTACCCAACTCTAAAAGGAGGTATATCGAGTTATTTTAACATTTTAAAAATTCTTTTGCATGGAGTTACAAAGATTTTAAAACTTGTGATACTTCCATTATTCAACATAGAATATTGTTGAAAGCGAATAATAAGCCTTTTGTGCAGAATCTCAGGATATCTAATCCCATCTTATTATGAAAAATATAAAAGGATATCAAAAAGTTGCTAGACAGAAAGATCATCGCTCCATTGAGATATTCTTAGTGGGTGGTTAATTTGGTACTAGTATAAAATAAGAATGGAGATATCAGACTTTGCGTGGATTTCAGGAACCTGAATCAGTGTTCATTGAAAGGTAACTATCCCTTATATAAGATAGGCCACTTGTTTCAAAACGTGATAGGACCACCCAAAATATTTATGATGGATGGATTCTTGGGTTAGAATCAGATAGAAATGCACCTAGATGACAAATAGAAGATTGATTTCATGACACCATGGGGTACCTTTATGTACAACAAAATTCCTTTTGGGTTGATGAATGTAGGAGCTACCATTCAAATGGCCATGGATATTTCATTTGTGGGAGAGAGAGATCAGTTCATAGTTATCTATCTATATGACATGATTTTTTTCTCAGAATCAGACGAAGATCATCTGGAGCATTTGAGGTAAACCTTCTTCAAGTGTAGAAAATTGAGCCTTCATTAAATTCTAAGAATCATTCTTTGTATTAAAAGAAGGAATTTTTTTGGGACATATTGTCTCCAAAGATGGTGTAAGGATCAACCTGGAGAGGGTATAATCCATTTTAAAAATTGGTCTACCTCGGAATAAGAAAGAAATTCAATCCTTCTTGGGTAAAATT
The DNA here is from genome assembly GCA_034641835.2 of Pinus albicaulis. Taxonomy (NCBI): domain Eukaryota; kingdom Viridiplantae; phylum Streptophyta; class Pinopsida; order Pinales; family Pinaceae; genus Pinus; species Pinus albicaulis. The sequence goes on along the minus strand of CM076584.1, from coordinate 646,768,719 downwards.
AATTTCCCGCACTAAATTATTTCAAACTTTATGAAAATATTCAAATAAATTATAGGCATGCTAAAGAAATATAGCGAAGTTAGGTGGACTCAAGAAGTGTGATAATCATTTGAGAAAATAAATAATACCATTATGGAAGCCCCAGTCCTAGTGATTCCTAATTTTTCTATAGAGTTTCAGATTTTCTCATCTGCAACTAAATATACCATAGGGACTGATTTATTTGACAAGAATGAAAAAAGGTACATAAAACCTATTATTTAGTCATCGCCTAAGAGATGTTGAATTAATATACATTACTTTATAGAAGAAATCATACACTATGGTAAATTCTTTCAAATAATTTTGGGAATATGTGCTACATTTGAGGGTGATAAGATATTTACTTTCCCAAGAAATAAAATAAATAAATTTTCAACTTGATAGTCACGGTTGATCATGAAAATGGATAGGAAATATTCAAGAGTAATATTTAGAGATTAATCCTACTAATCTAGTTAAGGGTCAAGGATTAGCCAAGTTTTTGACTGAAGAAAATCATGTCGCACTGGAAACATGCACTACTGAATATCTTTACAATATCTGAGGAGAGGAAAATCCATAAGAACCTCCTTCTTTGGACGAATATAATAAAAAAAAAACTCTTCATCATAGAGGAGAGAGCCCAAAATAACATCTCGTTCTAGTGGGAAGGAATCCATAACAACCCTTCCCATCGGACAAAAGGAATACACAAGAACACTTCCTAAAGGATATCTAAAAATTCCAAAATTCTCCATGGCATAAGGATATCATATTCCTTTTGCAAAATTTGGAATGACCATCCAAACTACCAAAGGGAAAATGAAAATATTTAAAACCAAAAGTAATCAAATATTGCATTATTTCCAATGGATTGCTCTAGGATGACCATGGTGGATTCTTGCTCACTTGTGTAACCAGTGACCAAGCATCAAAAATCACATCATAATTTCATCGAGGAGCATGCGGAGGAAATCAAACGTGGAAGGTCATGACTCAAAACAATTGAGGGTAGGATACTATTGGCCCTCCCTCTTCAAGGATACAAATGTTGATATTCAATCTTCTCCAAAATGTTAGTTATTTAGAGGAAATTAGAATCTTAAGTCCTTTTCGTTGAATTAAATCAAGGCAGAACCTCCTTTCCAATAGTGGGGATTGGATTTGATCAAAGAAATATATCTAAACTCAAGTGGGAAACACAAATACATTCTCGCAACCACTTATTACATCACCAAGTGGGCGGGATCCATCCCAACCCACAAATTTGATGAGAATGTGACTATAGCATTTATGGAGGACAATATCCTTTCAAGATTTCAGTGTCCCCAAGAATATTCATAGATAATTCTCCATCCTTCAATTCCTTTAAGATGATGAAATTTTGTCAGGATTATAGTATATAGTTCTTGCATTCCACAACCTATTAGCCTTAGGGAATGCATTAGTAGAACCATACAATAAGAATACGGTGAATAATATCAAAAGGATGCATAATAAGAAAAAGAGGAGATGGGATGAAAATATCAAATATCCCATATGGTAGACAAAATCAACACTAAAATAGTTACTGGCACATCCCTGTACCAGCTAGTGTAAGGAATGGATGTTCTATTTCTTATGAATCTCAGATTTCTAGTGGTGAAATTATTGCAAGGAAAAACACTAGATATTCACCCAATGAAAAGAATGGTCTATCAGATAATAAAGGTTCACCAATAGAGAGAAGAATCATTAGTTAAAGATGAATTTCATTAACAAAGGGTGAACAGTTCATTTCATAAGAAGGAAAAGGAACGAGACCTGCAAATTGGTGATTTCATATTGAAATGGGAATCACCTAGAGATGATAAAGGAAAACATAACAAGTTTCATAATATATGGATCGACCCATTTTGAGTACAAGAAGTACTTAATAAACACACTTATTAGTTGGAGAAAATATATGTATATACTCGTCGGAGTCGTGAAAATGATCGGTTCCTCAATAATTTCTTCACAAAAAAAATACAAAAAATAAATAAAATAAAATAAAATAACATTAAAAGAACTTTTTCTTCATTCCTCAACATTTTAAATTTCGGCACTTACTTTCAATAATTCATGACAAGAAACAAGTCATTTTCTTGAGGTATTAAGACTCCACATCCCAATGTTAATAAGGCACTAGAACCACAAAGTTAAAAATACATCATAGGGCCCTGTTGTCCCCCATGGATCCAATGTTAATATGAAACCCATACACCTGATTAAACTAGAGGTCGAATATGTTAAGTCCCTATATTACTAGTTTAGTCCCTTATTGTTGTTATTGTAGCCCCCTTATTGTTATTTTTGTACCCCTATAGCCCCCATATTGTTATTATTGTGCCCCATAAAAAGCCACCATTGTTATTGTTGTTCCCTTACATTATTATTGTTATGTTGGCTAATATTATATTGTGAACCCATGGACTCCTATATATAAAGAGGCTTTTCCATTTAAATCATCAAATAATTGTTCATCTATTTAATGTAAAGGAGGCTTCCCCCTCAAAGTGGATGATTTTCAAGTCATTGATCTCTCTTTTCTTCTATTTTGTGAGTTGGTTTCATAACATTTGGCATTAGAGCTTTTGATTCTAGGGTTTCGCTGCTTCAAACAATTCATCATGGACAAATCACTATAACTTATTTTCTACGAAGGTTTAGAAGATAAAAAAACCCATTTGTGAAGAAATCCTAAGGAACATCATCTAACAATTTCAGATCTTGGGTCACAAAATTTTCAGAGATATGATTTTTGGAAGTTAGGGTTTTGTCAACTCCTAAATTTCATCTCAAAGAGGTGACCCTGGGAACATCGTCATAACTCTTTCTAAGAAACAGATTGGAATTTTGTAAGGAATGACATAAATTAAACAGACTATAGTTTCGTGTGTATCAATTTCAGATCTGAAGGATGAAACAGTGACACGTGGCATGCCGTACAAGTTCACTCTACTGAACCAATCCATAATTAGGTAATTGCGGTAGATTGGGAATAAATTTGCCTTGAAGAATCCAAATGAGGTCAGACCTGTGGCATTTGAAAGAAGATTCAGAGGGCTACTAAATGACTAAATATAAAATCTCAGGGATTCAAAATTACATAGATACATCAGTTTCAATATCGAACTCCTAAAAAGCAAGAAAAAGGTGTGTATTTTGTTTCAAATGGCATAAGTCTTCTTTGAAAAATCAGGTTTAAGTGATTCCAAGGGAATATTGAAGCATAGATATTAGTTTTGGGTTCTAAAATGCCCCCTAAATTTAATTCAACACACATTAAGACCTAAAAAGGCTCTAATATTACTCATGAAGAGGAAGAAGGGCAATGCGATATATCAAAATTACAAGGGAAAGTGAAACAACTTTCACTCTCGCAAAGAGAATCAAAAAATGAAATTGACGTTGTGAAGAAAGGCATGGAAGCTAAGATGGATGGTTTGAAGAAAGGCGTGGAAGCTAAGATGGATGTTTTGAAGAAAGGCGTGGAGGCTAAGATGGATGGTTTGAAGAATGACATGGAAAAAATGGAAGAAAAAATTAAACACAACATGGAAGACATGAAGAATGATCTAAAAGCCGACATGGAAGGTTTGAAGGAAGGTTTGACAAAGTTGATACAAGAAATGATTCCTAATGGAAAAAAGGCTATAGAGGAAACTCATGATGAGAACAAAATCAATTTTAATCGTGATTTCATAAAATTCAATGCTGGATTGAAGACCCACCATATTCCAAACATCGATATGAGGAAGTTCAATGGAAAGGATCCTGTAACATGGATACTATAGATGGAGCAATATTTTGATCTAAATAATGTGCAAAACACACAAAAGGTACACATTGAAACTTTATATTTAGAACAAAATAATTTTTATGGTATATATGGCTTTGCTCCTATAAAAAAAATTGTCACTTGGTCAATTTTTACAGAGGAAATGATAGCACATTATGAGGATACAAACAGTGAAACCTTCTTTTTCCAATTGATAAATCTCAAACAAAAGGGTTTAGTGGTGGAGAACCTTGATGAGGACTTCCAAAAATTGAATATAAGGGTAGATGATACTCAATAGGAACACAAAGTTGATGTTTTCATAGGGACTTTAAAGGATAACATCTAGCATGAGGTTCACCTTTGGGAACCTGATTAATTGGAGAAGGAATTCATGTTGGAAAGAAAAATTGAATGTAAAATTATGTCGACAAGGAAGCCTACCACTCACATCTATAAATATTTAAGTGTTGCCACACCTAGACTTCCACAACCTACAAGGTTGAGACCACAACAATTTGGAAGAAAAAAGGTGAAAAGGGCTTTTCTACATTTGTGATAGGAAATACACCAAAGGTCATAAGTGTGCTGAGAAGAAATTATTTTACATAGATTCTGAAGAGGAGGAATAAAATTAACAAGAAACTTCAAAAGAAGAGGATGTACACCAGGAACCAACCCTACAGAAATAACAAATGAGTCCAACCATATCCTATAATGCATTAGCAGGAATTACCACTCCTCAAACTCTGAAGATAGAAGGACATATCAAGAAGAAAAAGGTAATAGTTTTGATTGATTTGGGTAGTACCCATAATTTTATTCATTGTAAGGTAGCCAAGGAATTGAATTAATTCATATACCTAGCACTAGAGTGTCAAGTGATGGTTAAAAATGGAGGAACTATAAATTTCTCTGGGAAATGCCATAATATGAAGCTAACCATGGGAGAATATTTATTGAAATGTCCAATGCTTACCATTCCAATGGGAGGTCTTGATGTTGTACTTAGAGTACAACGGTTGCAATCTTTGGGATGGTAGCTTTTAATTTTTAAAAACTTTTCTTGAATTTTTTTTTCAGAAGGAAAGGAAGTTGAATTACAGGGTATCGTAGGGAATACGAGAAATATAATAAGATCTAATTTCATGACAAAGCTTCTGAAGAAATAACAACGAGGTGTAATTGCAAAATTATGCTCACTAGATGTTCCAACATCAAAATCATCTATTTCTCTAGATCTCCAAAAAGTTTTGGACAATATTTCCGTGGTGTTTGAAACTCCAAAAGGACTTCCACCTATTCGTGATCATGATCATGCTATTCATTTTATTCCAGGAAGTGTTCCTCCAAATATCATTCCTTACAGATATCTGCATGTCCAAAGGAGCGAAATTGAACGTATGATTGCATAAATGTTAGAGGCTAATATAGTTCGACCTAGTCAAAGTTCTTTCTCTGCTCCAGTAGTATTGGTGCACATGAAGGATGGATCATGGCGCATGTGTCGAGATTATAGGGAGTTCAATAATCTCACTATTGAAGATTAATATCCCATTCCTATGATTGATGAATTATTGGATGAATTACATGGATAAATTTATTTTACTAAGTTGGATCTTCGTTCAGCATATCATCAAATTAGAATCAAGACTGAAGATATTGCGAAAGTGACATTTCGAACTCATGAGGGTCATTATGAGTTTTTGGTCATGCCTTTTGGCCTTACCAATGCACCTTCTACATTTCAAGGGTTGATGAATTCCATTTTCAAACCCTTAGAAAATTTGTGTTAGTATTTTCTTATGATATACTAATCTACAACAGGTCTTGGAAGGCTCATGTTCAACATGTTGACAGGGTGCTCAAACTATTGGAGGAGAAACAATTTTATGAAAAAACCTCCAAATGTTTCTTTGGAGTACAAGAGGTAGAATATCTAGGTCATATTTTATCTCAGGAGGGTGTTAAGGTAGACCCTAACAAAATTAAATCCATTAAGAAATGTAAACTCCCCACAACCTTAAAGAAGTTTCGAGGATTTCTCGGGTTAACAGGGTATTATCACAAGTTTGTTGAGAATTATTGGAGAATAACAACACCTCTAACAACATTATTGAATAAAGATGAATTTTCACGGAATCATGAAGCAACTAAGGCCTTTGAACATATTTAATATGCAATGTGCTTAGCACTGGTCTTAGCTATGCCATACTTCACAAAAACCTTTACTGTGGAATTTGATTCCTCAGGAAATGGAATTGGTGATGTTTTAATGCAAGAAGGCTGACCCATTTCTTTTGAAAGTTCTCCAACCAAAGGAAAGTATTTACAGAAAGCGATTTATGAGAAGGAAATGTTTGCAATACTACATTCACTAAAGAAATGGTGACCTTACTTAATGGGAGGACACTTGAAGGTAAAAACTGATCATCATAGGCTTAAATAATTTTGGGGACAAAGACTATCTCCAGAAGAATGGAAAAAATGGGTCACAAAGGTGTTGGGGTTATGAATTTGAAATCTTTTACAAAGAAGGGAAGCTAAATGTTATTGCAAATGCACTCTCAAGAAAGGATGAAGAGGTGGAAGCATTGCTTTGTTCCATTTCTATTATCCAGCCAGATTGGATAACCGAAGCAAGAGATGAATGGAATAATGATGAAGAAGTGTGGACACTCATTCAAAAGTTGCAGCAATATCATAGTAGACATGATACATAGTTGGAAAAAAGATTCATTATGGTACAAAGATGGCTTATATATTTGTAAGAATTCCCAACTAAAACAAAATATTATTTTTGAATTGCACACCTCTCCCTTAGGAGGAGACTCAGGATTTTTAAAACCTACCAAAGGGTGAAAACATATTTTTTTTTTGGATGGCCTTAAATTTGATATTCAAAATTTTTTGGTGGAATGTTTGGTTTGCCAGAAAAATAAATTTGAGACAATTAAGACCCCGAGCCTTCTACAACCTTTATCCATTCTAAGTCAACGTTGGGAGGAGGTTTCAATGAATTTTATCACAGGTTTACCTAAGTCTGAAGGAAAGAGTGTCATCATGGCGGTTGTTGATAAAATTACCAAGCATGCACACTTTTGTGCATTATCTCATCCATTTAACGTAAGTAAACTTACTACTGCATTTATGGAAACTATTCAAAAGCTACATGGAAACCCAAAGATTATTGTAAGCAATAAAGATCCCATTTTTACCGGAAATTTTAGGACAGAATTATTTTCCTGTTTAGGTACTCAAATAGCTCATAGCTCATCACATCATCCTCAATCCGATGGCCAAACTGAGATAGTGAACACATTTTTGGAAGTATTGTTTTGTATTTGATAAAAAAATAAAATGGGTCAAGTGGTTACTGCTGGATGAATGGTGGTTTAACACTTCCTTCCATACTGCAGCAAAAAGGACCCCATTTATGGCACTTTATGGATATCATCCACTGTCCATCACATCATATTTAAGAGAAAATTCTAAGGTTAAACCAATGGAAGATCACTTTGAGCATCAACAACAAGTTTGAAAATGGCATGCATGTGAAAGGGCGGGTGTAGTAGGCCATCATAACCCAATTCATCGAGCGGAAGGGTGCTAACATAAGCCACACACTCCTTGGATCCAACGATGGAGGAACTTGTAAGTAAAATGGTCCTTGCTCTCTCGTGTCACCAAGTTGGAAGAAGATTAATTCCTAGAGGCCATGTGAGGGAGGCCACGTGTCAACAACATGGGCCTCCCACATGACCTCACAACTTGAGATTTTTTCCTCTCACCCAACGAGAAGTGTCACCATGTTTCCTAGCCCACGTTATCTGTGGATCACCACTACCCTGCACCTACCAACCTTTCTTACATCATACAACATGTCATCTGCAAGCAGCCTCCCCATCATCCTTCATTTGGATCTCCACATTCCATGTCGTGTGTACTTCGCGTCATGATAATTGGTCCATGTGTCCCCTGCCAAATATACATCACACCCTACCACCATAGTTTTGTGTCATCGCTCAGGGTGGTAGAAGATGTTTACTACATGTGGCATGTGAACTATAAAGGAAAAATGGAGGTGAAGAGTGACTCATTTAAAGAACAATCATACAAACCATGAGTTTCTAGAATATTTAAGTCCAAAAATATTTGAGAGTGGGATCTGCAAATCGAGGTTCTGGTAGTAGTGTGCCAAAAATGTTTCTCTCAAGTGGTATCTGTGCTGATTCTTTTAGGATAATTACGTTTTCTTTAAATGTTTATTCTGGTGGATGAAAGAACACTTATATCCTTTAAATAATCCATACCTTGGAAGAAATTTTATAGCTCATGATATATTCAAATTCCTAGGATAGAACGAATCTCAAAATTCCCCTATAACTTTTAAAATTTCATTGTCCAAGCACAAGGCTTTAATTCTACTCTCATCGGCCGAAGATTCACCTTGGAAGGTCATCAAAAATTTATTGTAACACCCACCCCCATCACATAAAGACAAATGGCACTCTGCATCCTTTCTCCAAATTCTAAGGTTGATTCACACAATGGCCTCTTTTTGTCTCAACAAGTTTTATACAAATGCTAAGAGTGAAGAATTTAAATGGTCCAACCATCGTCTCTCAAGCTAAGGCATAATTTAAAGAAAATGGAAGAGGAAATTCATCGAGTGAAAGAGTTTATTAGAATACTAGAAATTCATTCTTACCTGTAGCAACTAGATAATTCTAACAAGGGCTTAGCCAAAAGATCCAAAGAAATGATCTAGAATAAGGTTATTCAACTAATTAGTAAGCATTTGGAGTATGTAGAACTCCTGTAGGAAAATATGAGGATGGAAAAGAAAATTCATTAACATATATATATGCTCAAAGAAAATTTTGAAGCAACCTCATGGGAAATCAAAGTAATAGCTAATTTATTTGATCCGTGACTAAAGAAGAGGTTAAGAAGGAAATATTTTATCCCTCCTAGTTGACTACCAGAGTAGCTCATCTAGAGAGGAAACACAATATTGTAGTGGAGTTGGAAGAGAAACTCAACATCATGGCTGTAGAGGTGGAGAATTTTAAAGGGATATGTGAAGAATTACATAAGAAGTTCCTGCCACCATTCTTCAATGAATAGGGAAACCTAATTCCCAAGTAGTTTATCCTAGATAGTCTACATATCACCAAGGATAATCAAAGAAATACTTAAGATAGGGATCACACCCCGTAGGAAGATAGCCTTACACATATTTACAAGAAACATTTTGAACTCTTGTTCATGTTGAAGAAAATATTCAAAGACCAAGTGAAAATTAGCTATGAACCTATCATAGATATGGAAATAGAAATAATAAGAATCCTATCTGGGAAATTTACCAACGGAGGAGGAATGGAATATCATGTTAAGGATATATCAGCCAACCGTATATACAGTGGCACCGACAAGACCGACGCTTACTTCTATGTCAATATAAAAATAAATCAACGTCTTTAGTCATCTTCGAGAACCCAATTTTATATAGTCCTCAACCCATTCAAAAAACAAGAGTAAGGAAAAGGTGATGCCTAGCAAGGAGAGAGAATTTTGGAATCAAAGCCAAATCTAGAGCGACCCACTCTATAGCCGAAAATTTTTAAAGGATACTTCTAAAAGAAGTTAGTTACAATACAACTGACAATTTTGTAACAAACTAGAGAGGTTTTCCATATAACACTGGTGGTTTAGAATAGGGCCAGTCTCTTTGAGTGCCTATATATAGTTCTCATTCTGAAATGTAAAAGGGGAAAATCTTGGTTGTATGGTATTATCAGTCCATCGGATCTCGGAAGGCTAAGAAGGAGACCAACAAAAGTAGACACATACCACTTTGACCTAGTAGCTAGCCCTACTAGGCTGAGAGGGATCTCTCGATGAGATTCACAACCAAATTGACTAGATCATGAATATTTTAGGCTGGATATATATATTAGGGCTTTGTTGATTTTGATTTGGTGCTGGATGGTGAATTAGGGCTAGGAAAGACTAAGCCATGGCTCTGAAAATCAAACTTGTAGAAATGTAATGGGGCAAGTTAGAAACACACTTTAGCACTTTAAAGGTATACTAGTTAATATGGTAGATTGATATGGCTTCAAAACAAGCATGGGAATCATGAATTCATTTATATCAGAAGAAAGTGAACATAACTGTGATAACTTCTCCAAAACAAAGAATTGAAATCAATGAATTATGCTTATCAAACTTATAAACCAATCACATAAGACATGGGCATGAATATGGAAGGTAAAATAATTTCCAACATATGAAAAAAAAAAAAAAAAAACACTGCTAAAACACATACCACATGAATCCCACCACAATAGCTGCAAAATCTGTCTATTATATCCTGCCAAAATCACTGAGTACACTAGTGTTCCTAGGTAAATTCCACAACATACAAACATTCCAATGGAAAATAAAATGAAATATATAAACCAAATCAATATTATCCCACCCTCAGGGACCGAATCGATGACTTTTGAAGTTGTTCCCCAAAATCCTCAACTAGAATCCTGATGAATAGGGATATTAACAAACTCTCCCCTTTTTGGTGAAATTGATTCACTTGACCCAAAGATACAAATTTACTTGATGTATCTACCTTTAGTCACTATAATATACATAATTACATTTTATTTACAAATTTACATTAGTAAAGTTTCATGAAATTTATCAACCAACTGAGAAAAACTCAAAATTTTGAATATAACAAGAAAACTAGAAAAAGTGTAGCGTTAGTGCAAAAAGTGCATCGTGTCCCTGAGAAAAGTGCAATGTGACCGTCAAGTTGATTTTTGATTGCCTTTTCTGAAGTCCAAATTGATGTCATGCTAGCTCAATGGAAATTTCCTCCTATCTAGTTATCTAAAATGTCATTAAGCAATCAAAATGACAGAGTTAATCCCCTGAAAAACTATTTTTTCCAAAATTGGTCAAAAAGTGTAGCATGTGGTTGAAAAAATTGGAAAAAAGAGTTTTTTAAGATGTTTTTTAGATTTTCCACGTGTCAAAAGCTGAGATTTTGTATTCCCAGGAGTCAAAATGTGATGTAGAATCCAACATCTATCCATCCCAACTGTGTTTTCATCATTTGGAGGCCTTCAGAGAAATCACAGTGTGGCCCACGCTACGCTTTTTGTAGTCATACTGTGTAAAACCTAGTGAAATTTGGCCAAAATGTCAAAAACACCAAAAACTTCTCCAAAAATTTCAAAATTATCGTGTAAGATCCAAATTATGTTTTCTATGAAATCAATGATGCATCAACTAGAAAATGGAATTTTCCCCTCTTCTTCTTGGTGATTAGGGTTTCTTTTAGCATGTTTTGCATTTTCTTGTATTTGATATTGTAGACCTTGTTTCTAGTGTAGCAGTAGTGGGAGATGTGCCTCAGCATCTTATTATCCCTGTTAGCTTTGTGAAGGAGATTCTCTAGATGTGTGTTTACTGTGTCAAACTAAAATTCCCTATCTTCATTGATTTCCATGGAAATATTCTCCTAAAAAGTGAGTTCCTCTACAAGAAGCATCTCTTGTTGTATTTCTAGCTCTAATGTTATTTTTAGGCCCGTTGTTCTTGGTCTTTTCCTTGCTATCTATTCTTCATGTTCATCAAAATTGTCATGCTCAATCATTGCTTTTCCTTTCAATTCTTGCCTAGTAGCCTTAAACAGGTCCTTTTCCAAGAGTACTTTCTTTTCCTTTAACTGTTAGTTCGCTTGCTCAAGGAAGGTGATAACAAACATGGACCTTGCCAAATTGTCTTGTAGCTCTCTGATTTTGGCATATTTTTCTTTGATGAATAGGTTTATGGTTTCTTGTTCATCTTTAGACTCGAAGTCCACAATCTCAATGTAATGGTGAAAGGCTTCCTTCTCTTGGACAACTGTCTCTTGCTACTTATAATATCCCTGCTTTGTTGATGCAGAAGGCAAGGCCCCTTCCACAGTTTGTGGAGAAAGAACTTGCCTATTTCCTCTTTGATAAGTTATGACCTCTTTGTCCTTTTTTATCTTCTTAACTACAACCCTGTTAGATGACCCAACCTTTGTTTTTGTAACTAGTGTTGATGGTGGAATAGGTCTAGCAAGCTCGTTTGATGGAGATGTGAAGATCTATTACTCAATAAAAGTTTCACATACAATGTTCAGTTCTTTGAGATGGTGAAGGACCATGATTTTGATAAGTGAGTGATGGAAAATATTGTTCATTTGGAACTCATATTATCTGTGTTGTACCTTGTAGGCCTTCTTATCAATGCTCCTATACAAATAATAGGGAATGTTGAGAGGATTTACCCTAGTGAAATGCATGAGTAATCTGAAGTGATAATTGTAGAGTTTAGAGAATCTTCCCTAGCAAGTGAAATGATTCATTATCATTTTCATCATGGGAGCACACCTATGAAGTAGCTAACCAAAAGGGAATATTTTATTGATGCTACCTTTGTATGGTGATTTGAGGGAGGGTTGATACAGCTAGGCATCCAATTCCCGAGTTTTAAACCATTTTTCACCTACTTTAGGTATCCCTGTTGCTGCTACAATAATATATGTTGAAATGGTGAATTTAAACCCTCCAATGGTGACTTGGTCTTTCTAGAGGTTTGTGATGAAGATTGTAGTCAAATCTGGATGGCTTTGCACTCTTTGGGCCATTTCACAAAACTCATAACAACCCACATGTCAGAAGCATTTGACTGCTAGGGGTGATGACATCAACTCCCTAGTGTCTAATGGATTAAGCCTTGAGACTCTCCCTCCTTTGTTGTAGGTATTTATCTCTTCCTAGATGGTTTTTAGTTTTGTAGAAACTGTAGGAGATAGGGGGAAGGAAAAGGGAATGGAATGATTGGGATAGGGATTTGGGATATGTTTGGGAAAATTTAAGGAAAAGCACAACGTTGGACTACAAATTTAATTTCTTGAAGTAAAAATTCGGTTTTTGAATTTGGAAAGTTGATAGCTCGATGTTGAAGAGTAAGAATGAATGATTTTTGTTCTTTAGGGACTTTTAAACTCGGATTAAAATCATTAAATGATCATGAACCCACATTTTACTTTTCAAAATTAACCTTGAAACTTGATTATTTGAACTTTGAAATTTTGGTGGCTTTGGAACATAGAACGTCTTCCTAGACCCTTGAACATTTGCTGGTGGAACTTGAGAATTTGCAGCTACTTGGAAGTATGAAGTTCTTATTACAAATTAAGAACATAAAATTACATTTTTCCTTTGAAATCAAATTTATTGATGGAATTACTTTACTGTCACTCCTCCACTTGCTGGACTTTATGCATGGAGTGATGATATGATTACCTTGGAACCGTAAATACCTAATGGAGACTTTAAACTGAATGAAACCATGAAAACTATGATTTTAATGTTGATGAAAAATTTTGAATGATGGTACACTCAGCCGAGAGGTGAAATGAATCAGCAATTAGTAAAACATTGGAAGGAGTAAAAACAGACCTAGATCTACATCCAGTGACCAAATTTTTGCATGATGACCAAATGAAATGACACAAAATTGAATTTATGACCCTATTAGAACATAATAAGAGTCCATTTGATCACTGTTGACATGATGCAAAAGCTGAAACTAACATTGGCTCCAACTGGTGATGGAATCTCTTTAGAGGTGTCAAGAACATCGTAGACCAAGTAGCCTAACCATTGGGCATGGAGTCAAAAACTAAAAACTAGATTGAATACTAAAACCATAATATAATAAACTGACTCAAAACTATACTGACTTGACTTTGAATAAACCTTGAAAACAACAAAAAACCAGTGAAACTTTGTGGGCTTCACCTCGGGCTCTAAGCTCTGATGATTCTCTGCTTCACACTTTGCAGAAAAACTAAAATGATATATACAATGGAACTGGGAAATTTTCAGAAATATGCATTAGAAAAGATAATCCTTAAGGATCTTACCATTGATTGGTCCTCCTATGAAATCTTCTCCATTCATCTCTTCCAAGACGAAAGCATACTGTCTGCAAGAGGCTGAAATCTTGTATGGCCCTTTCCACAGATTCTCCACTTTTCCATGCTTCTGTTTTTCCTCATTTCTAGCATCCCAGCAAAGGACCACATCTCCAATATTGAAATCATCTACCTCTTTTTGTGGTCATATACCTTATTTATCTTTTCACGAAGCTTTTAGGTGTTCTAACATACCTCATCTCTTGTTTGCTAAATATGGATCCACTGCTAAAATGGCACTTTCAAAGAAATAGGCTAAAAAGGTAATGGAAGAAGCTTTCTTTTACCTTAAAATATCTGACACTCATGACAACTCATCACTATTTTATATAAATCTACAAAAAGGGTTGGCCAATAATATCCAGCCCACAACACCTTATTAGTTATGGTTTACAAAATAGGTGAGCTCCACAATCTCCCTTATGGAAATCACTCATTACCTCTTTGGCTTGATCTTCTACTAAACAGTTCAACAAAATACCTCTTGGGTCTTCTCAATAAAGAGAGACGTCCAAAATGCAGTATTTGGAAGCCTTAAACTTCAATGACCTAACCTTACTTTTAGACATGCCTAGAGGAGGTGCTGAAGAACATATATGATGTCAAAATGCTAAGGGGATGAGAGAAAAATATCAGATACCTATATGAGTGCACCTTCCTCTTCTTCATCAAATAAAACTGAAATGAGGTTGATATCTAGAGAATATAAATTTGATTCAGCCATCAGCTTGGCTAATCCCTGACATTTGATCAGCTTTTTGGGCTTGATATTGAGGTCATACTCTAACATTTCTAATATCCACTTGATCCTAATTTATGCAGGAATGAAATAGAATAAACATATAACCATAAATACAAAGGTGCAGCGGAAATTTCATTAATATCAAAGAGCTGAAATTTGCTTACAGACAAAATGGAAATAAACTAGCTAGGGCGTTGGTAGCTATCTCTAAAAAGGGATGTGGTGGCTACAGGCCTCTCAACTGAGTTAAAATGAGGCTCGAGGGCCTATTTATTATTTAGAAACAAGGGAAAGCCATAAACATCCAAAAACATAACCCTAGGAGATGAAGCGCCAAAACAATGGGCCCTGTTTGGGTAAATTGGTGTTTCAACTTCTCAGGGACGTAACTTTGGCATAGGATCTATGTTTTACGTGAACCATACCTCGTTATAAATATCTATTGGAGAACTAAAATTTTTGAGTGAGAAACATCAGTCCATGGACCCATGTTTCTCCCAGGTTTCAAAAAAAACATCTTTTAGGGCCTCAAAACGGCTCCAGAAGTTCAAGACCCAAAAAACTGTTAAAAATAGAAAGTTGTGCCGAAACTGAAAAAATGAAAGAGATAATGGTGGGGCCCCAAGTGGAATAGGCGGGTGACCACCAATATCCACCTAGATGATTCCTCCCCCCCTAGGAAGCAACGTTCCCCATTGCGTTAAGCTCCTCCATGAGATGAGGAAACTTTTGCTGAACTTGGTCCCTAGTGAACCACTTTCCTTGGTGCAGGAGTTGGCCAGCGTTGACAACTCGATATCGTTGGATCTTCTGTTGGTGAGTGTTCTTGATTTGCATGTCCATGATACAATATGTGGTGGCCTGTTCCATGTAGTATGAGTTTAACTCTATTGGTGTGAGTTGTTCTGCAATGTCAGAGGTGTCCAGTAGAGGTGGGAAGTAAGGACGAAGGCAGTCCACATTGAATACTGGGTGCATACCAAGGAATGGTGGAATAATGAGCTCAAAGGAATTGTTCCCTATAGCCTTTGTGATGGTGTATGGCCCATATTGGAGCGGGCAAAGCTTACGGTGGGGTCCAGTAAGGCGCTCCTTCTACAAATGTAGCCACACATTGTCACCCACCTAGAGGTCATGTGGCACCCGATGCTGATCATGGCGTTGCTTGTAATTAGCATTGGCTCTGTACAATATGTCATGAAATTGTTGGCCGATGTGTTGAATGCACTCGATGAAGCTATTTTCTTTGTCAACTTCAGACTGTACATGAGACGAATCGTCCTGAGTAGCCGCAAATGGCATGGCTACATCAATGGGACATAGTGGCTTGAATCCAAAGCCCACCTGAAAGGGATTGTGGCCGATTGAGTTGTGGAGAGCCTGGTTATAACTATGTTTTACATAAGGGAGGTTCTCGTCCCATGTGCATGGATGCTTTGAATTATACATGCACAAAATGTGTACAATCATTCTGTTGACGACCTTTGTCTGGCTATCTGTTTGGGGATGGAAAGTTGTGGACTTGGTGAGCTTGGTGTCGAGCATTGACCAGAGGCTGGACCAAAATGTGCTAAGGAAACTTCTATCCTGATCTGATATGACAAACTGTGGGATCCAAAAATGCACCCACACTCGTTCAAAGAAGAGTTTAGCAGTGGCTTCTGCTGTGATATTCTTCTTGTAGGCCGATGTAATGACCATCTTCGAGAATCTGTCGATGACCATGAAAACACATTCATTTCCATGCTTAGTAGAAGGCAGGACCGACATGTAATTGATGGATATGGATTCCCAAGGTCGACTAGGGGTAGGTAGCAGAGTATATAGGCCTTGCTTCTTGATGGTCGGTTTGGCAATGGAACAAGCAGTGCAGGATCTAATGTGCTACCCGAAATCCTTTTGAAGGTTTTGCCAATAGAAATACTTCTACAGTACTGCTACTATTTTCTCGAGCCCAAAATGCCCAGCGAATCAAATGTAGTGTGCTTCCCATATCATCTTGGCACGCTCGATTGAAGGAACACAACGGTGTCCTAGGTGACATAAAAGCGCATCTTGGAGATGAAAATTTGGAACTTGCATACCCCCCAAGAGTGCCTTGTATGTGTGCCCTAATTCTGGGTCACTCTTGTAGAGAAACGGACAATCAAAAGTCTCGTGCCCACAAGATTTGAGTAAGGTGGTGAGTGCCACGATCGGTGGTTGGCTGAGGTAGTTTGTAACATTATTGGTGCTACCCTTCTTGTACTTGATGTTCAAATGAAACTGTTGCAGATATGTGGACCACTTCTGATGGGGATCATTCTGAAACTTCTCTTGTGTCTGTATGAATTGCAGGGGCCGGTGGTCTGTGTGGATGATTGTTTCCTTCCCCAAAATGTAATGCTTCCATTGTCGACAAGCTTGCACAATGGAATACATTTCTTTGTCATAAGTGGGATACCTGCGAACTATGTCAGACAATTTCTCACTGTGATATGCTACTGGATGTCCCTGTTGAGTAAGAACTACCCCAATAGCATAGCCAGAGGCATCTGTCTCTATCTCAAATGGTTGTTGCAAGTCCGGTAATGTGAGAACTGGGGCAGAACAAAGGCAATTTTTCAATTCTATGAATGCCTTCTGTTGAGATTCTGACCAAAAGAATTTTTCTCTCGCTCCTCCCTTGGTGACTTGACTCAATGGCCAAATGATATGAGAGAATCCAAACACGAACCTACGGTAGAAATTAGCAATATCCAGAAAGTTGCGAGGCTCTGTTATAGTGGTTGGGGCTGGCCAATCCCAAATTACTTGGATATTGGTTGGATCCACATGCCACCCCCTTTCATCAATAATTTATCCTAGATATTGAACCTGGGTCATGCCAAAAGTTCACTTCTCAAAATTGGCACAAAACTTGTGTTGTCACAGTGTTTGGAGGACTTGTCAGATGTGGTGGAGGTGCTCTTCCCAAGTCTGGCTAAAGATTAGAATTTCATCCAAGTACACCACTACAATTGAGTTTGTGAATGGCCAGAAGATGTCATCCATCAACCTCATTAAGGTTGCGGAAGAATTTTTCAACCCGAAAGGCATGACCAGCCATTCGAAAGGCACTCCTTGGCTTTGAACACCATCTTCGACACATCAGAGGGTTCAATTGGTACCTGGTGATAACCATACTTCAAGTAGATCTTCCTGAAATATTTCACCCCTTTGAGTTGGTCCAGAAGGTCATCAATCCGTGGGACCGGGCACCTATTCCAGAGAGTGATCTTGTCCAACGCCCGATAGTCAACACATAGTCTCCACGTCCCATCCTTCTTCTGTACCAACACGATCGGGCTCCCACAGGGCGATGAACTTAGTTGGATGTGACCTTTCTGTAGTAGTTCCTGAATCTACCTCTTCATTTCATTGTTCTCCAGAACAAAGCGTTGATAGATCAGTCCATTGGGTAGCGGCACACCTCGGGTCAGATCAATCAGGTGCTGGACCTGACAGTGCAGAGGAACCCTCGTGGGTGAGGTGAAGATGTCCCCGTACTCGTCTACAACCTTGTCCATTTGTTGTTGTCGTGTAGAGGAGCCCTATCTGGAGGTTGTGGCCACAATCTTCTTCTTTCCCTGGGGGCGGATCATCAGGAAAATGAATTTCGTGGTTTGGGAAATGAGCTTACTACATTTTTTTGCAGTAACCAAAGAGATAGCAGCAGGAGGTGGTACCTTTGGTATCCTGTACAATTTATTTCCCAAAGTAACAATAACAGAGCGAGGCTGAGACTCATACATAGCATGATGCTTCCACAAGTATGGTTGTTCTAATAATACATCAGAAACATCAATAGGAGCAATGTCACATAATACCTCATATGTGAAGGGCTTGATGCTATAGGGAAGGTGGCACTGCTGGCTAATGCGAAGATCTCGTCCTTGGTGAAGCCACTCGATGGTGTATGAATGTGGGTGAGATGTGGTCGGAAAGCCCAACCGCTTCACGGTGTCTGCTTGAATGAGATTCTTTTGGCTCCCATTTTTGACAATGAACTGTATCAGGGAGCCCTTTACCCACATCTGGGAGTGGAAGAGACGTTCCTCCTCCTCTGGATCTTCCAGTTCCTCCTTCTGGATCTTTGTAGTGGAAATAGTAGCGTTGGGTTCCACATCAATAATTTGTTCCCTTTGTCATTCCCCTTGTCAAGTTCTGATTTAGAGTCGGAGCATGCATCTGACTCAGAAGCCCTGATCTTGGCCACCAACGACTACTTGGCTCGACACTCACTTGTGTTGTGAGTGGAGCTCTTATGGAACTCACATCACTTTCCCGTGTCCTTCTTTTGCTCATCGGTGTTGTTCTTTGCTTGTGGCTTTGTCAGGTTGTCTTGAGCGACCATGCCTTAGCTCTGTCCTTTGTTTTATAGTTTTGGAGTACCTTTCCCTTGCTTTTGATTTGCAGATCCAAAGTCTTGCTTCTTCTGTTTGAATTTCTGTTCAATATAGGCAGCATACCGGTATGCGTACCAAGTGAGGAGATGTTGAGGAACTCCATTTCCTCCTGAATGTATCTATGCAGACAACTAAGATACTTTAGCATCAGATGTTTCTTTGAATATTTGATACGCAACTTTGTGCATGGGGTATGGAACAGATTTGTTAGCTCATGCACATCTTGATCCCTCTGTTGTCGCAGTGTGGTCCATTTTATGTACTTGTACTTATAGCTCCCCATGGGATAGTATTTTTCCTTAATGGCATCTCTGAAATAATTCCAAGTGGGTATGGCTAAGAATAGATAGGGTTTTGTCTCGTCCTTTTTCTCACAGTAGGTTTCCCACCAATCCTTGACATGGGGGGTAGCTTTGAGGAGTGCAAAAATAATCTCCTCCCGGTCGTAAAAGTCATGAACCGAGAAATATCCTTCTAATAGATTCAACCATCTATCTATGGCATCTGCATATATTTGACCCTTAAATATGGGAATGTCAAAATTTACTTGTACCTTAAAGGGAGTCACACCTCCAAAGTGGCTGCTGGATGCAGATGCGCCGCCGGTGGGCAGCCCTTCAAGGATATGGGCAAAGTTATCCATCATCGTGTTCCTTTGTTTTTTGAGTGCCTCCTCAAGAAATATTTTGATATATTCTCCTACTCCCTCATATTTCTTTTCATCCCCCATGGGTGTCCGTTGGGGTTTGCGAGGCTAATCTTGCAAAGGTTCCACCAGATTAAGCCCTAACTCCTTATACCCCAACCTCGTTGGGGACATGCAAAGAAGGATCGAGAAAAATCAAACCGCACTGATACCACTGATACGGATTTATGTAGTAATGCAATAGAATAAACATATAACCATAAATACAAAGATGCAGTGGAAATAACACTTCATTTCATTAATATCAAAGAGCTGAAATTTTCTTATAGACAGAATGGAAATAAACTAGCTAGGGTGTTGGTAGCTATCTCTGAGAAGAGATGTGGTGGCTACAGGCCTTTGAATTGAGTTACAATGAGGCTTGAGGGCTTATTTATTATTTAGAAACAAGGGAAAACCCTAAACATCCAAAACCCTAACCCTAGGAGATGAAGCGCCAAAACTATGGGCCTCGTTTGGGTAAATTGGCGTTCCAAATTCCCGAGGACGTAACTTTGGCATAAAATCTCCATTTGATGCGAACCATACCTCATTAGAAAGATATATCTGAGGACTAAAAATATTTAGTAGGAAAAATTTTCCCAAAAAACATCTTTTAGGGCCTCAAAACGGCTCTGGAAGTTTAGGACTCAAAGAACTGTTAAAAATAGTAAGTTGTGCCGAAACTGAAAAACTGAAAGAGACAATGGTGGGGCCCTAAGTGGAATAGGCGGGTGACCACCAATATCCACCTGGATCACCACTTCCCTCTTCTACCTTCTCGATCATTCTGCATGAGAACATCCTTTACTGTTGCATTGGGGACATAAGCTAGAATATGTTAATGAAGGATATATATGCGGAAGTCCTTCAATACATTTACCAGGGCCAAGGCTTGCTTTTCAATTATACTATATCTAAGGGATGCATCCTTGATTGTAAAACTTAATAATGCGGTGGAATTCTCATTTGTATCTGTCTTTTGCATCAAAACCACAACCAAGCTATGTTCAGAGGCAAATGAAAATATGATAAAATAAATTGAGTAATCTGGGCTGATTAGAATAGGAGTTGTAGTTAAGGAAAACTTCACTGAACTAAAACACTTTTTGGCATCCTCATAACACTTTACATCATTGTGCTTCTTTAGCATGTTAGTCATTTCTTGAAGATGCTCAACCAGATTTGGAATAAATCTCCTTAAGAAGTTCATCTTACCATTGAAAGCTTGAATCTTTATTTTACTACATGGAAAATAAATCTAATGAATAGCCTAAATCAGAGAAGGATTAATCCAGATACCATCTTTGGAGATGATATAACCAAGAAGCTTTCCCTCCTCCATGGAAAAAGGACTCTTTTTTCGATTAAGAGAAATCTCGAATTTTCTGCATTTCTAAAATAAAATTCTAAAATGATACAAATGCTCATCATCGGAATGAGGTAAAATTGTCAAATCATCAAGATATACAAGTAAGAAAACATCCTTCTCATCTGCAAAGGCTATGTCCATTTCCCGCTAAAGTGTGGCCCTTGCATTCTTCAGTCCAAATGGCATTTTAGCATACTTAAATGTGCCACAAGATGTTATGAAAGCAGTCATGTCTTGATCATACTTGCGCAGTAAAATATGATTGTATCCCAAATATCAATCAAGAAGTAAAATTTGAGAATCCCTAACCACTCTTTGCAGGATATGATCCATCTTGGGAAGGGGATAATTATCCTTGAGAGACACCTTATTTAAGTTTCTAAAATCAATGCAAAGCCGAATTTCTCTAGTTTTCTTCCTTACCGGAACCAAATTTGACATCCAATCAGAAAATATGATGGGAACAATGGTGCCAACCTTAAAAAATTTGTTCGCCTCCTTCTCTATCGATGGATGTTTCAGGGAAAATCACCCTAGAGGTTTGTTGGGCTTAAACCTCCACAGAGCAGGGGCATGCTACTTAAGAAGGACTCACACAACCATACATGTTCATGAAAAACTAAATAGAGTAGAACGAGGAAGTTACCCGTAGGTCCTACGGTTGAAGCAGATCCCGCGGGGTCCAAACCCCCAGCAAACCTTCTTCCTTCTTAACCTGAAAGACAAGAAGAAATAAGCAGGAAGAACTGGTTGTACAGCATATATCTACTCTAAATGTTAGTGGAATCCATATAAAATATCAGATAAACCATAATGAATGCTTAAATAACAATATTCTCATGTATACAAGTAGACACTAACATGTATATTTCGGGAACAAGATGGTACTTTTGTATTATAAATAGCATGTACAGAAATAACGAGTGGAGAGATCACCTGAATCCTTCCATGAACTTCGAGCAGACCATCGTCCAGATCCGTCCCACCCTTGCCTCGCTAAGATTCCTTCCGAACTGGTGCAAACGAGATGACATATAAAGGAATGAGCATCTCCAAGAAACAAAGGTTTCTTGAAATGAACTGGGAAGTGCAGGAGGCATGGGAATTCAGACTTGGATAGGGAATACCAACAGAGTATAATATCAATAATTCTCTCTCTCCCTTAGGCCATGCACATGAGGGGCTTTTATACTCCCTCCAAGTAGTTTCAACAATTGGAAACAGTTGGCCACGTGCTGGGGTGGTTGAACTACCAGAGTAACCATCAACCCAGCCCGAAAATAGGGAATTTTTATATATATTTTTAATGATTTTAATGGCATACGCGGAAAAGTGCAGTTGGACTCGCGTATACACGCGGAAAAGTCTGGGCATAATCGCGTATGGGGATTTTTACACTGTTTTTTAGTGAATTTGTCCAAGTCTGTAGGAATGGGTGCCCAAAGCCATAAAAGCAATCATGAATCATATGAAGGTGAGAAATGATGCTATAACAATGGAAAAAACCTCGGGTTGATTATTCTTAGCTTTTGTTTGAAGGGATTTTGGTCAGGCTTGATTGTAATGGTATGTTGAATGATAAACTTATCATAAACTTTCAAATCTACATAATCCCAATCAAATACATCAGAAAATTTAGAAAATAAAGCAATGTATTTGTCTCTAACCTCTGGGGATAAATTTTTGGAAAAACTTACCATCATAGGATTTTCTGTTGTTTCGATGTTCACATCCTTGACACCTTTCCGAGTAGAAACCATCGTCGGCTTCTTCATGACATCATCCTGATCAAACAATTCTTCCAAAGGTACAAGACCTCTTGGAATTTTGTTATCCTTCAACTGTAATACATCAACCTGAATGGCTTCGATCACTTGATCATCTTTGTCATAAACTTCATCAATAAAAGAATTCTCAAATTCACCTTCATTTTGTAGAAAATTGTTCACCTGTTTCTCATGCCAAAACAATTGCCAATACTACAATTTGTCAGCATAGTTGGTTGATTCTTAACATGAGTTTCAAATTTATTATTAGAATATATGGGAATATTAAAATTACTTGTTTTTGTAGCAAGTGAATCTTCCATAAGATTCTGACTTCTTGGTACTACAGACAATGTATATTTAGGAAACATCTTTAGGATATCCAGTACAAAATTTCTATACACTCTCATTCATGGATGCTTGGCCTGGTATTCCTCTCTTACCTATTTTATCACAAGCTCAGAGTCGTCATAAACTGGAATTCTTCTTGCGCCAAAATTTTTTAGGATTTTGAGGCCAATGATCAATGCCTCGTACTCAGCCTCATTGTTAGAACAATCGAAAGACAAATTATATGAACATAATCTTACACTTTTTGAAACTTTACCTGGCTGATGAAGAGGAATACAGATCCAAATTCCGATGCTTGCCCCATATTTCCCTAAGGCACCATAAAAATCCCTAGTCCAAAGGCCATTCTCATCATCCAGTTGTTGGAAATTTGTATTCTTTTTTGTCTCATCTGTTCGGGCCACTTCTTCAATCCATTTTGAACCTTTTTCTGCCTTATTTCATTACTGCTCTGTAGAGCTAGGCTAATTTCGTTTTCCCTCATCTAAAACTGTTCTGACACTATTGGAAATTTCTAGAATTTATTATACTTCTATGAGCTGAATATATACATCATTCAAACCACTATCATTAAAAAAAATAAATGATTCAAGATCTGTATGTACAACATTAATAGGATGGTTGTTGGGTTTCTCCTTGCTGGTAATCATGTATTTCATCTTTTTTTCCCAGTACAACTTCCTCAATTGTTTGAAAACTAGGATGATGGCGTAAGAGAAACCCAATTGAAATTTACCTCTAAACTTCGCTCCCAAGATCTTGACAAAAACATACCAAACCGCGGCAGTATATCAGATACCACCACATAAATCAATACATTCTTTGTTGGGACTTTTTCAAGGGAAACTACCAAATTCGTTATGATACCAAGACAACAAACTCTACCAGAATCAAAGGAGTATATATCATGGTAAAGACGGGTTGTATCTAGGCCCAATTTCTCCATAATGGCCTTCGGAAACAGGTTATGGGGAGCTCCAGAGTCAAGTGTGGCATTATGAAGGATACATTGATGAATTATGAAACTCAGATAGCATGGGGGAGCTTCACTATCTTGTAATTAACCATATATGGTTCGACCAAAAATGAGTTCAAGTTGGTCATATTCAACATTTACCATATCAAACAAAGGATTTACTTTCAACATTTTGGCCACGTGAAATTTATATTGATTCTTTTTTACAAGTTTAGTTAAAGGGATAGAGACTTTTAAATTAGATATTTCACTTTCTAAGCTAAAAGGAATGGACTTATATATCGCTTTAATGGTGTTGTATCTTTTGTCGGGTTGACCCTTTATTGTAGTTTCCTTCTTCTGATTTTCTTTTTCTTTTCTTGTTGTGCTTGTAGATGGCTGATTGATCTTGATATCATTGGCAACTGCAGGATTCTTTCCTTTGTTCTGATTTCCTTAAGGATTTTTCTTAGGATGAGTATATTTTTATTGAGATTCCCTCTTCTGGATAGGAATGATAGGAAAATCTCAACTTCTTAATGAGTATTGCCTCTGTTAGACTCCTATACCAATAGGTGTCATTTTTCATGATTGGCTTGGTGAACTATGCAATATGTTCAAACCTTTTTCTTGTGCAAAGGTGTTCCATATTCTTAAAAAATCAAAAAATCAAAAAATTTAAAAAATGTAAAGAGGTTATACCCTAAAAAGAGAAATCAAAGAGTGAAAAGAATAAAATGGTCAAAAAGTGAAAGAAATGAACCCCAAACAAAAATAGACCAGGAAAGTGTGCAAGTCTAAATGCCAGTACTATTTCATTTTTTGTAAAAAACAAAATTGTGTGCAGCTTGTCAAACTTTTGCCACAATTTATGAAGAGTCAAATTGTTTAAACTTGACTCATTCATTTTTCAATTTCATGTTGTAGAATAGAGAATAAATATCTGACCAAACAGTTTAAATCTTGGCAGATAAGTAGATAGGTAGAGTTAATAAAGGGTGCTCAACAGTTTAATCTGAGCCCTTGGATGCAATAAGTGTAAAAATAGATATATTTTCCATGTAAAAGAAAAAGAAGATTGATAAGGGTTTTCCAGTCTAATTGCACCCTAATAAAGAAGAGAAAATGGTAGGGTAATGTAAGTAGGGTAGGTAGATGTTGTCGCAGAATGACATGTGATGAATAATGGTTCTGAATGTGTTCAATTTTACTTTCATCACAAAGTACAAAGGCAGATACTACATTGGAAAAAGTTCACAGCAAAACAAAGTCAAGATTATTAACTTCCCCTTCATTTTTCCTAAATATTTCACTAATTTCCCCTAAGTGCTAAGGTATTTGAAGATTAAAGGGGCTCAAGGCATTTCCTTGACTTTTGGAGGGACCGGACCCTCGGCCCAATAATTGAAAAAACCTAAGTATTTGAAATCATCCATTATCACATTCATTCACCTCTCAAAAATCTTTTCCTAAGTAAAATCCCATTTTACTTAGGAAATCCTTCAATATTTCAAGAAAAGCCCTCAAAATCACTTTTGTTCTAAGTCTAAGCGATGAAAGTATAATAATGCCATTTAATTTTGAAAACTTCACTTTCTTGGTGATATTTAAGTATTTTGAGTTTACATTATTCCCTTGTCATATTAACTTTAATTTATATATTAACTCCATATGAAAATCACCTTGTCCTATTATATATAAATCCTTTTATAATAATATCCCCAAAACCCTTATATTATGACTTTTTAGCCATAATTATTTAATTCCTATTTATTCAAATCGAAAACCCACAATATACCCCCTTTTGGCTAAAAATATATCTTTAGTTCTATTCCCGCCCCCTATGGTAATTGGTTTAATTTAATTCAATTATTGTATAATAAAAATATATATGAAAAAGGTTTAAACATATGTATATATGTTCAAAACAAAAAATAAATCCAAATTTTAATTAAAACCAAACTTTGAAAATAGTCCATTCCCGTGCATTTTTCGTCTCCGACCATACAAAGAGATTAATTAATCCCCACGATTATTTAATAATCCAACCTGCCAATCAAACTCCGCTCGATGAGTTTAATTAATAGTTAATCACATTGGGCCCGCACTGTTAATTCCCCGCCATATCCCTGTCCCGTCAGCCGTCCGATCGACTCATCAAAGATCAACGGCCCTCATCTATTTCGCTGGCCATTCGCGTACGAAAGATAACGCGCGATGGCCAAGTGGTTTTCAAACAGTGTCGGGCTACGTGTCAGTAATTGTATCGCATCGCTGCCCCTCCACCTAAAACCGCCTTCCCTCGTAAGCAGTGCAATAAAAACCACTTACCACTTTCCCGCTCGTGACATGACTGTTGTACCATGCTGACGTCATCCAATAAAATAATAAAATTCACGTCTTTTTCATTATTTCGTACATAGCAGACGAATACACCCTCCATGAAAAAATTCGAATTTCAAAAGCTGAAGTCCGCCAACCTTAGTCTTGTCGAAGAAAATTGCAGTCAAGCATTCAAGAAATCGTTCGCCTATCCAGTACCTGTTTAAAACCAGTGTCATCCTCAGAAAAACAAGTATTTACCCTAGAAAATCCCACTGAACTCTGTGATAAACCTGATTTTCGTACTCTTTCACTGAAACAGAGTTAAAAATTAATTGCTAGTTCAGTTCTAAATCCTGAGAAGTGTAATTATATTCCCAAACTTGCAATTGCACCCGTTTTTCCCGTCAAAACCCGAATTTCCATTTTTGAATCCACAAGAACCAAAAATGGAAGTTCCTGCGGCTGTAAATGTAGCACCGTTGAATGCCCCTCACAAAGAATTGGATTATTTACCTTTAGCCGATATGTAATTTCAAATTAAAGACCTGCATATCCGTGAAAATCCCCTTCGAATATTTCTTCACTGCAGAGACAATTATTTGAATGGTTCTGACATAATTGGACTCTGGGAGTCCAATATGCCCATGTACCTTCTCCCAGCAGTCCTTATTTTCCCTGAAATCATCCATCTTTGCCATGCTAACTATGATCCTGACCAAAGAGCAGTCTTATCCCCAAATCAAGATGTCCTCTTCCCAATAACTGCTCAATCCATAAATGAAATGCTACATTGCCAGTCTGGTCAAGCCCTCACCCCTCTGCACATGGCTGAATTACTTGAGAAGTCTACACAATTGTCCCATGAAGAGTTAAACCGTCTTTGTCAGACTTTCATGTTGCCACAACATCAACCTAAAGGACCTCCCCCTTATGGCCATACCTATTTTACCGATGAAAGCAGACTCATTTTAAACATGATATCTTCAATAATGGGTTTTAATACTAGTGAGTTTGTTGACCAATTGACCCTAGTGTTATTGTCTATTTTTACCCATGGACAGCCTCCTGCTGTTAGATATGATTTTGCATCTTTTATTGCTGACAAAATCCATGATCAATTCATGAGATTTGGAAATGAGAGAGTATTAAAATATTCTTCCTTCATATATCATCTCATGATATACTATCAGTCAGAAAGTTTTCCTTTCCATATTCAGAAACTTGATGCTAAAGGAAACCCTAGATCAGTCATCTTTTGGCCTGCTATCACCCATCATTCTTATGATTCTCCTTACTCCTACAACGAGTTTATTGATCTGTTTGTACAACCAGCAACCACTTTGTTAACTGGAATTTCTCCTCCCAGAGTCAGTAATGAAATCAAGAGAACCCTTCAAATCTCAAAACAATATAAAGTGGGAGATTGGTATTTATATCAGAGTTATACTGAAATTAGGATTTATGGATGTGAATTGTGTCCATTCAAGTTGCCCAGATATGTTCCAATGAGAATTTTTTCACTTGAGTATTTCAGACAGATGAACAATTCAGATATAGTTCATTTCTGTAATGCCAAGAAGAAGGCGCAACTCAAGATAAAGAGCCAATTAGGTCCCTTTGTTTGTAATTCCAGGGAGGCTGGGAAAGAAGCCGAAAGGATTTTAGAAGACTACCTCAAATTACAAAAACGTTTTTACTGGGCACCCTATGATCCATATAGCTTTATCTGTGACAGAAGAGTGAAAAACAAATTATCTCCATACATTCATTTTAGGATGCCAGAAATTGAACAATATGCAAATACAGATGAATGGGTGGAAGGAACTTTGGTAGAGAAAGATAGTGAACAGGTCAATATTGATAATATAATGAAAGACCTTGAAAACATACGTGGCCTGGACTCTATTGGGCAGGTACAGACAGCAGGACCTTCTTCAGTAGGAACTTCACAACAACATTTGCAGGAGATCAGTGCAGTGGCAGTAGAATAAAAAGGAAAAGAAAAAGAACCAGACATATAAGTAATTGAAAATTTCACAATGACAGAGTA
Organism: Pinus albicaulis; assembly: GCA_034641835.2. Taxonomy (NCBI): domain Eukaryota; kingdom Viridiplantae; phylum Streptophyta; class Pinopsida; order Pinales; family Pinaceae; genus Pinus; species Pinus albicaulis. The sequence goes on along the minus strand of CM076584.1, from coordinate 646,740,199 downwards.
ACCAAAGACATCCAAAGAACAAGGATAGGCACAAATCTCTCCCGTTCAAAAAAATCCAGTAGAAATGTCAATTTTACAGACTCCATTAAATGTGGAAAAGGGAAAAAGGAGAGAAGCTGAAGCTGCTACCCCTTTCATTGGATATTCACAATAGTCTCAGGCCAAGAGATAGAAATTGAATACTCCTCCAGAAGTAGAATCTATGGATGAAATCCTTGATAGTGAAGGACCAGAACAATTGGGCAGTCAACAAACAGGAACAGTCAATGAAGCATCCACTACCTCGCAAAGGAAAAAGCTACAGAAGCAACAGAGTCTTGAAATATCTTCTTTCAAAATACCAGTTAAAGATACAGAAGATATAAAGAAGACATTTATAAATATCAAAGCCAGGAATGATCCACTAAAAATACAAGTATATAATCAATATCTGAAAATGGCACCAAAAAATCAAGAAAGATTGATGTCAGCTTTTGACATCCAACAGGGAAAAATGTTAATGAGCCATTTCAAACCCAAGGTGCAACAGCCCCAAACAGCTGCTGATTATATTAGGACAAACTTTGAAGTCCTGGAAAAGGATATCCATCCTTTAGATCAGATTGAGTTGCATAAGAAGATAGGGGAAATGATCTACTCTACTTTGACTGATAAGGCAATGGCAGCTCACAGGTTACAGGATTCTTTGGAGAACACCAATACACAATTGTAGCTTGAAAAGGATTCTTCTCAAGCCAAAGATAACAGGATAAAAACATTGGAAGAAATAATAATTGGTTTGGGACACAATCCAAAGGATGTCAAAGGCATAGAAGCATTAATAAAGAAAAAAGATGATGACATTACTGCTTTGAGAAAGAAGTTGAAATTGCTAGCCTCCAGACATCCTCAAACTGAAGAAATAATAAAGAAGAATTCTGAAGAAGAAATGATGGAGTTGCTATTAAAAATGAATGAGCAACTGATTGAAACAGAAAAAGAGCTAGAGCAAGCATTGAAATACAAACAATCTGCTCTTCCAACATCTACAATAGAGGCAATTACAGGTACACAGCCAACGGGTCAGCCAGCAGAGTCATCACAGGTAGACACTTCAAATTTGAGTTCAGAACAATTAGTAAAACAAATGGATGACTTGAAACTTTAAGTAACTAAACTTCAACATACAAAGTTACAACTTGTCAATTTAGAACAGAGATATGATCTTTCAAAAATGAGTGTTGCTAACAAATCAAGAGAAATCAAGAGATTGGAAAAATTGGTTAAAGCCTTAGAAAAGGATCTCACATTGGAGAAGCCTTTGAGAGAGATAAATGAAATTCTTTGGGATAATATTATCCAGTCAATAAAATATATCTGGCCTTCAATTCAGATAATGTACAAGCAGAATGATTTAGTCAAAGCAGCTCTGGATGAAGTTGAAAACACACGAGTAGAATTAGGAAATAGACCTAAGGAAGCCAATCGGCTTATACAGTTTCTAAACACCCAAACCAGACAACAGCTTGAAGAAGTGATTATTCAGGATAGAACTGCAACAATTTTAGAAATAAAAAGAGTTTTTACTAAAATAACTCTTATGCAAAATTTGGAACGAAGGTGCTTTGACATGCAGGCAGAAATAATTGCTTTCAGAGAAAGGTTTAATGTTTTATTGAATAAAGGGTTGCCTAGCCCTATGATTCAAGAAGATAAAATAATGGACCTAGAAACTTATGTTAGTAAATTGGACATGGATGCTCATAATCTAGCCAATTCCTCAGCCAGTTCATCACAAGCAACATTACCTACAGGAAGGAATCTTCATGATAGATTAGAGAATTTTTTTTATCTGGAACATGAAGTAAGGCATTTGTTTCCTAACCAGCCTAATTTCTTCAGATATACCGAGGCTGATGAAACATTAAGGAAGCTTCAATGGAAAAGAATAGCAGAAGAGAAATGGTGGGAAGATATGTTGGAACTTTTGTAACATTTATCCTTATATGAAATTTTTCCTATTTACCACAGTATAAAGGATAAACAAAGGTTAAAGAGTATCAGTTCAGTTAAAAGTGTATCAGTAAAAACAAAGAGTATCAGTGAAGCAAGACAGTTAGAACAAAATTACTGAAGGAAACAACGATGAGCCACAATATAGCACCTGCCTCCAGCACACTCTCAAAAGGAGGGAACAGCACAACATCAGTTACTTCTTGTCTTATCCATGGGACAATATGTCTCTATTTTTATTATAACTTATCTATGAGTCATAGTAGATTATATCTCGTTTTGTTGAGAGATATTTTGTATAATTTCTTGTATAAATTAGCCCTCAATTGAATTATTGAGGGTGGATTCTACTACATTGCTGTAACATTGACTTTCGGAATAAAGTTCTTTTTGGAGAAATTTCTTTGTGGCTTGCTGGATGATGAATTGAAGCTCAAGACTTTTTGCAGGATTCATGTGTCAGACTACAGTTCGATAAGTCATTTCTATCTCGTGTTTTAAGTGTTATATATGTTTACTATATCACTGTGTTTCATTTCCGAATAATTAACAAAAAGGATTAAATCAGAAATTGCTTAAGTGTACTCTAATTTCAATTGTTATTATTCTAAATGTTTTCTTCTAAACTGGTCATAAACAATGAATTCTTAATTGCTCTTGTTTCTCTGGTTTAAGCATTTGATTACTTAGTAAAGAATTCTTAATTGCTCTTTATTGGTAATCACTCACTTTCCCTCGTTTAAACATGTTGAAAGATTCTTAATTTCCTTTCATCTATTTAAAAATCCATTCCATTCACTTTAATATCTGAAATTGTTCATTGTTTTGGCTATCTTGCCCTGCAAAGCCATCTTTTGTGTAAAAACTTAATCCAGTAAAGCCATCTTTTCGACTCCATAGCCCAATGGCCTGAAATACTAAATCTTGCCCTCAGTTGGCGGATTCCATCATCAAATTCAAACAAAACCCCTGGACTTATAACTAGCCTAATATTTTCTAAGAACAAAGCTAAATTTTAAAGAGAGAGCCCTCTCTGGATACAGATTTGCTAGATTCTGTATCTGAAGGTTGGTTTGTGGTTACCTCGGACAAATTTCCTTTTCTAACAACTTCAAGGAAAATATGAGTGATAAAAGCTTCTACTGTGAGGTGAGTGCATTTAAACAACCCCACTGATAATCATCAGACTCAACCTCCAATTCATGATCATTGTCAAGTATGTAATCTTCATCCTTAGGCAAATTTTTCTTCTCAACATATTCTTCGTCCTCTGTCAAAAATATAGGCTGGCCATCTGTTGTAAAGAAGTGATTTTCTTCCACAATCTGATCTTATTCTTCTTCAACCCCTTGAGAATAATTTCGATGCAAGGTTTTCTAAATTTGTTGATGCGATGCAGGCTACTCAGGAGCCCTTTATTCTCTTTGTTTGATCATAAACTAAGGTTATTGTTGTTATCTTATGAAGTTAGTATTTATAACCTATGATTTTGGTTGTCTTTCTGTAATGGAAATTCTGTCAACCATTATTTCCGATGTCCTTATCAAAGTATCCAATTTTACCTTAGAGGATGAGGATGTTTCCTCTCTAATTGTTACCTTTCTCTCACCCTTCATATTTGAATTTTTAATTGACAAGTTTTCTTCCACACTGATGGAATTTCTCTGCATATATTCTAGTATTGTGGGATTTGTCTCTCATGGCTGGTATGCCATTTCTAAATCAAAGCTTTCTGGATAATGAAAGAGAGCCAAACCTGGAGGAGATTTGATGTTTTTTGGAATTGTGTTGTACACTCGGTTTAAATAGGCAATGAAATCCTAAACTCATTCATTTGGATTCCTTTTTAGGTTTTCATGCTCAGAAATAAACTACAGTGCACTCTTCTTTAATTCCCATCAGGCTATGAATGCATCAATCAACTGGTTTGAAGTGGCTATAGAATTTGCATTCAAATAGCTAAACCAAGTTTTAACATCTCCAAAAAAAATTTGGGAAATTATTCTCATCCCGGCATCGTCAGCATCTATCTCTTCCTAGTGAATGAAATAAATGAATTTAAATAAGTGTTGTTTTGTACTAATTTCATAATTCTCATCAAATAGAAGGAGTCTCTCGCCATATCCTTGTGGTAAGGCATTGAGCTGATCAGGTAGAATCAGGGGTGAAAATATGGCCATGAATCCTGTCGAGTGAAGTGCAGGAGTAACAATGGAAGGGGTTGATTGAGAAGGTAATGAAGTAGAAGCTATAGATGAGGAGGCAACAACTGATTGGGATTGTGTCATAATGAACAATGACTCTTGCTGGTATTGAATGATGGATTTTTTGGAGGTCTATTGAAGTTGATTAGATAACTTTTCAAGCCTATCAAATTGACTTTAGTCTTTTCTCTCAAACTCTGATTCAGATTTAGATTCTTTGAAAAGTAAATTATATTCAAGTTTCAGGGAATCAAAAAATACCTCAGACAATTATTTTACTTCAGATAGTCGCAATGGGTCAAATACTATCTTAGATGGTGAAGTTTCATACTTTCATCAAAACAGAGACAACTCAAACTTCAAATCAAAAGGTATGTCTTCGAGATATAAAAATTTTGCAGGTAACGAAGAATATATTACCAATGGAGAAGTATTCGACATAAATTTTGAGTGTTGGGACCTATGCTTCCGAACAAGTTTCTCTGGATCTTCAACTGGAGCAACTGGGTGAGGATATGGATTCGATCTAGTGTATCTTCTCGAAGCTAGAATGTTTCTTGTTTCCACAACTCATTTCTTTGCAATTTTCAAATCAGCCTTCACAAATACTAAGATCTATCACCCACGGGTCTATAATTTGATGAAATTATGGTACAACCAGGGAGGATCTATCACTTCATCCCTAGTATGGTCGCCAAGATGTTATCACTCCACCAGATCTCTGAAGGCTGAGACGGAGACCAGCAAAGGTAACCACATACCACTTTGACCTAGTAGCTAGCCCTACTGGGATGAGAGGGCTCTCTCAATGTGATTCATAGCCAAATTGACTAAATCATGGAGATTTTAGGCTAGATATGCAGATTAGCGTTTGGTTGATTTGGATTTGGTGCTAGATGGTGAATTAAGGTTAGGAAAGACTAGGTCGGGGCTATGAAAATCAGAATTCCAGAAATGTAATGGGGCAAGGTTAGCACACAATTTATAACTTTAAAGGTATACTGTTGAATATAATAAATTGATAGGGTTTCAAAATGATCATGGGAATCAAGAATTCATTTATATCAAAATAAATATAACATAACTATGATAACTTCTAAAAAATAGAGCATTACAGTCAATGAATTCTGCTTATCAGAATTAGAAATAAAACACATAAGACATGGAAATGAATATGGAAGGTAAAATAATTTCAAACATATGAAAATAGAAAAAGAAACAATGCTAAAACACATACCACATGAATCCCACCACATTAGCTGCAAAATTTGTCTACTAGTTCCTACCAAAATCACTGAATACAGTAGTGTTCCCAGGTAGATTCCACATCATCCAACCATTCAAATGGAAAAGAAAATGAAATATATATACCAAAACAAAATTCTCCCCACTATTATGGGTCGAATCTATGACTTGTGGAGCTATTCCCCAATATCCTCAACTAGAATCTTGATTACTAGGGAGATAAAAAAACTCTCCCTTTTTGGTGAAACTGATTCACTTGACCCAAAAATACAAATTTACTTGATGTATCTACCTTTAGTAACTATAATAGACATAATTAAATTTGATTTACAAATTTAAATCAGTAAAATTTCATGAAATTTATCAACCAACTAAGAAAAACTTGAAATTATGAAGATAACAACCAAACTGGAAAAAGTGCAGTGTTAGTGCAAAAAGCGTAGCGTGTCCTTGAGAAAAGTGGAACGTGACCTTCAAGTTGATTTTTGACTTCCTTCCTAAAGTCAAAATTGAGCTCAAGCTAGCTCATTTGAAATTTGTTCATCTCTAGTTATCCAAAATTTCATTAAATAACAAAAATTATGGAGTTAAGATCTTGGAAAAAAACTTTTTCCAACACTGGTAAAAAAGCATAGTGTGTGGCTAAAACAACTTGCAGAAAAGTGGTTTTTATGATGCTTTTTAGCTTTTCCACTTGTCAAAAGACGAGATATTTTATTTATAGGAGTCAAAATGTGATGTATATGCCAATAAATATCCATCTTAACTTAGTTTCAATCATTTGAAGGCCTCCAGGAAAAGCGTAGTGTGGCCCACACTATTCTTTTTGCAGCCAGACTGTGCAAAAGCTAGTGAAATTTGGCCAAAATGACAAAAATGCCAAAAAAATCTCCAAAACTTTCAAAATTTATATGTAAGTTCCAAATTACGTTTTCTATCCAATCAATGATGCATCAACTAGCAAATGGAGTTTTCCCCTCTTCTTCTTGGTGATTAGGGTTTCTTTTAGCTTGTTTTTCATTTGCTTGTATTTGATATTGTAGACCTTTTTTGTAGTGTAGTAGGGGTGAGACATGTGCCTCATCATCTTATTATCCATGTTATCTTTGTGAAGGATCTTCTTTAGATGTGTTTTCACTCTATCAAGCCAAACTTCCCTATATTCATTGATTTCCATGGAAATATTCTCCTCAAAACTGAGTTCCTTTACAAGAACTGCCTCATGTTGTATTTCTACCTCCAATTCTCTTTTTAGGCTGCTTGTTCTTGGTATTTTCTTGACTATCTCTTCTTCATGCTCATCAGACTTATATTTTTCAATAACTGCTTTTCCTTTCAATTCTTGCCTACTAGCCTTAAACAAGCCCTTTTCCAAGAGTATTTTCTTTTCCTTTAAGCGTTTGTTCGCTTGCTCGAGGAAGGAGATAAGAAACATCGAAGTTACCAAATTGTCTTGTACCTCTCTAATTTTGGCACCTTTCTCTTTTATGACTAGGTTTAGAGTTTCATGTTCATCTTGGGACTCCAAGTCCACCATCTCAATGTCATGGTGAAAGAATTCTTTCTCTAGGACAACTTTGTCCTACTGCTTATAATATCCCTGCTTTGTTGGTGTATAAGGAAAGGCCCCTTCCACAATTTTTGGAGAAAAAACTTGCATATTTCCTCTCTGATAAGTTCTGACCTCTTTGTCCTTTTCTCTCTACTTAACTGTAGCCTTTCTAGATGACACAACCTCGGTTTGTGTAACTGGTCCTGATGGTGGAATAGGTCTAGTAGGCTGGTTGGATGGAGATGTGAATACCTCTGACTCAATAAAAGTTTCCCATGCAATGTTCAGTTGTTTGAGATGGTGAAGAATTTTTTTTTTGATAAGTGAGTGATGGAAAATACTATTCATTTGGAGCTCATATTCTCTGTGTTGTACCTTGTAGGACATCTTGTCAATTCTCCTATTAAAATAATAGGGAATATTAAGAAGCTTTACCCTAATGAAATGCATGAGTAATCTAATGTGATAACTGTAGAGTCTAGAGAATATTCCCTTGTAAGTGAAATACTTCATTATGATTTTCATCATGGGAGAAAACCTATCAAGTAGCTTACGAAAAGGGACGATTTTATTGATGCTATCTTTTTATGGTGATTTGAGGTAGGGTTGATATAGATGGGTATCAAATTATTGAGTTTTGAAACACTTTTCATCTACATTAGGTATCCCTGTTGTTGCTACAATAATATCTGTTTAAATGGTGAATGCCAACCCTGCAATGGTGACTTGGCCTTTCCAGAGGTTTGTGATGAAGATTCTAGTCAAATCTGGATGGCTTTGCACTCTTTGGACCATTTCAAAAAACTCATAACAACCCACATGTTGGAAGCATTTGACTTCAAGGTGTGATGGCATCAAATCCCTAGTGGCTGATGGCTCAAGCCTTTAGACTCTCCCTCCTTTTTTGTAGGTCTTTCTCTCTTCCTCCATGGTTTTTAGTTTCCTAGAAACCCTAGGTGAGAGGGGGAAGGAAAAGGGAATGGGATGATGGGGTTAGGGAGTTGGTATAGATGTGGGAAAATTTAGGTAAGGGTTTAGGGGAGTTAGGGACCTTAGGGAGGTGGAGGGGAGTTTAAATAACAAGGTAAATGGGCTAGGAAATTTAATTACATGGGTATAGTTTAGTTCCCTAGAAAAGTGCAACGTAGGGGTAGGGTTTTAGGGAATATGATTTAGGAGATGAAATTGGGATGGGAATTAGAGTATTAGGGATTATTTTATATGTAAAGTAGTTAGGGTAAGGAGCCTAAAGTTTGTAGGCTATTAAAACAATGTACACCAGAAAGCGCAGTGCTTTTGAGATGGAGGGATGGATTATTTATTGAACATAATCATGAAAGAACTGATCAAAGAGTAGCGATGTAAGGGTGATTTATTTCTTTACCAAAATCATGAAATAACTGATGAAAGGTGGGGTGAAATGGTTATACTTACTTATTTGCAACGATTTGAAGACCATAGTAGAGTTGAAGAAACCCTTTGCAATCAATATTGACCTCCAATGCATAAAACACAACTTCACTAGACAAAGCGCAATGTCCTCTATAAAAGTGCAATGCCTTAAGAAAAAGTACAACGCTGCACAAGAAATTAAATTTCTTGAAGTAAAAATTTGGTTTTTGAATTTGGCAAGTTGGGAGCTTGATGTTGAAGAGTAATAATGAATGTATTTTGGTCCTTTAGGGCATTTTAAGCTTGTATTAAAATCATTAAATGATCATGGACCCACATTTACCTTTTCAAAATTAACCTTAAAACTTGCTTATTTGAACTTTGAACTTTTGGTGGCTTTGGAACATTGAACTTCTTCCTGGAACCTTGAAAATTTGTTGGTGGAACTTGAGAATTTGCAGCTCCTTGAAACTCTGAAGTACTTCTTACAAATTAAGAACATAAAATTACATTATTTATTTGAAATCAAATTTATTGATGGAATTAATTTATTGTCACTCCTCCACTTTCTAGATTTTATGCATGGAATGATGATTTGATGACCTTGGAACCGTAAATACCTAATGGAGACTTTGGACTTAATGAAACCATGACAAATATGAATGTAATGATTAAGAGAAATTTTGAATGATGGTACACTCAGCTGAGAGGTGAAATGAACCAACAATTCGTAAAACTTTGGAAGGAGTAAAAAAATAGCTAGATCTACATCCAGTGACCAAAGTTTTTCATGATGACCTAATGAAATGAAAAAAAAATGACTTAAGGACCCTATTAGAACATGATAAGATTCCATTTTATTACTGGTGACAGGATGCAAAAACTGACATTAACATAGGGAAAACTCTGCCAAACTCTTTGGTGAAAAGCTAGGAGGTATTGAAGCAATTTTGGGGAAAAATTCTAAAGTAACTCGTGGGATGTCTATTTATCTCATCAGTTTGGGTTCATGACACATTTATGTTTATGCGGTTTTTATAGAATTTTGAGTTGTGAACCTAATATGTTGTGCAAATTGTGTAGAATTGTTTAAATGTTTAGCCTGAAATGAATTATGTCTTCAATATGATGGTTTGTTTTAGTTTTCCAAGATATATCAAGCTATATTGAAGAGTATCTTGGATTTCTTGACATTTTTTTAAACGGTTTTAAGAGAATTAGTAAATTTCAGAATTATGTGTTTTCTAATGGTTGAATTCTTAATTTCTTAGTTATACACTAGGGTTTATTTGGAATTTTTAATTGATAATTTAATTCAAAAAATGCCTGATTATCCATATTTCATCAATATTTTATTTTTCAAGAAAATTATGTTAAACCCAAGGGTTATGAATGCTCCTACTCAAAAACAACGAAAATGCAGCTCAGCAAAAGAATTAATGTAATGTTTTTTTTTGTCAATCCTTGATCCCAAACCATTCTCAAAATAACAGTTACTTTGAGGTAGATTTAACAAGAATTTAAATAATTTTTATTGTGTACACCTTGTTGCATTTAATAACATCACAATAATCAACTTAAACTTGTATATTTTTTTGGGTTACACTTTATTTTTATTATGTTAGTTATTCAATGATATTGGACCACTGAAAACTAAACCCAAATTTGCATACAATGTAATATTCCTAATTAGCCATGAGCTAGTTGGAATATTATTTTTTTTGTTTTCTTTCTTGTTTGATGAATAAAAGGATATGGAGATCCATAAATCTCCTTAATATTAAAAAAATCAATGACAAATTGAAAGGAGGACATCTTTGAAGCTTAATTGATCACCCTTAGGTGTGAAAAGGGGCTGGAACACATAGAGTTAGCCAACCTTGACCAAATCAATAATGTTGTCATGGAGGAGTGACATTCATTATGGGACAAGATAGTTTTATATGGAGACTCTTTGCATGAAAGTAGTGTCATAAATGAATGTGTCTTAGGGTTAGAAATCTCATCAGTTATAAAAGGAAGAGGATGGCAACCATATCTCATTATGTTTTGGTATATGTTATTTCTGAGTATATGGTCTGTTTAGACATATATCTTTCTTCAGTTATTTAACTAAGATTGCAGTGTTATTTAGCACAGGGTGTTCTTGATCAAGAATCCAAACTCTTTCCTTGAGGGGCCACTAGGAATATTTTTCACTACATTCCACAATTAGGTATTAGGCCAAAGCTTCAGTCTTGTGGTACAATGCATTTTCTGTTGAGATATGTGCTAAGTTGTAGGTTTCAGTAGTGGAGAGTAGATCCAGGTGATCTCTGATTTGTTTTTCAGTGGACGAAGTTTTCCTTCCATTTGGATGCTGGTAAGGACAACCCTTGAGCTTATTTGGAGCATTTGGAATTGGGCCACTTGATCATTTTCCCCTATAACGCAGCTTCTGTCTTGGACTACATTATTTTGAGGGAGGAGTTGTAAGGTGGTTTCAGTACAACATTTGGGGAGGATATTTTCTAGATATGGGATCAACCTTTCATATAGAGGATCCACTAGAGGAGGATGAATTATTTTTCATATCTGATCAGCCCCGTCTTTCTAGTTTATATGTTGCAGTGAATCTTTAGCCCTAGGGCTTTGATTCCCCTCTTGTACATTGGTGTATTTTTGAAAACCCTTTTTGGGTTCTTCTTTGGAGGTTTTATAGTTCCTAGATTTGTACTTGTTGTATCCATTGAGGCATATGTCAGCCCATGATCTTTTGTATGCTAATTTTTTGTAGCAATGCTTCTATGACTGCGTTGTAGCAATATTCCACCACATTTGATATAGTAGCAGTGCCTCATTATTATGGTTTTACTCATTGGAGGCTTTTTCTATCTTGTTATATGTTTTATGGCCCATTATTTTATATTATTTTGCTGCTATTATGATGAATAGAAAGGCTTCATATTGGCCTCATATTTCTATATGATGTTTTACACTATTATTCCAGTATTTTTCACTATATTCCTTCTTTTCCCATTTGGGAATATTATAATAGTATCAGAGCATAATATTGGCTTAGCCTGTGCATCTTGAAAACCCAATATGTGATTAGAAGAATGAGATCCTCTCACAGATAGAGAGAAGAGGTCTCTCAGAAGAAGAAATCGGAAGTTTGATTATAGAGATGATAAAGAAGACAAGGGTAAAACCCCCTTATCAGGAGAAGATGAAGAGAAGGAGTTTCCTAAGATCCTTCTTAGAACTATGCAAGAGATTGCTAGAGAAATAAAGGAGATGAGGATGGATAGATACAAGGAATCCCCTAAAGGATTTATACATGGTGAAGGCTCCAGAATTTCTCATCACTCGAGTGATCAACCAGTGAAGCAGCAACTAGTTTCCCAATGCTCTACAATGCCTACATTCTTAGCAGTGGGAAATGAAGGGTTTCAAGAACAAGAAACTCTTGAAGACTATTTCATGGAGTATGAGTCTCAATCTTAGATATTCAAGGATCACTTGATTTTTCAATAATTATATCATATCAAGGACAATAAGAGACCCAGGCATCACAATAGAGGTGAAGGATTCATTCATAATCATGATCTACACCAAACTACAGGTAGATTTTTCTTACACAACTTTGATGGGTCATCAAAATGCACTGCCAAATCATGGGTAGATAACCTTGACATTTACTTCCAGCTGAACAAAGTTCCAGATATGGAGGCCATTAAGATAGTAGCGTTGCACCTTGAGGGTGAAGCACATGATTGGTGGTTCCATGGCTTGTCTACATTGGGTCATGCCAATGTGATTGGATATTCAGATTTCACAAGGAGGTTGGTGGAGGGATTTGATTGGATATTTCCCGAGGCACCATTCATGGAGCTAGAAAAGCTCAAAAAAATAGGTAATATAGAAACTTACATTTCTGAGTTTTTAAAACTTTCTGTTATGGTTCCTAATTTATCTATAGCAAAAAGGGTCTATATGTTCATTGATGTGTTAGCAGAACCTCTTTATGGGTTGGTTAAGTCTACCAAGCCCACTACCCTTCAAGATGCCATTGAAAGGGCTAGAGATTTACAAGATGTCTTTCCAAAAGAAAAGGAAAAACTTCTGCAAAAGCCAAATTTTCCATCCAAGGGAAAAGATGATAAGGCTCCTTTCTCAAAAGAGAGCCAAAATAAAACACCTCTTAGTGATGTTGTCCGAAGATATTTGAGGAGAAGGAATATTTGCTTCACATGCCAAGAATCATGGGCACCCGGACATAGATGTGCAACAGGAAAGGCACACTGCATAGAGGTCTTCTCAAATGATGAGGAGGAGGAAGAAGATGAACCAGAAAGAGGTCACAACGCTGGAATAGCAGGAGATGATCCACCACCATCAGGAGGTGAGGATGGAGCAATTGCTCCCATTAGAGGGAATCTTGCATCAATGAGAGTGGTACCCAATTATCAAGAAGCTTCCACATGAGAAACAAAGTTGGATTTGCATAGTGGAATCAAAGACATGATAGTCCCATCTATTATGCATATGAGGTTGACCAATGAGACATCACTATTTTATGGCTAACCACCTAGGAGGACACCTAATCTAAAGTTGGTGAGAGATGTCTCACACAATATTATACCCCTCTTAGATCTAGGAGGAGTGGGAACATTGGAAGGTTATGATACAGTGAAGAGAGTCATGGGTAGAATCAAGGACAAGGGAGACATTTTCCCACTATCATTATTACCCACTCTCACATCTCATCTTGCGCTGAGAGAGGATGCTACAAGATTGGAGGATGGCACTATCATGGTACAAGGAGACTATTCCTTGGCTTTAGAGGCTCAAAATATGCTCTCACTTGGGGAGAATTCTTCCACATATAGAAGATGGTGGCCACTGATGCATGCTTTGGCCAAACTCACGAATTTTTGGATAGGTGATAGCTTCCCATGGAATATTAACCTCCAAAAACTTCAAGGTTTACTTGAGCATGAGCAGCTACAAGAGGAGCAACAAAGGAGGGATAGTAGCATCCCGATATGTAGCTTTGGCATGGGAGATGTCAAATATGAGGATGGCCATATGACAGATGTTGTTTGTGATATATCATCAACACTGTCACTATGGAGGATAGATCCATATTGGAAATCCTAGCTGTTGGTGGATTATTCCAAGGATCTTTTTACATGCATGATAATTGATGACCAGCTCCAAGAGTAGGGATATTTAGTCCAAGATGAAGTCATATATTATCATGGTAGGATCTTCTTTTCTAGAGCTTCCAAGCTCAAGGATAAGTTACTACAAAGATCACATGAAGATTTTCCCTTCAACCACAATTATTCCATGAGAGCGTACAACTCCATCATGGAGGGATACACTTGGGAAGGATTTGAGGAGGAGATATACCAGCATTTGAAAATATGCATTGACCATGTGGAGATGGGATAAATACATAACTCTATGAGGGAGTTATCAAAACCACCTATTTCCTCTTTTGGAATGAGAGGGGATATAACTATGGACCACTCCATTTGTATGAGTAGAAATTATGGTAAGGAACATGTTTATATGCATAATGATTTACTTGATGATTATTTTCATTCCTTTACCATGTATATGAAGGACATTGATCCAAGGAGGAGAATTATTCCATATAAAATTCATGGAAAATTTTGGGCCATAAACGTTATTGCACATTACTGCTCCCTAGGAGAATATAGGGAGATGTTGTATCATTCAGGGTGCACTCCAAAGGAACCAAACATTTCTCACCTTTTTAGAACTTGTGAGAAAAATTGGGCAACAAGTAACTAGTGGGGAAACCACTTACCACATCATTATCTGATGCAATCAGGAAATATACTGCATTGGTTCCACATGTGGGACTATGACCCACCTCCATTTTTACATACTTATGTTTCTATGTACTTGGTTTTGATCCCATACATTGATGATGTTCTTATTCTTTTTATGGGAATGATTGGAGGGAGGATGGGAGGACCAAATGTGCCCTTTGGGAGAGAGATTATCCATGTTCATTATGCTACATGTTTTAGGGGGGGAATAGGGAAAACCACGATTGTTTCTTTGGATCTATTGCTTCCTTGTGGGATGAGTCATTTGCATCTCATGAGAACTTGGGAGGAGAATGTCATGGAGCGATGGATTGGGAGACACTTGGCTTATGAGGGAAGCTTATCACACGAAGGTGTCGCCAATGGAGGAGGAGAAGATTTGCAGCACTCACCTTTTTAGTTTCTTGAGGACAAGCAACATTTGATAGGGGAGGACTATAATATTCCTAATTAGCGATGAGCTAGTTGGAATATTAATTTTTGTTTTTTCTTTCTTGTTTGATGAATAAAAGGATATGAAGATCGATAAATCTCCTTAATATGAATTAAATCAATGCCAATGTGAAAGGAGGACATCTTGGCAACTTAATTGAGCACCCTTAAGTGTGAAAAGGAGTTGGAACACATAGACTGGGTCAACCTTGACCAAATCAACAACGTTGTCATGGAGGAGTGGCATTTATTATGGGACAACATAGTTTTAGATGGAGACTCTTTGCATGGAAGTACTGTTATAAATGAATGGGGCTTAGGGTTAGAAATCTCATCAATTATATAAGGAAGAGGATGGTATCCATATTTCATTATTTTCTGGTATACGCTATTTCTGAATATATGGTGTGTTTAGACATATATCTTTCTTCAACTATTTAGCTAATATTCGAGTATTGTTTAGTACAGGGTGTTCCTAATCAGGAATTTGACCTCTTTCCTTAAGGGGAATCTAGAAATATTTTTCACTACATTCCACAATAAGGCATTAGTCCAAAGATTTATTCTTGTGGTAGAACGCAGTTTCTATTGAGAGATGTGCTGAGTTGCAGGTTACAGCAGTGGAGAGTATATCCAGGTCATTTATGATCTTTTTTTTCAGTGGATGAAGGTTTACTTCCATTGGGAGGCTGGGAAGGAAGGCCCTTGAGCTTATTTGCAGCATTTGGCATTAGGCCACTTGATCATTTTCCCCTGCAATGTCGTTTCTGTCTTGGACTACATTATTTTGAGGGAGGAGTTGCAAGGTGGTTTTAGTACACCATTAGGGGAGGAGATTTTCTAGAGAGGGGATCAACCTTTCATCTAGAGGATCCATTGGAGGAGGCTACATTATTTGTCATATCTGATCAGCCCCATCTTTCCAGTTTATATGTTCCAATGAATATTCAACCCTAGGGCTTTGATTCCCATCTTGTACATTGGTGTATTTCTGAAAACCCTTCTTGTGTTATTCTTTGGAGGTTGTATAGAGCCTAGATCTATACTTGTTGTATCTATTGAGGCATATATCATCCCATGATATTTTTTATGTTCATTTTCTGTAATAGTCCTTCTATGACTATGTTGTAGCAGTCTTTCGGCATTTTTGATATAGTAGTAGCACCTCATTCTTAAGGGTTTACTCATTGGAGGCTTATTCTATGTTGTTACATGTTTTGTGGCCCATTATTTTATACTATTTTTCTGTTGTTATGATGAATAGAAATGCTCCATATTGGCCTCATGTTTCTATATGATGTTTTACACTACTATTCCAGTATTTTTCACTATATTCTTGATTTTCCTATTTGGTAATATTACATACAAATTTAGCTTTGTGGTTATGATAGAATTCAAACTGTTATTTATTTCTTGTCACACTTAAAGGAGAAAACAATATGCATTGTAATTGAATGTGGAATGCAGGTTTGCTATAATTAATGTTTCAATTCTAAATTTCACATTCATATATAATTTTCAGAAACCAATCAATGTATCATTTCCCTATTTGTTTCAATATCATCTTACATCAATCACTATTTAGCAAATAAAGAAAATAAACCAACACCATGAGAGAGTAAAACATAAGTAATATCTCCTCGAAGTAGGATTTTCACAATTGAGATATGAATTTGAATATTTTCATTGATTAAATATAAATTTGAATCCATTTAGATGTTTCTAGGTTGTACACTATAATGCAACGTAGTGTGACTCTGGCGAACCAATATATTGATTTATAAAAATAAATATTTTGGAAATAAAATAAATTAGTAGTTTTTCTCAACCTATTCATACCTATTTTCCAAAATTCAATAAGATGGTTTCTGATTTTTTAGAAAATATACATTTTAAATAATGACACAAGTTATAATAACTATATTTAATTCCCTCGAAAGTTTAGAATCCAACAAATTAAAATTAGGAAAAGGGTTATGAATTTATTAATACATTTTACAAAATTATGGGTATATTCCTCAAACTTCTAAAACTATACTAATTTAAAACATATAGAAGTATAGGTGTATTCAGAACATACTTAATATCTTATAAATCCATAAATTTTACATAAAACTGAGCATATTTTGTTCTAGAGATGACTTGTGCATTTTTATGGATTTTATAATTTTCCTCCAAGTATTTAGAACATAAACTGGAAGTTTTTTTTTTTTTGAAGTAAACAACATATGCATAAAATAATACTTCAAACAATGAGGAAATGAGAATCTTTAGTGATATTTTTCAATTTTTTTTAAGTACATCCTAGTACAACATGTCGAAATTCTAAACATTTGAACCCCTTTCTTGAGTTCCTTTCTTAATTTTATCCAAAATGCTATTCGAAATTATGTAGTTACTCAAGGTAGTTGCTAAGCTAAATGCAACTAAAACATGAAAATAACATTTGTAAATCATTAATCAGAGCGACATTACGAAATTAAATTCTTCAATGCTTTGAATATGGCATATTAAAAAAGTCTTTGTGAATTGATCTGCCACATATTTTCTAATTCTAAAACTCTAAATTGTGCTAAGAGATTCCAATGATCACCTATTGGGTATTGGAAATCAACCATCCTCTTCAAAGGTACATCTAGTTTAATCATGAATAAATTATTCAACTATCACCATGAATTCCCTATGTAATATCTAAGAAAATATTGGGCTCCCTAAACCTTTTCCAAAAATTGTCATATTATCTCATTTACATTTCTATCTATATATAACTTCTAGACAAGATTATTTAGACATTAGGTTATCATGTTGATCCTAGAATGTGGGAAAACCTAACTGCACCAATTTTTTGAACTTAAGTAAAAACATATTAATGTTTTTTTGCATTGATCTGCAATGCTCCTGAGCTTCATCTACTAAGGATATTTTGGTTAATACCTTTTTTTATTTCCATTAATAATTGGGTCTAATCCTCAACAAATAATTCTTTTAGATGCTTCTAAGTTCTTGTATTTGATAATTTCACAATATATGTGGCCATTTGTGGCATATCACCTAAGTCCCCTATAATTTGGTTGATGACATGTTTAGTTATCAAAACCATAGCCTTTTCATCTAGTATTAAATAAATTGAATTTCATATCTGATGTAATGTTCCAAAATGGAAAAGACAAGAATATAGAACATTTAGAACATTCCAAATTAAGAAAAACACGAATATAGCTAAAATTTGAAAAAAGCTGGAAATATGTTGCATCTTAGAATTACATCAAGACATTATAACTATGAGCAGAAACAACGGATTTGTATCATTATAAACAACAAAAAATATAAGGTACACAATGCTCCAAAGAATATGCATCAAGCCAATAAGAAGTGGTTGAAATACACTAATGAAAACTAGCACTGGAAATGTTGTGTTGCTACTGCTGCTATTGCTGGAAACTATTGCTACTATGAAAGAGAAACATGTGTGGTAGGCTGCTAGAGTACTCCGAAAGAGCCAATATTTTTACCATGGACTCTACTGAACAAACCTAGAAAAACCCAGAAATGGTTTGGCCAGATTTTAACTTTATATTTTTGGCCCTTTTTGGGTTGCCAACTACACCCCTACTCGCTATCTTACACACTCCTCCTAGGTAAATGATTATATGGGGATTAAATTATGATATAATTTCTGCAATAGTACCCGATAATCTCAATACATGAGGGGCATATCCCTTCTCTAGATTCTCAACCTCAAAAATTAGGATCTAGCCCCTCCACGAAATATGTAGCTGCTACATGTACAAGTGCTATGAAATACTGTACTGTCTAGGAGGGATGATAATATGGCCTACTGATAGATAGTAAAATTTTGATCCCAGGATGCTAAAGTGATCCCCAGAGTGAAGGATTAATCCCTCATAGGATTCCAGGATGATTTTCTTGGAACTTCCTCTTCTCCTCAAACCCTCATTGCAGAATTACACAATTCCTGAAGGAAATGTTGCTGCATAGGAAAATAGATGGATGGCCTGATGCAAAATAGGACAATGAAACTCACTGAAGACTTCAATGGATCCATAATTTGAAGGGTTGATACCTCCACAAGTTGCTCAGCTGAGGTACTGAGAACAACCTCCCAACTCTCAAACCCAAGTTCAGGAATGCGTAATTCATGTAGCTGGAAGTGCAAATGAGAGTGGATGAAAGTGGCAATGATTTCTGGATGATGAATGTTTCCTAAGAAAACCTTCCGAAAGTAGGCACTCAAATTCCCCTATGGGTAAGGGTGGGATTCCTGCACGGGAACACTCGGTGCTAAACAACACAACAGACTTAGCTAAACAACTAAAGAATGCAAAGAAATTTCTTATGACACTCAACAAATAAAAATCCAGACTCCCCTCCTTTGTTGACCTCAGATTCCTTTTATGGTTGTGAGCCTTCCATAGCCTTGGCCCACTAGCCTCCATAAAGACTGCGATGTCCTTCATGATCTCCATCACTGTTGTATTTACTCTCCGCTTCCTCCATCATGTGTGCATTTAATGCACCACTTCCTCCATCATCTCTAAAATTTCTTCTCCACTATATCCATCATTTTGGATTTATTCCTCCACTATCTCCATCATTTTCCTAATTAATTCTCTATGACCTCCACTTTTTGTTTATTATTATGCTGCTCCACTACTCCAAAGTGCTACTCCACTACTCAATTAAGACATATTCACACTATAGAAGTGGCTTTTATTCATATATTGGGTTTATGGGTCCCTACACCCTTTTATTTACTCAACTAAATAATAAAAGTAAGAACTCTAATATTCCAATTAGCTAATGGAAAATTTGGAATATTACAATCCTCCTTGCAAAAATGTTTCTTGTCCTCAAGAAACTGCAAAATTGGATGCTGCAAAAATCCATCTCCCTCCAAAGTGGCATCCTCATATGGAAGGTTTCCCCATCTGCTCCAATGTGTCATGATTTCCAAACTCTATAACTACCTCTCTATAATGTATAGATTGGCCTCTAGTTGGGCAGCTAGATGCCTCTCCTCATCAATGAATCCCCAAGTGGAAATCATCTGTTGTCCAAGAGCCTCTTCTCTGCATGAGATATGTGAAGTGTAGTGGTTTCCTTCCAAAGTGAAAATTCCCAAATCATAAACTATATGTCCAACCCATGCTACATGGAGTAGGTTGTGTCCCTCCATGCTCCAATACTTGTACCTGGTGGTCTTGATTTCTCTAAGAATCATCTCAACACTATGCAAAGTAAGAAATAGAGACATATGGATTGACATGTGAAATGTCGAACCATAATCTCCCAATAGCAACCACCACAAAAATGCCTCTTGCTTCCATACCACATCATCATCATGCCATGTATGGTAGCCATACTCTCAAGAGAAGCCAATGTAGCAATGCCTCCTGCTACCACAACACATCATCATGCCAAGTATGAAACAGTGGCATCCCAATTGACATGTGGAATGTCATTTGTTGGCCATACTCTCCCAAGAGTAACTAGCGCAACCATGCCTCCAGACGTTGCATCTCATTACTACTGTGCGAGGTATGAAACAGTGATATGCCATTGGACATATAAAATGAAATTTCTTGGCCATACTCTCCCAAGAGTAGCCAGTTCATCCATGCCTCCTACTGTTGAATCCCCTCACTATTTTTCAAGGCATGGAACATACCAATATGAAATGTCAAGTGGTAACCATACTCACCCAAGAGAAGCCAACGTAGCCATGCTTATTGTTGCCCTATGTCATATATTTGCAGGTAATGTTTCAGCCACTTTTGCCTCATCTCCATCCATCCATCCATACAACTATGGGTGATGACTCATATCATGTACCAGCTAAGTATCCACCAAATAGAGAACCTCCCACCAAAAGCTAATCATACAATAACTATCCCCATAACTATACAGGGCCTTATGAAGACCATGAAGCATGAAGACATCCCAGAAAGATAATCCGGTGACAGGTGAAGAGATGTACTGTGATAAAATGTCGAAGAAATGTGCATACCTCAACAAAAGATCAACATAGATAATACCATGCTCCTCAATCTGATGAAAATATTTTCTCTCCATGATATGTCGAAGTGCGTCCTCCTTGAGTTCTATCTATGAGAACCTCTCACTGATGGCCCGGTAGAACCTATGAGGTTCTGAATATGTTGCATGCAGAAAATTCTCTTTGAGCTGTGAGGTGCTCATCAAGAAGGCTCTTCCATGATAATGGAAGATGTTATCCATTACATGATGTCTGCCATCTACCATCTACCTATCCAATGGTTCATAAGTGAAGCGGTCATCGAAATGCTCAAATAATAATTGGGCCCTCAAATCAAAACTTCTCCTCAACAATAGCGCTACTGATCTCCATGATAGTGCATCTGATGCCACATGGCCCTCTCCATACACAATTTTGAGCTCATATTTGTTGACCCGCTAATATAACCACTTTTTAACACCTACTTCATCCATTTCTACTCTTCCTTATCATGTAATTTATCATAATTTATCATATAAATCCATTTTATAATTATTTATGTTCTTATGGATAAATATTATTTCTTCTCCTTTATTTTTAATAAATTGATGATTATTCTACATAATTTTATCAATTATGGTTTATTAATATATTTTGTAATAGCACTCACCATTTTAGCCTCCAAGATATTTTCTAGATTGCAGATTTGATCTCCAACACATCATTCAATATTCCAACTCAGAAATTCGCTGGAATAAGAAGTGATAGCTTTGAGGTTGATATTCTGGGCCAATGGAGAATAATCTAGAAAATACGGAACATGGGTTTTGTCTAGAATGGACCAAGTTAACTTTTCTAGAGAACGGTTTGCCCAAATTCATCCTGTATTGAGAGAAACGGAAGGTTCTTTGAGCACAACTTTCTCAGATTTACTGTTGCAGCCATCTTCCAAATTATTTCAGTTGCAAATCCAAATTTGACTTGTTCCTGTTGAAAGATTGATGGAAATATCTTTTCTTGCTGATCAAGTTGTTAGGGACAATCCAGTATTGTTATGAGGAATCACATTTACTATTTACATTCTCCTCTTTCTGATTATAAAGGGAGAAGAATGTATTGCCGTTGGGGGAAAACGATGGATTAAACATTCCTTTTGTAACTCTGTCATTTATTATTGACTCTCATGATCGGAGAGCGATTGTTGTAAACATTTTTATGCCTGATTAATACAAGATCTTTTTACCATTTAATTTCTTAACTCTGGAGTAAAGCCTAGCGTCGTTTCACTGGTGGTTACAGGCCCGACCCTAGTGGATCGATCCGTTGCTTGTATCATTACCTTTCAATTATCATCATGTGATAGATTGTATTTGTTTTCATTACATTTGAAAGTTAATTGGTTTGTTGTTTCATTGCATATTTGATATCAATGTGTTATATTAACTAATCGCGTTGCTGTTCCTATATGATTTAACAAGAATATTAATTCTATATAATTTATCTTATTATACCTTAATAGAGCTTTGTTGTTCTATTTCCATTATTGTTTCATTCCATTTGTTTTTCTAATTAATTGTTGTTCTGTTTGACTGTTGTTCGTTTGCAAATTATTGTTCAATAGAATTTTCCATTTGATTCCATTAGTTAAGAGTTTGTTGTTCGGATTTATTAAATATGATTTGCTATTCAATTCCTTTGATTACAGTTTGCTGTTCATTTACATTTCTGTTCAATTCTAGAGTTGTTGTTCATTTCAGTCGATTAATTGCAAAGAGTTTGGCTTTGAGAGCTTTCCTAGTTTCCTTTCATTAACATCACTTAGTTCAATATTTATTTCCATTCAATTGCTTTAAAGCAGGATCATCAACTGTAGAAAATACTGGTTATTGCTCCCACGTTTGTAGATTGATTATCTTGTTCTTAGCTTGGTTTCAATTGCATCAATTTCTAGAGGAATGAGTTATCGCTACTATATCCTTGATTAATGTTTGCTGAGTGAATGATTGGATTTCAGAGCATTTGAGTTTATGTTAATGTAGTTAGATTTATTTTCCAAGCATCCATTTACTCTTGTATTTAGAACATTGTACTACATATTACAAAGCATTACTCTTAGATTGAATTGCAGTCTCAGACAGAGTACATTCTTGAAATAAAAAGTCATTATTGGATTGATAATTAATGTGAGATAAATAGGTGTTAAAAAGATACCTTTTATACCTCAACATTTTGGCGTCGTTGCCGGGGAGAGTGTATGCCATTTAGAAAGAGTGATGCATATTTAATTTTTTCTGCTTGGGAACAATTGGGTATTAAAGACAGAAGGTAAGAATCTACACACCGAGCAAGGAACACACTTGTTCACTGGCCCGTTTCATAGCAGAATTGAGTGAAATCTTAAGGTAGGATTGAATGCTTTCGTTTTTTTGAATTTTAGAGGTAATTTTTTTTTTTTAAATCTTGTAATTCCACTCGAGTGGTGATGTAAGCACCACCCATTTCACTAACAAATTGACAGGAACATTTTAAAGAGGATCCTCAAAGAAACACATGAAGAACATCTTCTATTATGGTAATAAATGGCTCACATTTCAAATTTTGAATTCCCTATCAAGGATCTAGGAGGAGTGACACAAATGCACATAATTCCCCCATCGTCTCTACCAAATTTTCATGGTTTGACAAATGAAGATCCAGATACATTCTTATTTGAGTTTGAAATACTTTGTAGAGGATATGATTATTATACTAATGATCAAAGGTTGAAAGTGTTTCCTCTTACTCTAAAAGGAGCAACTTTCTGATGGTTCATGAGCCTAGGAGGGAACTGCATCCAAACATGGGAGGACATGAAGAACATATTCTTGAAGAAGCACCAAGACTACTGCAAATCCAATGAAGATATTTTCAGTATGATACAAGGGGAAGATGAAAGCTTGGAAGACTATGTAGAGCGATTTCAATAAAACCTTCAAAAATCAAAGCATAAACATTTGGAAAAAGAGATCTTGAAAACACTCCTTCTTAAAGGAATCAAAGATGATTTTTTAGAACTCTTAAATATGATAGGAAAAGGTGATGTTTTTCATTTATCATATGATGATGTTTTTGAATTGTGCATAAGGTATTCAAGAGGAATTTCCAAGGCTGGTAAGAATTCTAGAGAAGTTTCTTCTTTCTTTTCCAAATTTTTTACAAGAACAAGAGACATAAGAGATGAAATGAAGGTTTTATTTGAAAATTTTAAATATGATTTTATTAGCTCTCTAAATTCACAATTGAATGTTTTGCAGGTTCAGAAAAATCAAGAATTTGATGAAGTGTTTTTCCCTCATTACCAAAAGGAGCATCCCATAGATAGTTGTTCTTCCTTATCTAGGATGGAAGTAGCATATCAAAGAGATGGGGAAGCTGCAACAAGGTCAAAACCATGGAAATCATGGCCTATAGGTATGGTTCAAAACACTTCCTCTCCATTCTCTTACTTGCATAATTCGTTATGGAATACTCATATGTTAGGGCAGCCATGCCAATCTCAATATAACCACTACCATTCTTGTCTACAAGTTTGGCATGGTTCATATTATGATTTTATGACAACTCTCCCTCATCTTGTAGCACAAACACATCTTCCAGCTCTTCCACAAAACCTTGCTTGCCTATCAAAATCATCCACTCAACCTAATCAACTACATCATTAAGAGACTCCATTCCCTACACAATCTTCTGCTCAACTCATTCCACACCCTCACCATAATAAATGAGTACAACATGCTTACAGTGTTGAACTGCAAAATTCACCCACCCTTCCCACCCATTCTATCTCACATGCACCATTGGAGAAAACTTACACTGAGACTCAGAATGTATCAAATCCAAAAATTGTAGAAGTTATGAAAGAAAATGAGGTTTCTTCTAGTTTGCACCAACAAACCATTTTAAAAGCTCAAGAACTTCATGATACAATGACTATGGGAAATCAAGAAAGTAAGGGATACATTGAAGATTGGTTTCACTCCATTTGTTTGCAGCATCACTCCACGCTTCAACAATTTTTGCCACCATCTTTTCAAGGGAAGTTGGCTTCTCATATCCTAATTTTTATTAACATGCATTTTTCAAATTTGGGTGTGTACATAATTGAAGCCTTATTTCGAAAATGGTTACACTGAAAATAATCTTATACGTAATCATATTCATTTTCCAAATCAGAGTAGGTTAGTGAAAAAATAAAGCAAATAAGGAAATAAAATAAACACATTTTATTTTATTTTTTATTTTATTTTATTTTTGTAAAAATACTTGTTTTTGTTGCAACACGCTGTGGAAATCAACATCGATGATAAATATTTTAATTTATTTGTGTATTTAGATGTATTATATTGAAAATAACAATTCTACAAACACTCATATTCATTTTTATCACCAATATGGAAAATTGCTTGAATATCATTTTTTTGGCTTGCAGGCTTGATCAAATTTCTAAAAACAAAGTTGGGACAATCATGTTTTGGGGGACAAAAAGTGAATATTTTAAAAACATGTTTGTATCCTAAGTAGCTCTTTATGTCTACTTTCCAACCCAATTTTAATCACTCCATTTTTATTTGAAACGAAAAAGTTAGAACCAAAAAATTGACAGGGTGTCTAGTAAGTTGCTCAACAACAGGGTTGGGACAGTCAATTTTTGGAGGCCTAAATGATTATATTTGTAAAACATGTTTCTATGGTATATTCCTATATGAATCTAGTTTAAAAATCAAATTTAATCGCTCTATTTTGATATATTATGAGGAATTTATGACTAAAATACTGACTGCTTATCATAAATCAGCACTCTTGAAACTTTGTTTTCTCAGTTGTTCACTAGCGTATTTGACCCATCAATTCTTCTTGTTTTCAAAACATGTTTCTATTTGAGATAAATTAATGAGTCTAATTTAATCTTCAATTTGAATCGGTTCAATCTGCCATTAAACGAATAATTTATGCTTGAAATATAAACTGTTGGTATGAGCTGGAAAATCGAAAATGACTCTATTATGCAAGTTGTTCTAAGAAAATTTAACATACCATTACATAGAATTTTTAAAACCTATTTCTATTGGAGACATATATTTGAATTAAATTTCATTTGGCTTTGGAATCACTCAAATCGGATGAAAAACAAAGAATTTATAATTGAAACACTGGTTATTAGCATGATTGGCCACTACTCTCCCGGAGGTAATAAATTAATTTTACTTTGTCCGTGGATTTGTTCTACAGAGTAACTAATTGTTAGTTTTTTTGCATAATTCTTGGATTAGGGGAGCCATGCACCTCTCTTTCTCCATGATTTAATGTCTTATTGCAGGTATACAATCATTTTTTGCAGGTCTTAGCAGAACAAAGAAGGTCAATTTATGGACGAGCGATTCTTGAAAGAAATTTTAGTGAAACAAGGGCATTCATCTAGTTCATTACCTAACAGATTCATAACAAGAAAAAATGAAGAATTGGTTTCCATTTGAAGATTCATGTCACTGTTGCCAAAACATTTTTCAAAAAGATCATTTTTTTTTCAATTAACAGATTGATATTCCCTTAGGAAATGACATCATAGCTATTGTAACTTAATAAAGTGTTGTTTCTTTTCTGATTTCTTTTATGTTTTTTTGTTTCAGGTGTTGATCTCTTCAAATTTTAGCTTCCGCTCCATTGACAATTGAACAATAAGGACTCCACCATGCAAGTTTCAGGAGACGATTATTCGGCAGCACAAATTCTATAAAAATTTACTTTTTCTTTAGACCTGTACACAAATTTTCCTTTCTAAGTTGATTGGATTTGCTTGACAATGGATTTGTTCTTTCCTCTATTTTTTTTCTTTTACTATTCCCTACAGCAATTTCTGCATGCATTTTTTTTTCTATTCCCTATAGGGAACAACATTTTTTTGTGTGCCTTTATTTTTCATGTTGTTCCTCTTAAGGAACAACAACCTTGCGAGCTTATATTTGTTTGATGTTCCTCTTAAGGAACAACAACTATTCCTCTAAAGGAACAACGTGTTTGTGTGTTTCTTTTTGTTGTTCCTTTCAAAAGGAACAACACTTTTTCCGTGTGTTTTTGTTGTTCCTTTCTGAAGGAACAATAGTTTTTGCCATTTCTTTTTCATTTCCTTCCCAAAGGAACAACAGTTTTTGTCGTCTGTTTGTTCTGTTCCTTTCCGAAGGAACATCAATTTTTTCCGCCTATTTTTGTTGTTCCTTTCAAAAAGAACAAAATTTTTCCTGCTTGTTTTGCTGTTCTTTTCACAAAGAACAACATGTTTTTGCCGACTTTTCTTGTTGTTCCTTTCCAAAGAAACAACATTTCCGCTGATTGTTTTTGTTGTTCCTTTTGAAAGGGACAACATTTTTGCTGATTGTTTTTGATGTTTCTTTCGAAAAGAACATCATTTTCGCAGATTGTTTTTGTTGTTCCTTTCCAAAGGAACAACACTTTTTGAGTGCATTTTTCTTGTTTTTAAACAACATTTCTAGGACTTTTTTTGAATTCTCCATGACTCCTTGAAAGAAAAACATACAATTTATGCAAGGATACACAAATTAGAGGTTACTAGAATCAGCAAATCAAGAGATATTGTCATTTTTAAGAAACTGTTTTGTAGTGATAAGTAAAAGGAAAGGACACAACCATCTATATCACTTTGTTGTCTTTATTTTCATTAAAACTAATATGATCGACTATCTTTATCATGTTGGTTCTTCCCTAAATATTCACAACTCTCTTTGATTTTTATTTATTGAATAATAATAAGGGCATACTTTCTCTATTGAGATGTTCAGACTTCTTCCACTATCCCTACTTTTAAGGAGTGTTGAGCCATCTTCTAAACATAAATAGGGAAGTGCTACATAAAAAGAAAAGAAAAAAAATCTCTATATGATTACTAACAATTCTATGATATGGCAGATGGAGGATAGGGGGTCTCATCAAGAGCCAGCCTACCATGATCATAAGGGAGAAGTGAAGTGGCATTCCCGTTATGGCCACCACACCAGGGATATGATCCAATGGAAAACTAAGAAAAATCAAAAGTCCTTGGAACAGGAGGTCTCATCACGAGCCGGCCTGCCCACCTTTCACTCCTTCCTGTTGAATGGCATTGTGATTCATCTAGTTCTCAAGCAAACATAGTGGCCTCCATCATGGCATCATACAACACTTCCTTAGGCATAAATAAAGGATAATGGTTCCAAGGATGAGAAAGCAACTTTGTCAAGGTTATAGACACATGTGGACAACAGAGCTCTGATGATGGTATTGGAGTCATATTCTTCAGAAATCAATAGTAATGATAAACCCTTTTCTTATATATTTATCTAATATCAAATGAGAGTATGCTCTTAAACCCTTTGTTTGGAACCTCTTATGCATGAAATTTATTTATAAATCAATCATAATGGTTTATGTGGATAATGACCGCATAAGTACTTTTTTCACATCAGCGGTCATTTTCCCTTATTTTCGAATCATTACATAAACATTTCCATATCTACTCATGATTTCAAAATATGCATTGATTTCAGTAATGCGATAATTTTTTGATCATATCATAAGTATGTATGCCTTTCCATGCTATACAATTATTGTGCAGTACACTGCTCTTCTATTTGCCGCTCGAGGGAGACCTATCATCTTTCAGGGGGGCATAGATGCCTTTTAAATATGCTTGCATTCCAATATTCATACTGCACTTTTGGCATACATCTTATCTGTTGCTCTTCAACATTAACACTGTGGATTCCATAAAATTGCATGCAGAATCGTGATTTGTTTACAAGAGCACAACAAGTATCGGAGAAAAATTATATTCGCAGCACGACCACACTATTGCAACTAATAACAAAGGCTCGCGGAACTCGTGAACGTGCACAATTATTCAGACATGATGTGCTTGCATGGATTCAACCTTTTGCATCAATTTTAGTATCCGCTCAGCCTACATCGGCTTCAACAAATGGTAGTTCCTACATGTCAATCCACATTTTTTGGTGGTAACACTTGAGGTAAAATAGCATAATTTTCTGATTTATTACGAATTTAGGAGAATTTCATGAAAATCCATTGAGCATTATTTATCATCATTCATTCCACATCTTTACCACTTCTCATTTTTCAGAGACATCATCTTTCAGTTTGGGGGAGTGTTGCTTTCCTTCATTTATTTCTTATGACCATTTCAGTAATATTCTTTATCATCCATTGATATTCTTATTCATTCTCAACACCTCCCTTATTCCATGTTGTTTTACACCAAGCATAGATTTCAACATATTGTAGCAACCACCTCTCTTTGTTTTCTAGCATTGCATGAGGACATGCTAATTCTTCAGTTTGGGGGAGGAATTGCTACACATGATGGATGTTTTCTACTTCCTTTCTCGTTTAAGGCATACAATTTCATTTTTATACAGTGCAAAAATTGATTTGCATATATCTTTAAAACTATGAAATGAATTCTTGTGATTTCTGGATAACAAAAAGGTATCATTAAAATACACAGACCCAGACAATTTCACACTAGATTAGTTCATAAAACTTTGAAAATTATGCACTATCACCTACAACCATTTTTTTTTATATCCCGTGATCCGTGCATCAAAACGATCTGATTTTTGAGAAAATGGTTAATGAAGTTTGTTGTTACTTATGTCACATTTTTCTGCAAATTCATATACATTTAGTTGAACGTCAACTGTAAAAATTGAATATTCATTATTTGAGAGAAAATTCATTTGTTCCATCCATTTCATGAGTTGGGATGAACAAATTTTTTGCTTGCTTAACACATGGGTTTTTTTTCTTTAGGTTGCATGAGGACATGCAATATATTCAGTTCTGGGTTGCATGAGGGCATGAAATATATTCAGTTTGGGAGTATGTTGAGCCACTAATATGACCACTTTTTAACACATATTTCATCCATTTTTACTCTTATTTATCATTTAATTTATCATAATTTATCATATAAATCCATTTTTATAATTATTTATGCTCTTATGGATAAATATTATTTCTTCTCCTTTATTTTTAATAAATTGATGATTATTATACATAATTTTATCAATGATGGTTTATTAATATATTTTGTAACAACACTCACCATTTTAGCATCCAAGATATTTGCTAGATTGCAGATTTGATCTCCAGCACATCATTCAATATTCCAACTCAGAAATTCGCTGGAATAAGAATTGATAGTTTTGTGGTTGATATTATGGGCAAATGGAGAAGAATCTGGAAGATATGGAACATGGGTTTTTTCTAGAATGGACCGAATTAAATTTTTAAAGAAATAGTTTGCTCAAATTCGGCCTGTATTGAGAGAAACGGAAGGTTCTTTGAGCACAATTTTCTTATATTTACTGTTGCAGCCGTCTTCCAAATTATCTCAGTTGCAAATCCAAATTCGACTTATTCCTGTTGAAATACTGATGGAAATATCTTTTCTTGATGATCAAGTTGTTGGGGACAATCCAATGTTGTTATGAGGAATCACATTTACTATTTACATTCTCCTCTTTCTGATTATAAAGGGAGAAGCATGTATTGTCGTTGGAGGAAAACAATGGATTAAACATTCCTTTTGTAACTCGGTCATTTACTATTGACTCTTGTGATCAGAGAGTGACTGCTATAAACATTATTATGCTTGATTAATACAAGATCTCATTGTCGTTTAATTTCTTAACTCTGGAGTAAATCCCAGCGGCGTTTCACTAGTGGTTACGGGCCCAACCGTGGTGGATCGATCCGCTTTTTGTATCATTACCTTTCAATTATTGTCGTGGGATAGTTTGTATTTTTTTTCATTACATGTGCAAGTTAATTGGTTGGTTGTTTCATTACTTATTTGATATCAGTGTGTTATATTAATGAATCGCGTTGTTGTTCCCGTATGATTTAACAAGAATCTTAATTCTGTATAATTTATCTTGTTATACCTTAATAGAGCTTCGATATTCTATTTCCATTATTGTTTCATTCCATTTGTTGTTCCAATTTATTGTTGTTCCGTTTGACTATTGTTCATTTGCAAATTGTTGTTCAATAGAATCTGCCATTCAATTCCATTAGTTAAGAGTTTGTTGTTCAGATTTATTAAATAGGATTTTCTATTCAATTCCTTTGATTACAGTTTGCTATTCGTTTACATTTCTGTTCAATTCTAGAGCTGCTCTTCATTTCAGTTGATTAATTGCAAGGATTTTGGTTTTGAGAGCTTTCCTAGTTTCCTTTCATTAACAGCACTTATTTCAAGATTTATTTCCATTCAATTGCTTTAAAAGAGGATCATCAACTATAGATAATACTGGTTATTTCTCCCACGTTCCCAGATTGATTATCTTGTTCTTAGATTGGTTTCAATTGCATCAATTTCTGGAGGAATGAGTTATCGCTATTGTATCCTTGATTGATGTTTGCTGAGTGAATGATTGGATTTCAAAGCATTTGAGTTTATGTTATTGTAGTCAGATTTCTTTTCCAAGCATCCATTTACTCTTGTATTTAGAACACTGTACTACATATTACAAAGCATTACTCTTAGCTTGAATTGCAGCCTGAGACAAAGTACACTCTTGAAATAAAAAGTCGTTCTTGGATTCATAATTAATGTGAGATAAATAAGTGTTAAAAATATACCTTTTATACCTCAACAATATTGTTGCATTGTACTGATCCACTATTTCTACCTCTTCTGTAGATGTTTCTCCTCCTCAAAAAGGTGTTGGAGACTATGTTGGCTAGTATTCACCCGAAATATACTGCTAATAAAAGACTGTTGGAATTTGACCAATGCATGCATAATAGCCAATATCTCTTTGTCATAAATAGAATACGACATCTCATGTGATAGTAACTTATGGTTCTTAAAAGCTATTATATAGCTTCCCTGGATTAGGAATATGATAATCCCATCCTAAAAAAATCCACACTCCAACACAAAGTGTTGTGTGAAAATCAACAATGTCAAACTGGGATAGCTATACATCTTCTCCTTGAACCGGTCAAGGGCCCTCTCCACAGTGATAGTCTGCTACTCCAAATCAGCAATGTGCTCTAACCCTTGGTCACGCAATTTCCTTAATGGAATGACCGCACAAATCTCAAGATGTTGTTTTGAAACAATCTCGGGTGGAAATGTTTGCATACCTTGGATCAACTTATGCTTGGGAACATCTTGCAAAGCTACAAGAGTTCCTCCAACTAGTGAAATTTCTTCTCCAACTGTTGGTGATGGTGACGAATGCTCCTCCACTATTTCACCAGCACTAGTATTTTCTTTTTGTTCCTCATACACCTCTTGAATCATGCCTTGGACTCTTAATGTTGAAGTCTTGGGGACATCTTGCTAAATTGCAAGTGCTCCTCCCACTGATGCAAATACCTCTACTACAGATGGTGGTGGTGGTAGTTTCTCTTCTCCCAGAGTATCAACGCTGACATCTTCCTTTTTATCCTCATATACTTCCTCACCAATGTCAGAAAATGTCTCAATGGAAAGTGCCTCTAGTTTTTTTCTGTAAAACCTCTTTACCAACCTTTGAGTGAAATCATCATACGTAGCCACTCTTGCATGTTTCAATCTATCGAACCACCAATAATTTGCTTCACCCTCAAGGTGCAGCGCTGCAATATCAATGGATTCCTTTTCTGCTACTGGGTCTAGCTGGAAGAAATAACCTCACTTCTCCATCCAAGACTTTGCCATGATTTTGGATGACCGATTGAATGTAGGAAAAAATAATATATTCTGCATATGCCCTCTTCTTCTATTTTGTTTTGGGGTCTTTGGTTCTCTTTAATATGGAAAAACTGCTGGAAATTCAGATTCTCTTTGAATGATATAGATTGATATTTTTACTCTGCAAGATAATCACTCAGAGTCTCATGCTCCAAACATCCTCCATCTCCATGCCATTCATTTTCTTCTACAAAGAAAGTGGGCATAGTAGGGCGTTGTGGAACTTCCTGCACCACCAGTTACTTATACTGTTGATAAGAAGTGCTCAGACCTTCTCCATTCTGAAACCCTCAAGAGGTTTCCTTTTTCCTTTCCCTTCTCATTTATTTGATCTTGATGGTGATATCCTACATAGATCTGAAGAGAAGTGTGGCAAAACTAAATCCTTCCACCATTGAAAAAATCTTCCTTTTTTTCTTCTTCTTCTTATTCTTCTAATGTCATGAAATTGCCACAAGCTGAGCCAAAGATCATGCTCTGAAACCACAGTAATATTCCAAAATGGAAAATACATGAATATAGAACATCTACACATTCCAAGTTAAGCAAAATAGGAATATATCTAAAATCTGAAAAATGCCGAAAATATGTTGCAACTGAGAATTAGATCAAGACGTTATAACTATGAGCAGAAAAAACTGAGTCATATCATTATAAGCAACAAAAAATATAAAATACACAATGCTCCAAATAAGATGCACTCAAGCCAACAAGAAGTTGTTGAAATACACTAATGAAAACTAGCACTGGAAATGTTGTGTTGCTACTACTGCTATTGTTGGAAATTATTTATACTATGAAGAAGAACCATGTGTGGGAGGATTCTAGAGTGATCATAAAGAGCCCAAATTTTAACCACTGACTCTACTCAAGAAACCCAGTAAAACCCAGAAATAGTTTGGCTAGATTTTAAATTTGGATTTTCGGCCCTTTATGGGTTGCCAACTGCACCCTTGCTGGCTAGCTTACAAACTCCTTTTGGGTAACTGCTAAGATGGGGCTGAAATTATTATATAATTGCTGCAATAGAACCTAATCAACTCAATACATGAAGGGTTGATCCCTTCTCTAGATTTTCAAGCTCAAAACTTAGGATCTAGCTCCTCCATGGAATATGCAGCTACTGCATGCACAACTGATGTCAAATAATGCACTGTCTAGGAGGGATGATGACGTATCCTACTGAGAGATAGTAAAAGTCTTATCCCAAGCTACTGAATTGATCCCTGGAGTGAAGGATTAATCCTTCACAGGATTCCAAGCTGAGTTTCCTGGAACTCCCTCTTCTCTTCAAACCCTCACTACAGAATTACACAATTCCTGTGGAAAATGTTGTTGCATAGAAGAATAGATGGATGGCTCAATTTCAGAAATGAAAATGAAACTCTTGCAAGACTGAAATGGATCCAAAGTGTGAAGGGTTGATCCCTCCACAAGTTTCTGAGTTGAAGTACTAAGAACAACCTCCCAACTCTCAAACCTATGTTCAGGAATGTGTAATTCCTGTAGCTGGAAGTGCAGATGAGAGTGCCTAAAAGTGGCACTGCTTTTCAGATGTTGAATGTTTCCCAATAAAACCTTCCCAGAGTAGGCACTTGATGTCCTCCATGCATAAGGGTGGGATTCCTGCTTGGGAACACCCGGTGCTAAACATCACATCAAACTTAGCTAAACAGATGAAGCGTGCAAAGAAATGTCTTACGACACTCAACAAATAAAAATCTAGGCTCCCTTTTTTTTCTACCCTCATATTCCTTTTATGGCTGTGAGCCTTCCCTATCCTTGGCCCACTTCATAAGTGCGATGCAAATGTGTCCAATAGCCTCCATAAATATTGTGTTATCCTCCATGATCTCCATCCCTGTTGCAATTACTCTCCACTTCCTCCATCACGTGTTCATTTAATGCACCACTTCCTCCATCATCTGTGCAATTTATTCTCCACTATCTCCATCATATTCCTCATTAATGCTCTATGACCTCCACTTTTTCTTTATCATTATGTTGCTTCACTACTCAATTAAAACACTTCGACACTATAGAAGTGGATTTTATTCATCTAATTGGTTTATGGGTCTCTCCACCCTTTTATTTACTTAACTAAATAAGAAAAGTAAGAATTCTAATATTCCAATTAGTTGATGGAAAATTTGGAATATTACATCTGATTAATATCATGCACCATTTTATGCCATATTATCCCTTCTCTTCAATAATAGGTAACATACCTCTCAAATGAGCTCTAACCTGTTTATTTCTACCTATAATCTCCTTTTCTCCTATTTTATTGTCATACATATATTTTACGATTTTTTTAATTTCCTATCTCAAATTCATGATCTCATCAAAATTTACTTAACAAATATTTCTTATCTAACTACACTTCTGTCAAATTAGATTGGATAGTTATTTTTATAACTAATCATAAGCATGTCCAAGTTCTGTAGGATGTTGAGTAATGGAAGAAGATCATACAAAGTGTATTTTTATGGGAACCACTTGTGTTAAAGTTTCAAATTGTTCTTTAATTTGTAGGATTTCCTTATTACTTTCTATTATAATTTACAAAAGGAATTTTTTTCTCTTTCGACATTAAATATCTTAAGAATTTACACACGCTCACTATTATGCACTTCTAATATCTTATTTAATGCATACATTCATATCTCCTTTGAATATATGAATGCCTAGACATATTCCACATCCTTAGGGTCTTCTCCAAATTTTATGATCCACCGTTGCAATTCTTGTATTTTCATTTTCTTGGATATTAAGGAAAATATTTCTTTCTCGAATTGATTTGTGACTTTGGAAACTAACAAATTCAGTTTATTTATTTTGAGTGCAGATGTATCTAAATCATTGTATAAAATTGTAGTGGTATTTTAAGTCTCCCTTCCCCCTACTTGGAGTATCTCGGGCTATGGGAGGTGTTTTCAGTTTCCTTAACTTGACCTCCAAGGTTTGTCATGAATAAGGGACTAAAAAAGTCCTCCTTTTTCAAAGTATGTAGAAATAGATTTTGATGCCACCGTCACATCATATTTTTTAGATATTTATGGTGATATAAATTTTATCTCACTCCAACACCTAGATTGAAAATTATGCCCATTTGGAGTTAGACCAATTGTGGAGATCCAAATTAGCATGGATTTTCCATGTGGCTTTTACTTTGCCCCATGGCACCACCATATCATCCTCAAAAAAGGTCCACTCATGAGGTAAGTTTCCTTGTGAGAGGTTATACTATGATCTTCCACCCCAAAACCAGAGTGGATTTTCCATGGTGGTTTCGCTTTTCCGACCCCACTATTAACTCTCGAAGAGTGGAGGGGTAAGGTGGACAATGGCGATTGATTGGTCCCTTACGATGAATGCATGACCATAATGTGGAACTACTTTAAAGTGGGAAATACGACAAGAATATCCATGTGAGGAACCCCCCCCCAATTAACTCACAACATACCAAGGAAACATTGAAATGAACATAGGTTGTCGATATGGAAACATCAAAATCCCATAGTCTAGAGTATCACATTATTTATGGAGTCTACAATGCTAATCTTATGAATCGTTTGAAATTCCTTCAATTTTCAGATATGAGAAACAGAACTTTCCATAATAGTTAGCACCACTGCTCCACTGTTGTTGAGTGTTCCATGTAACATCACATAGGTGGTATGGTTGTGGGTGGTGGAAAGGATCTAGCTCGACCATCAAATGGCTACACACCAACTTACAACTTTCGTGTGTCATATATGTGGAACTACCACATTAGATTGGCACATGTAGGACCACTTCATGTTTTACAATGGTATTATGTTATATCTTCTCATCAAATCTTGTTTAAATCTCAGATACTTCAAGATAACATATCTCATATATTTTGAATAGGAAACATATCCATCCTTGAGAAGCTAGGTGGCTCCAAATTATCCTAAAAGTAGGGCTTTGGGAAATTTTGATTAAACATAAAATTTTCAAAGGGTGTCAAACCTTAGTTGATTTTGAATTACTTTATTTTTTCCACAATCACATAGTTTATCAGGATTAAGCCTTGATTCCAAAGGCCAAGGATGTATTTGAGGACGTTTAAAGGGATTCCTAATGACTACAGCTTCTTCCCAAAATGACTACATTCATGAGAATGATTACCTCATCTCGGCCATTGGCTCTCAACGGTATTGTGACATAGTAAAAAAATGAATCTAGAGATATTAAAATTGAATTCAATACTTAGTTATAACAGCATATAGATTAGTATAAACCTTTAATATCATCAAATAATTTCTTCTCATTTATAATATAGTATATATAAATCATGTAAAATGGCCTACAAACCAGGTCATAGTAATGAACTAACTAGACTCATAAATAGATAAGTTGACCTATAACTTATGAGATATCAATATATTTGAGTAAAATTCATATAATTAGTCATAGTCATGTAAGTGATCTTGTAATTCATGAATATGGAAACCACTACACCATAAAAACACTCGTTACCATACTATAAAAGTGGGATGGCTAGTCAACCATGAATATATAGTTATTGATCCATTCAATCATGAATAATATAGAATCATATATCAACCATTTAAATAACACTAATATTAATCCTTCATAGTTAACATAACCATAAATAATTATACTTATCTATGTGAGTTAGAATTATTGGAAACTGAATGAGGGAATTCTATGCTCCACCTAACCATGGGGAAGCTACAATGAAATATGATGGTCCCTGAGCTAGATCTAGATTAAGAGGGGATGCTTTCACATGGGGAATTCACACCAATGTCTTGGTAAAACACTCGATAGATGAAGTGTACTTTGTAGGCGGTTTATCAACTTCTCTTTCAATAGTAGCACTAGAGTGACTCACTTACTCTTTGAGTTTCACATTATATCATTTCACCCAAATTCTAGAGGGGTATATTTTTCGATCACAAAGGATTGATTACATTTTAAAGGTGGTGTTGATAGGTGATGCTTCTTATTGTTCAGTGAAAGATTCTTCAAATATTACAAGGGGATGGTGAGATAATGGGATGATGCCCAATGTTGTTTTCCATGAATTGGATTATAGCTAAACTATGTACAATAGATTTATATATTGAAATAAAATAGATTTATATGTAGTAGAGAAATAAATGAAAGAGGAAAAACTTAAACAACATGTACATTATATAGGTTAAATAAATTTAAATTTAAACAATGTGAAATCATACTAATAAGTGAAATTATGAGCATATTTATAATAGTACACTATTATCCATAAGAGTACATGAGTATGTTTAAAAGACTGACATTAATTATCTGACAATTTCAACCAGAAATATCAATAAATATTCTCATTAAATATAATAAAATAAAGAGAAAAATTTGGAGATATATGCCAAAAATATGAAGGCTTTTAAATGCTTATTTTATTAATGAAAAAAGGACTACAATGCACTATTTTGATTTACTTTTTTGAGAATCTAGACTAAAAATAAATTCTGAAATGTCTAAGATGTTAAGGACTCACACATAGACACTTGAATGTGAAAAATTAAGTAAAACAATATGGCTAGGAAGCTTGGAATCTTTTGTTAAGATTGAATCAATAACATATTTTACAAAAGGTGTACCATTTAGCACTAATATAACATATATCAGACCTTATATAAACACAAAATAATGTAATAAATAAAAAAGTAACCTTAATAAAAGGATCATAATTCGATCTTATAAATTTCTTCTTGTCACTAATTGAATTATTTCTATTGTTACCAAAATATGTAAGCCCTTGTACTATAGAATAAATTTATCATAGGAAAATAACAACTTGAAAACTTATGCATATCTCTCCTCCCTATTGTTTTCCATCCCCCCTTTCTATGCCCTCTACTTGGTTTCATATTATCCTTGAGAAGTTGGAGAGAATAAATATTTTATAATTTATCTCTTTATTATGCTAAACTATATATATATATATATATCTCTTTATTATGCTAAACTATATATATATATATATATATATATATATATATTTAATTCGAGAGAGGTTTTTTAAGGGTCTCTAATTAATTAAAACTATATTAGTAGTTGGGCCCCCTAATTATTCCCATAAAATATTTTCATAATATTATACCGATCCACTTGAAAAACCACATAGCGGGTGTATCAAAGAGGTTTTTGGTACCTCTTTTGAGGGTATCTAGGCTTTTGATATGCTACTATGAGCAACTAGATAAAAAGTAGTAAAGTCTAGATGATAGTTGTATGGTGTCAGTTCTAGGTGTTAGCCATCTATAACTTTTTCATATACTATGATGGCTAAACCAGGTCTTTAGCCTTCAAGAAACAAATTTGAAGCAAATCTGTGACTTCTTGTAGCCTTGCTATGTCCATTTTTCCAAAGGTTCCATCTTTACAAAAGCCCTTTTGTTATCATGAAGAAAATTGTTTTCAGACTCATGTTCCATCTTTTCCCTCTTTGAAAAATCCCTCATTTCATACAAAATCCCTTTAAACCTTGTAAAATCCCTCTTATAAGGTTTAAAACCCCTTTCTTATACCTATCGGAACCCCTCAAAAGGGTTAAAAAACCTCATTTCGGCCTATTTTCTGCTCATTTTAACCTTAGGGCTCAAGCACCTTTCGGCTTAGCCCTTAGCCCCTTTTCCTGCCATATAACCCCACCACCACGACCAAGCACTAAGCCCATCGACGTTTCCAAGTTCCCGCTTCCAAGTTTTCTTTTCCACCGATGGCCAATCCTCCAAAAATATCTAGACTGTCCATTTCCCTGAGATCCAATGGCCATCACGCCCCTTC
Source organism: Pinus albicaulis (assembly GCA_034641835.2). Classification (NCBI taxonomy): domain Eukaryota; kingdom Viridiplantae; phylum Streptophyta; class Pinopsida; order Pinales; family Pinaceae; genus Pinus; species Pinus albicaulis. The sequence goes on along the minus strand of CM076584.1, from coordinate 646,700,922 downwards.
ATCACATCATCACATCGCATCAGGCCTCACCCTTTTCCCTTCTACTTTCATTTTCTTTGTCGATGCGATCCCCCGATTTTCTCTCCACCGTCGATCTCCACCCGATCAGACGGTCTACACTCATCAGCCATAGCATTTTCCTCCTTCCCAAACCTTTCTCCCCCATCGATGCACTTTCCCGATCGCATCTCCACTGGTGATATCATCCCTGATCCAACGGCTCTCTCTTCATCGCATTATCGCAATCTCCCTCCTCCATCAGCCATCACACTAACCTTTCCCATCGGCCATCAACCATCGCAACTTCCAAACTCTTCCTCCCCAAACCTTCTCCTCCACCGATTACCGATCCTCTGAGTTAATCTTGACCGTCCATCTCACAGATACGACGGCTCGCATTGATCCCCCTTCTCTTCCACCCACAGGCACATTCAACACAAAGTTCAACTATGTGAGTGCCACCACAGTTGAATATTTTGACCACAATAGATCTTCATCGAACGGCTGAGATTTACTGCGGGGGAACCTGGCCTGCAGATTCTTCTGTACCTCAAACGCCCCCCCAATACGCATTTTTCTTTCAATTTCCATTATAACCCCGTTTGTCTTACTGGACCACGCTAGGGCCTTTCATCATGTTTCCTCATGATCTCCACCGTTGATCTGCCCCCCCCTTCGGATCCAATGGCCCCCGGTGATCTTCGCGCTCGTTTCTCTGTATCTGTCCAAAGCCCATTTTCAATGCGAAAAAGGAAGTTTTTTCCCAGGACATGCATTAGCCCGGCCCCACCATCTCCACCCACTGTGCTACTCTCATCCCTCCACATTCATTCTCAACCATAGATGTGCACCCCCCATATCTAATAGCCCAGATCTCGTTTCACGTCCATTTTCCCCCAATCCCCCTTTGTGCACTTTGAACCCAAAATAGGTGGTTTTCAGGAGCATACGTGTCAGCCATTAACATGTATTGTGTTCCCCCTACCCATTACTACTTACCGCCTTTGCCTCGCATGAATACCACCTCCGGTATTCCCCCAAAACCGCTTTTCTAGTTCTTCCTGCCAAACTCAGTTTGAACCCTGGTTTTTGTGGTTTTGTGCCATGAAACCCCTCCCTACTGTATTCACCATGCCTCCTCACTGCTCCATAACCCCTCGCTAAGCCTTCTGAAGTAGTCAAGCCACAAATCAGAGGATTTCTTAATGTTTGTCATTGTGTGTAGGTTTAATGGTAGTCATAAGATAAAGAGCCGTCCCACAGCAATTTAGTTGCAGAGGCTGAAGGTGATGATATTTGGGCCATAATAAATTTCTAAAGGGATATTCGGGGTTTATTATTATTATTTATCAGTGTCTCATGAACACTGGTTGAGTAGCAGAGCCCTCCAGCGTGCCAGCAAGCTACCTGTGCAGCCGATAGTGAAGAGATCAGAGATTAAAGATTAAATATTAAAGATAAAGACACAATTTAAATGTAAAGATGATTTGAAAAGTCCTAATGAAGCCTAAAGCACAAATGAAAGCCTAAATCAGTGTTTATAGCATCATAGACAAACAGATCAGCAGAAGACCACCTCCAAATGCCAGATCAGTAAGGCAATTAATTCTCAGCAACCCAAAAGGACACCTGAAGTATAATTCACCTTTCAAAGACACTGTGGCAACCATCCTAATGACAAAACCTAATTAAAATTGTGAGAATAATTATTGCACAGTCATGGGAGGCCTCAGAAACGAAATATGATAGTTACTTGTTTCAGAAGTCAAACAGAGTACTTCAGCCATAGATATCTTCAAAGAACACACTTCAGAGTTATTACCAGCCTACCAGATATGCCTCAAAGATAGAAAAACTACTGAAATGGTACAATCCGTTAATGCAATGGTCATTAAGCAGAATGGGCATTCGAATACCTCTCCCACTCTCTCTTAACTAATATTTATGATCTTTCCTACAACACTCTTCCTCTTTCACCTATATGAATCCACAAAAAACTCATTCCAAAAGGTTGGAAAATTGTTAGTTGTTTGAAATGTTATTGAGTAAGATTTAATGAGTAGTTGTAATATAGTAAGCTGGGAAGAGAAGTATGGACTGTAAATGCTATTGGACTTAAAGTATGTAAGTTTTCTTGCACATCAATAGACAAGCAGATTCACTGGATCCTGATCTAAATCATTAGTGATGTTATTCTCACTGTAATTGTTATTCTCCTTATGTTTCCATTGTGTTCATATTCTCTAATAAAGAACAGAAAATATAGAGTAGGATTTACTACAAAGTACCCTATCTCTCACTGATAAGCTTTATCTTTATGTTTTCCTCTAAATGTGTGTTTGGGAATGATTTCAATAGAGTATAACTAGTCAAGGAATTTTTGTGAGCCCATGTCTTGCTGAGTAGAACTTGAGATGTTGTTCTTGAATGATATTTTCACTACATGGTAAGTAGAGTCTTAATCAAGGAACTTTATGGTTAGCCCTGTCCTTTGTTTAGTCTTAAACAGTTGTTTTGAAGATTTCCCTTAAGAGTATTCTGAAATCACGATAGGTTCAAAGTCCTTACCTGATCTTAGGTTACTTTTTATGTTTATCTTAAATGTTTTCCTTTGAGAGTATGCCAAAAGGAGGATAGGTTCAAAGTCCTTACCTGATCTTAGGCTGCCCTCTGTTCTCTCACATGTTTTCTTCTTTCACCACACTTCTTAATGTTCCATACCACCAAATCAACTTAAAAGATCTTCTGATATAGATGACTTGCCCTATGGAAAACCTTGAATAGTTGTTATGCAAGTAAACCCTTTTATGACTCCATAGCCCAATGGTTTAGCACTATTTTTTGACCTATCTTCCCATGATGAAACATCCTTCCACTTATTTCCTCCTTCACTTCACATGACGTTCTCATTTAATGATTTCCAACCAAAAAAAAAACAAACCCCTTGTACTTCATAACTAGCCTAACATCATATCATAAGATTTAAAGTATATCATTTTAAAACACATATAGAGAGATCCCTCTCTGAATCTAGGAGGCCTAGATCCTAGGATTCCAAAGTGGTTCTGATGTTTCCTTTTCATTTGGTATGCCAATCTGCCAAATCACAGGACCCCAACATAATGGTGACTCTGCTGGGGACTTATGAGGGAATTACATCTTAAACATCCTTAAGACCTCAGAAGACCCACAAAACTCCTTAGATTGGTATTCAATTGTTGATGGTGGATAGAAAATCATATTAAAACATTTGAAATCATCCACCTGGTGACTCCACAACTCCTAACAGACAAAAAGACTCCACTGGTGATCGGTAGGCCTGCTGATTACCCCTGGTTTCATAAATGACTCCACTGGTAGAAGACCTTAAACTGGTTTAATGGACACAGTGACCTCTTTCCTGACTTACAAACATGATTCCAAGGATACAATGAAGATATGCCCCAATGAGTAGAGATCATATCCCTGGGTTCCCACATAAGATGCCATAGGTGTTTTGGGATGATAACCTTCCTGTTTTTCAAGGTGAAAATTTTGATGACCCACTGTGACACGTCATCAAATTTCATATACATGTATGGAAGATAAAGACTGAATGGGATGAATACTACCTCATGAAAATGTTCATGTTAACATTAGAAGGAAAGGCAAGGTATTGGTATGAGTGGTTAGAACCTAGGATCTTGTTTTCTTTTAAGAGACATGCACCAAGTATTTTATGAAAAATATAAAGAAAAATCTCCATCCTTATCATGGGCTGAAAACTGTTGTGATCAATATCAGAATATTATTCAATACCTTATAGACAATGATAAGGATTTGGTAAACATGCATCGTGAAGATCTGTTGGAAGCAATTCAATACTTTCATACTCAACATAGGGGCCACTCTACATCCCAACATAGCAAAGACTAAATCACTCCACTAATAGAAAACTCTGAACACTTTGTAAACATGCAGCCAAAGGTAAGAGCAACACTTCGCTATGAGATGTCAAAAATGTTATCGGAGTGACAAAATGATGACCTTCCAGAGGTTGTTCTCCTCATTTCAAGGACACAAAATAGGAACCCTAAGGTCCTGAAAATTTTTCTAGAATTGGTAGTGGAAATATATGAAACTGAAATTGAATTGTTGAATTCACAAGATCATTCATACCAATTCAGGGACCCTAGAGAATTTTTGGAAAGCCTCCCTCCCCCAAAGCAAGAAGCAATTTCACCACCTTTTGATTTGTAGGAAAAGGATGACTGTACTTTCAAGAGCCATACTGAATATGTAGTGAACAATTCTGTCAAGGATGCAGATAGCCTACCAATCATGGAAGGCCTAAAAGAAGAAATTTTACATCATGTTTTCATTGATCCCATGACAGAGTATATGGAGGTCCTATTTGGCTCAAATTCTCAAGCACGGATCCTTTTCAAGAGCCAGATATATCAAGGGTGGTCACCACTGGTGGTGGCCTTGGTTTTGAAGACCCACATTCAAAGTACCTTATGGTTATCTCTGACAAGCAGTCATATTTTCTGCCATTTTTTGTTACTTCTTAACTGGCTGCACTGGCACTATCGTATCAATGAAAACAATAGATATTTCCAAGTTAGATTAGGGTAGGTAGGAATGTCAATAAATCTAAGCCTGTGAGCATTTAGTTATTTTTTTTTCTTCTTTGAGTTTGAGAAAAGAAAAAATACAAAAACAATAGAAAAGAGAAAAGAGGGCAGATATAAATAAGAAAGGTACAACCCCATACCATAAAATAAAGAAAAATCTAAAGTGTGCAAGCCTAAATGCCACTACTTGAAAAATAACTGCTATTTATTCATACAGCCTAATCATGACTAAATAGATTTCAATTTACTGTTGATAGGTTAGTGAAGAAGATTTTCCAAACTATTTAGTCTTGACTTATCAGTAGATTAGATTAGGATAGAAAATAATGGTTCAAACATGCTCAAAATATGAACCAAAGAATCAAAAGAAAATATGGCTCTAACAAGCTCAAAACCAGAGCCAAAGAATAAAAATAACTGGTTCTAACATTCTGCAAACTTGAACCACGTAAAGAAGAAGAAGACAACTCAAAGAGATCAAAATCAGAGCTGAAAGTAAGAAGGAAGGACTCTCATTGTTTTCAGATCTTAAGCCTTCCAGGTTTTGTTACTTTTCTGCAAATAAAGGTGTATGAATAGTTTGTTTTGATGTCATAGCCATCACAGCAAATCAGACAGCTTAATCCTGGTTTGCCTGTGTTTTCAATTTCCATTTTAGAATGTAGATAATGAAGTCTGTTAGGCAGTATATTCCTGACCGATAGTAGATGAGGTAGAGAAGCTATGAGTTCAACTGTTTAATCTAAACCCATGGAGAAATAAAGATAGATCTAGATTATGTTTTCAAAATAAAATGTTGATGTCAAAGGTTTGTAAGGCCAAGTGCACCTTATGAAGAAAAATGTTAGGAAAGTAGGCTGTGTAGGTAGAATTTTTGGGAGAAATCATCTAGTTGTGATAAATACTGATCATTTTTTCAAGAAACATGATGAAAGAAGAAAAGGTTGTCAAGGATAAAGCACATGTCTACATTTCAAAGATAAAATTTCTGAGGTTCTTGACACCTCCAAGGAGCTGCCATCCCCAATTGGAGCTGTTAGCCATCTATAAATTTTTCATATACTATGATGGATAAAACAGGCCTTTAGCCTTCAAGAAACAAATTTGAAGCAAATCTGTGACTTCTTGAAGCCTTGTTATGTACATTTGTCCAAAGGATCCATCTTCACAAAAGCCCTGATGTTATCATGAAGAAAACTAGTTTCAGACTCATGTTCCATCTTTTTCCCCTTTGAAAAATCCCTCGTTTCATCCAAAATCCCTTTAAACCTTGTAAAATCCCTCTTATAAGGTTTAAAACCCCTTTCTTATACCTATCATAACATTCAAAAGGGTTAAAAAACCTCATTTCAGCCTATTTTCTACTCATTTTAACCTTGGGGCTCAAGCGCCTTTCAGCTTAGCCCTTAGCCCATTTCCCACCATATAGCCCTACCATCGCGACCAAACGCTAAGCCCATCGGCTATCGACCATCGACGTTTCCAAGTTCCCACTTCCAAGTTTTCTTTTTCGCCGATGGTCGATCCTCCAATAAGATCTAGACCATCCATTTCCCTGAGATCCGATGGCCATCATGCCCCTTCATTGCATCAACACATCGCATCGGGCCTCACCCTTTTCCCTTCTGCTTTCCTTTTCTCTGCTGATGCGATCCCCCGATTTGATCTCCACCGTCAATCTCCACCCGATCGGACGGTCTGCGCTCATCGGCCATCGCATTTTCCTCTTTCCTAAACCTTTCTCCCCTGCTGATGTGCTTTCCCAATTACATCTTTTCCATTGATCTCGTCCCTGATCTAACTTGCTCCGTCGCACTATCGCAATCACCCTCCTCCATCGGCCATCGCACTGACCTTTCCCATCGGCCATTGGCCATCGCAAATTCCAAACTCTTCCTCCCCAGGCCTTCCCCTCTTTCGATTTCCGATCCTCCGAGTTAATCCTAACCATCCATCTCATAGATCCAATGGCTCGCATTGATCCCCCTTCTCTTCCACCCGTAGAAACTTTCAGCACAAAGGTTAACTATGTGAGTTCCCCCGCAGTTGACTCTTTTGACCACAGTAGATCTTCATCCAATTGCTGAGATTTACTGTGGGGGAACCTGGCCTACAGATTCGTCTATACCTCAAGCACCCCCGTAATATGCATTTTTCTTTCAATTTCCCTTATAACCCCATTGGTCCCACCCGACCACATTGGGGCCTTTCATCGTGTTTCCTCGTGATCTCCATCGTTGATCTACCCCCCCCCCTTCAAATCCAATGGCCCCCGGTGATCTTCGCGCCTATTTCTCCGTAGCTATCCAAAACCCATTTTCAACACGAAAAAGGAATTTTTTTCCCTGGACACATATTAGCTCGGCCCCACCATCTCCTCCCGCCGTGCTACTCTCATCCCTCTGCTTTCATTCTCAACTGTAGATCTGCACCCCCCAGATCTAACAGCTCAGATCTCGTTTCACATCCATTTTCCCCCCCATCCTTCTCCTTGCACTTTGAACATGAAATAGGTGGTTTTCAGGAGCATACGTGTTAGCCATTGACGTGTATCATGTTCCCCCTACCCATTACTACTTACCACCTTTTCCTCACGCGAATACCACCTCCGGTATTCCCCCAAAACGAATTTTCCAGTTCTTCGCACCAAATTCAGTTTGAACCCTCGTTTTCGTGGTTTTGTGCCATGAAAACCTTCCCCACTGCATTCACCTTGCCTCCTCACTGCTTCATAACCCCTCACTGAGCCTTCTGAAGCAATCAAGCCACAAATCGCAGGATTTCTTAATGTTTGTCGTTGTGTGCAGGTTTAATGGTGGTCATAAGATAAAGAGTCGTCCCACAACAATTTAGTTGCAGAGACCGAAGGTGACGATCTTCGGGCCATAATAAATTGTTAAAGGGATATTTGGGGTTTATTATTATTGTTCATCAGTGTCTCATGAACACTGGTTGAGTAGTAGAGCCCTCTAGCGCACCAGCAAGCCACCTATGTAGCCGAAAGTGAAGATATTAGAGATTAAAGATTAAAGATTAAAGATAAAGACACAATATAAATATAAAGATGATTTGAAAAGGCCTAATGAAGCCTAAAGTAGAAATGAAAGGCTAAATCATTGTTTGCAACATCACAAACAGACAGATCAGCAAAAGACCACCTCCAAATTCCAGATCAGTAAGGAAATTAATTCTCAACAACCCAAAAGGACACCTGAAGTCTACATCACCTTTCAAAGACATCGTGACAGCCATCCTGATGACGAAACCTCATTAAAATTTTCAAAAAAGTTATTTCACAGTCATGGGAGGCCTCATAAATGAAATATGACAGTTACTTGTTTCAGAAGTCAAACAAAGTACTTCATTCACAGATATCTTCAAAGAACACACTTCAGAGTTATTACCAGCCTACTAGATATGCCTCAAAGACATAAAAAACTACTGAAGTGGTACAATCAGCTAATACAATGGTCATTAAGTAAAATGGGAATTTGAATACCTCTCCAACTCTGTCTTAACTAATATTTATGAACTTTCCTGCAACACTCTTCCTCTTTCACCTATATGTATCCACAGAAAACTCATTGTAAAATGTTGGAAAATTGTTAATTATTTGAACTGTTATTGAGTAAGAGTTACTGAGTAGTTGTAATATAGTAGGCTAGGAAGAGAATTATCATACTGTAAAGGCTATTGGACTCAAATTATGTAACTGGTCTTGCACATCAATAGACAAGAAGATTCATTAGATCCTGATCTAAATCATTCTTGATGTTATTCTCACTGTAATTGTTATTCTCCTTATGTTTCCATTATGTTCATATTATCTGATAAAGAACATCAAATATAGAGTAGGATTTACTAAAAAGTACCCTATCTCTCACTGATAAGCTTCATATTTATGTTTTCCTCTAAATGTGTGTTTGGGAATGATTTCAATAGAGTATAACCAGTCAAGGAATGTTGGTGATCCCATGTCTTGCTGAGTAGAATTTGAGATTTTGTTCTTGAATGATATTTTCACTGCATGCTAAGTAGAGTCTTAATCAAGGATGTTTATGGTAGCCTTGTCCCTTGTTTAGTCTTAAACAACTATTTTGAAGATTTCCCTTAAGAGTATTATGAAATCACGATAGGTTCAATGTCCTTACCTGATCTTAGGTTACTTTTTATGTTTATCTTAAATGTTTTTCCTTTGAGAGTATGCCAAAAGGAGGATAGGTTCAAAGTCCTTACCTGATCTTAGGCTGCCCTTTGTTCTCCCACATGTTTTCTTCTTTCACCACACTTCTTAATGTTCCATACCACCAACTCAACTTAAAATATCTTCTAATATAGATGACTTTCCCTATATAAAACCTTGAATAGTTGTTGTGCAAGTAAACCCTTTTATGACTCCATAGCCCAATGGTTTAGCACTGTTTTTTTACCTATCTTCCCACGCTGAAACATCCTTCCACTTATTTCCTCCTTCACTTCACATGACCTTCTCATTTAATTATTCCCAACCAACAAACAAACAAACCCCTTGTACTTCATAAGTATCCTAACATCATATCATAAGCTTTAAAGTATATCATTTTAAAACACATATATAGATATCCCTCTCTAATCTAGGAGGGCTAGATCCTAGGATTTCAAAGTGGTTTTGATGTTGCCTTGTCATTTGGTATGCCAATCTGCCAAATCACAGGACCCCAACACTAGGCACATTGGAGCCATTTATTATAAAACACCCATGTTTTGGGGATATTTTGGATGTACAAGACTAGAAACAATATATATATATATATATATATATATATATATAGGCATTTTTTGGGTTATTTGATGTTTTTTTATCTAAAATACTCAATGAAGATGTAAACACATGCATGTGACTAAGATAAATGTGAAAAAACCCTATCTAATACATAGTTTTCGAATGAATCAACTAATGTATTAGATTCTCTTGGGAGGTTTTCATAAGTAAGACACTCAAAACTACGTTCCATATCCTAACTCTTAAAAAAAGAAGGAAAACAATGAGATAAAAAATTGATAATGATTGTTCAAATGAATAACAACTAGTTAATATTCTAAGCTGGTAACTAAATTTGAAATATCGAGAGATATTTTCAGAGTCCTGTAATTTACAGTATCACAAGGTGACTGTGTATTTCTATAATTGTCCAAAATTTTAGCCTCAAAGCTAAATGGAACATTAGAGTTGGCAACAGCTCTAGTCAGTGAATAAATGGGTAGAAAAGCCCATAAGTCTCCTAAGGAGGATAAAAACAATCCAAGTGTGAAAGGAGACACTCTTTATATCTTAATAAAACACCTCCATGTGTGAACAGGGATAAAATCAAGCTGCTTTGACTAAGTAAACAACGTAGTTTTAGAGGAGGAGGAATCCAAGGAGGAATAACGCAGTTTTGGAGGGAGATGTATCTTTGTATAGAGATGACATAATTGAGTGGGGCCAAGGGCAATAAAACTCATGTTTTATATAATGAAGATGATGGCAGCATTATTATTCATGTCTTAGATTATTTTTCATGTCTGCTCAGACTTTTTCTCCCGTTGCTGCTTAGCAGGGTTGTAGTGTTATTTAGCACCGAGTGTTCTTGAGTGGTAATCCCACCTCTTTCCTTTGAGGAGCCTCATTGGGAGATTTTTTATTCATCATTCCACATCAATTTTTCAAGCCAAGCTTTAGCCAACTTCATCAGCACAGGTTTTCTAGAGATTGTGCAGCGTTGCTGGGTGCAGCAGTGGAAGAGATTGGAATCCTAGTTTCTGAGCTAGTTTCTCAGTGGAGGAAGGTTTCCTTCACTTGAGGGACCTGTTTGGAGAGATCCAAAGCTGATTTCAGATCTTTGGTATCATACCACACATTTCCCATACATTCCCAGCGTTGTTCCAGCTAGGGAATGAGTTATTTTTGTGGCTTCGTTGCTGAGTTTTTTTGTGATTGAGAGATTCATCCTTTCATGGGAGGAAGACCTTGAGGGATCTACATCAGATAAGACATATTTCCAGAATTTTATACTCATGTGTTCATTGTTTCATTGGTGATTCAGTAAATTACTGAATATCACATTTTGTATGCAGAGTGGTTGACAAGAAACCCTTGCTGGGTTATCTTGTATTTTGTATAAGGAGACTAGATCTTAGTTCTTAATGCATATTTGATTAATATATGAGTATATATATAATTATCCTATTTTATGAGTGTAAAAAATCTCTTAGAATACACAGTCCCTTATGCAGAAACTCCAGTATTTTTTCAGTCTTGGGGTTTTAGCACTTTTTGGCAATCCTAGGTGTGGGTGATCTGTTTAACCCACCTAGTTTGATTTGTTTCAGTTCTATTCTTGGATTTATGTTTCTTATTTAATAATATATGGGATCCAAGAGTCCATTTCACTTTTTTATTTCATATTTTGCTGGAAATACGTTTTTTATGCATGACTCATGAGTTGTTCCTAATTTGGAATAATAAAATGGTATCAAAGCATGATCTCTAGCTTAGCCTGTGAGATCTAGATATCAGAGGAAAGAGAGATGGAAAAAAGCCAGAAATCTTCAGTATGTGAAGGAAGGAAGGAAGACAAGCTTACAAAGCTTCTTCCAAAATCTATGTAGAGCTTTCAAGGAGAGCTGAAGAAAATGAGATTGCAGATGGGATATCAAAAGGAGGTTGAATCTAGAGTAGAATATAGATTTGCACATGGTGAGGGTGAGAATGTAGCTACACACCATGATGCACAACATAGTCAAGTGCCCAGATCTATCTTGAGATGGATGGGAGGAGGAAAAATTCCTAAGAGGAGAACTCTTAGTGATTTGTTGCAGGGGTATGAATCTCAAACTGGGAGGTTTAGAGATCATAATGATTTCCAAGAGTTTTGCAAGATCTAGGTGGAGAAGAGCAAGTAGAAGGATGCAGATATATTTCTTCTATCTACTTTTTCCGGATCACCTACATGTTCAGCCAAAGCATGGGTGAAGGAGCCAGATTTGTATTTGCAGTTGCACCATATTTTCGAAGAAGAAGCCATCAGAGTTGCAGTGCTGAATTTCAGAGGTAAGGCTCATGCATGATGGATTTTTGAATCTTGTTCTTTAATGAGTGCAAACATTTCATCTTATGCAAGATTCATAGAAACATTGATGGGGATCTTTGGTGAAAAACTTCATAAGGCACATGAGCAAGGAAAATTTGAGAAAACAAAACCCTTGCATGTGATGGAGGAAACCCCATTTCAGAAAACCATGGGAGGAGCTGACATCTTGCATTACACATTTCCAGACCTCCAGTTCATATTCTTAAACAAGAGAGCATGGGGATCTCCTTTTCACAGGAGGATCCAACTGTTGAGTTGTTCCCCATAAACATTGAGGAAGATGAGTGCAACAGTGCTGTCACATATAGAGCACATCCAATGCCTCATGTAGAGGGAGGAGGAGCACATGCTCCAACAAGAGGGATTCTTGTATCCTTACAAGAAGTTTCCCAGGATCTCATACATGGAGGTCCAAACACAATCAGTGAGCAGCATGACTGTGCAGCATTGCAGTTGGAAGGAGGTAGGGAGGAAGAGAAGCATCAATTTATGAGAAGCACACACCCTTCTCTATTTCAAAAATATAATGCAAGGAAGAGGCAGACTGATTGGCGCAGTAAGGGTAGGGGCAAGTTTGCCCAATCATATGTGCAGTCTACTCTTGGCATTGATGTCTCACTACATGGAGGCATTCCACCCGAGAGGCTACCTGATCTAGAGTTGATGGAAGACATCTTGTCTTTGGATTCACAATTCTTGGGTTTTGGAGAGGTGAAGAGTTTGGAGGAGACCTTTGGCATGAGGGATGTCGAAGCAGTAGGCACCAGCATGAGGAGAGATTCACATGCCAGATCACTAGCGTTGTCTCTTAGGAGGGTTGATCCTTATTGGAGGTCTCAGCTCTTAGTAGAGTACTCCAAGGATCTCGGTGCATGCATGATTCTTGATGACCAGGATGGAAATGACAGATACAGGGTGGATGATGTGGTCATATATTCCTATGGTAGGATCTTCTTGACTAGATCTTCTAGTCTCAAGGAGAAGCTGCTACATGCAACACATGAGGACTTCACTTTTATGCACTTTGAGGCATATTTCCATTTAATGGAGGAGTTCACTTGGGAGGGCATTTAGCATGACATATTTCAACATATGGAGAGATGCATAGTCCAGATGGTGATAGAGAGGATGTCATAGCCACCTTCATACTCATTAGGAGTGAGGGAGAATTTCCAGTTGAGCCATTTCAGCTCAAGACCTCAAGTACATGATGGAGGAGGTGTAATTTCACATTTTTTATTTTACTTATTTCCCTTGTTTGAGCAGCATGATCTAATAAGGAGAATTATATCTTCTTGCATATTGTATGATGATGTACTTTTAGCTACTTGTAGCCTTGATCTTGGCTATATTTTTGTTGGTTTGTGGGGGAAACCACATGATTCCTTGTGTGCACCGTTGACACCATATTATAACTTCATGTTTTCATCCTATGAGATGACTGTGGCAGCAAAAAAGTGGATGGCAAAGAACTTGTTATTTCTTATTTTGATGCAGGAAAAGGATGCACTGTGCTGGTTCCATGAGTGGAACTATGGTTCACTCTCTAGTTGTCATTTGGCAACTTGTTTTTATTGTACCTTGCTTTCATGTATTTCTGATATGTTTTTTCTCAAGGAAAGCTTTTTATGGAGAAAGAAACCAATTGGATGGCATGGCACCCATATGATAGAGTAGCAAAAGAATTTTTTGTATGGGGCATCATACAAGTTGACCATCATGATCTTATTTCATGGCTTGTATGAAGGAGAGACGAGGCAACAAAAAAATTTGTTGTTGCTGTGGTTGCACTTGGGGAAGTATGGGAAAAATTATTCCCATGTTTTTCATGAGATTTTTAAAGAGAAGGAAGGCACATTCATGGTGCAAGAAGGCTACCCTTCAACATTGAAGGATTATGAGAGACTTCCATGTCGAAATAATATCTTCTCACTTAGCAGCATGAGGGAATTTTTCATATGTAATGTCAAAGAGAGAAGTTATGGAGCCTTATTACAAAGGCCTACATCGCTGTCACATAGGAGTATGTTCTTATGGATGGAACATTCCAAGGGGAGGATGTATCCCTTCTTCTTGCAGAATTTTATGAGGATATTCTCATGGGAGAACTTATTAATGGACCTCACTTTCATCCAACTCACTATGTATGGTAGGGAATGCATTTCTTTACTTTTTGATTACTCCATTAAGTATTTGTACTTTCTCACCATGTTTTAACAGTGCATTGCTCCTCAAAAGGACAAGAGTATTTTTCGGTATCATGGTCACTTGAGGATCAATATTTATGATGATAGTAGCCCATATATACATGACTTTGGGAAAGTGTATTGTTATTATATCTATGTACAGCTGATAGACATTGATGCTTACTTCCCTATGTTGGGAGAAAAAACATATACAACTTGTAACTTGTTGCAGAACCACTTGCCACATGACATTCTCAAACAACAGTTGGGAAGACTTGTAATATCCACTTGGATAACCTTTGGTACCATCCGAAATTTCACATAAATTTCAACATTTTTCTGATTTGGATGCCAAATGGTGATGATGTGCCATTCATCTTGGATGGAATGGTTTGGGTTGGCATGTCTCATGATCTTGGAGGAAGAGTCTTTGGAGACTCAATCTTCTTCTTGCCATTGGAGGGAAATCATTTTTCAGCCCAATATTAGCATGCCCTCTACACTTATCATAAGTGGAGAGGAGGACAACGTGGGATAGGCCCTCTTACCTATTATGTTCACTTATTCAGCCCACCTACATTTCAGGAGTCAAAGGCGGAGGATATTTTTCATGAGTTTCCATGTTGGAGGGTGACTCACTTCATTTGGATGATAGCATGGGTGAGGGAAGCACTCATTCAACATGTTGGTCATCACTCCTACTTTTTGGAGGCCATGAGACAACAAGCAAGTTTCCATTCACACTTTCCACCTTTGATTGATGTAGACCATTTGGTTTTGCACACTTGGGAGGAAACATTGGACTACAGTTTATTTGCAGATTCTCTGGATGCAGTGATGGAGGCTATTGATGGGAGGCCACATGAGAAGGAGGTGAGAAATTTTTATCTCCTTTTACATTTTCTTGAGGAAAAGCAAATATTTTGGAGGGGAGGACTGTAATGTTCCAAAATTTTAGCCTCAAAGCTAAATGGAATATTAAAGTTGGCAGTAGCTCTAGTCGGTGAATAAATGGGTAGAAAATACCATAAGTCTCCTAAGGAGGATAAAAACACTCCAAGTGTGAAATGAGACACCCTTTATAGCTTAATAAAACACCTCCATGTCTTAACAAGGATAAAATCAAGCTGCTTTGACTAAGTCAACAGTGCAGTTTTAGAGGAGGAGGAATCCAAGGAGGAATAACGCAGTTTTGGAGAGAGATGTATCTTTGGATAGAAATGACCTAATTGAGTGGGGCCAAGGGCAAGAAAACTCATGTTTTATATAAGGAAGAGGATGGCAGAATTATTCTTCATGTCTTATATTATTTTTCATGTCTGCTCTGACTTTTTCTCTCATTGCTGCTTAGGAGGGTTGCAGTGCTGTTTAGCATCGGGTGTTCTCGAGCGGGAATCCCACATATTTCCTTTGAGGAGCCTAATTGGGAGAGTTTTTATTCATCATTTCATATCAGGTTTTCAGGTCAAGCTTCAGCCATCTTCATTAGGGCATTTTTTCTAGAGATTGTGCAGTGTTGATGGGTGCAACAGTGGAAGGGATTGGAATTCCGATTTCTGAGCTAGTTTCTCATTGGAGGAAGGTTTCCTTCACTTGAGGGACCTGTTTGGAGAGCTCCAGAGATGATTTAATATCTATGGTATCATACCACACATTTTCCATACATTCCCATTTTTGTTCCAGCTAGGGAATGCGTTATTTTGGAGGCAGTACTCAATGCATGGTTTGGTGGCTCTGTTGTTGAGTTTCCTTGTGATTGAGAGGTTCATCCTTTCATGGGAGGAAGCCCTTGAGGTATATACATTAGATAAGAGATATTTCCAGCCTTTTACACTCATGTGCTTCATTTTTGCAGTGGTGATTCAGTAAATTACTGAATATCACATTTTGTATGCAGAGTGTTTGACAAGAAACCTTTGCCGGGTTATCTTGTATTTTGTATAAGGAGACTAGATCTCAGTTATTAATGAATATTTTATTAATATATGAGTATATATATTTTTATCCTATTTTCTGAGTGTAAACCCTTTCTTATACTATGGATTCCCTTATGTAGCAACTCCAGTATTTTGCAGTCTCGGGGTTTTAGCACTTTTTCGCAATCCTAGGTGTGGGAGATCTATTTAACCCACCTATTTTGATTTTTTTCAGCTCTATTATTGGATTTAGGTTTCTTATTGAAATATATGGGATACAAGAGTCCATTTCACTTTTTTATTGCATATGTTTCTAGAAATGCGTTTTTTATGCATGATTCATGAGTTGTTCCTAATTTGGAATACTACAATTTCCTCTTTGCAAATTTTTTCATATTGTACATAGATTTCAATATTAAAAAATATTTTCCAAAGAAGGTTAAAAAGAAACAAAAGAAGAAGAAAATAGGGTATTTAAAAAAAAGGGAAAAATGAAAGCCCTACACAAAAAAATAATAAATATTTCTGAAAGTGTTTCAAATCAAAATGCCACTAATTTTTAGAAAGGTTTTTCCAATCATACAACTTAATCATGATTGTAGAATTTTAAATTTCTTCTGATAGGTTAGAAATGCAAAAGAAAAATTATTTCAGGGTCTGCAAGCCTAAATGCACCCTATAAAGAAGAAAAATGGTTAGAGCTGTAGATTGGGCAGGTAGATCTGTCAGAAAATGAAAGGGAAACAATGCAAAGGTCATTTTGTAAATAAGTAGTCCGAAAAGTTGATTAAGTGTTTTCCTATGAAAATAGTGGAAGAAATGAAATAGAGGAAGAAACCAAAGTGAAAGTAAGAAAGTTGTACTCTAAAGGTCCAAAATGGGTATGTTTATAAAAACTTGGGAACTTACGATATAATTTTACCCCTATGTCCTGACTCCATATACTCCTTTTCTACCCCAAAAGTTTTAACCCATTCCTTCTTAACTCATCGACAAAGTATAAAACTCCACCAATGCGATTTGGTGGGACCTATCTGACCATTATAAATTACCAAATCCACATACAAACCTTCATATTCCTTATTTTCCTTACATTTTTTCCTTTTTTAACTTTCCAGTATTTAGCACATCGCATTTCGCACTTCGCATATTATTAAATTTACCTCTTAAGCACCTGCAAGTTAAAAGTTTTAACTTGTAATATAACCATCACATAGATTTCATCGCAAGTTCCAGAGGATACGTGCAAAGAGATCATGTTAAAAGCTCCGAAGTGTGATTTTTGAAGTGGGTGGGACCCAAGCGCATATCGAAAATCACAAAGTTCAAAGTTTACCTCTCACCGCACATAACAAAATTTGTGTTCTGTGGGCTGCAGGCGGACCCACCTGTTCCTTGCCACGTCACCCCGCTTGTCGCACATCGAAAAATTTAATATTTACATCTCGCTGCACATATCAAAATCTGCTATCTGCGGGCTATAGGCAACCCTTACCTCCACCATGCCACGTCACCTCCATTCACCACACTTCACATATCACAAGACTAAACTGTCAACCTCTACCACTTACAAAGTTAAACTCCTGACCTGTGATTGCGATATAGGTTGGGGCCCCACCTTTTTGACACATCTAATCAGTGCTAAAACCTCCCACAAATCCCCACCATCCTTTCTCATCTCTGAATATCGTATGGCCTACAATGCCTCTCATCCTCCCTGCATCCGCCAAATGTTAACAAAGGGGGGGGGTGAAAGATGGGCGATATCCCATACCACATTTTCCGCTACATGTCACACCCATGGATATTTCACAACCCCCTCTCCAATATTTTTTACCACTCTCTCCCCCTCTGAAAAACCCTTTGTGCCATCCATCAAAATCGCTTCTCATTTTTACCATTGCCTGTACTGTTCGCGCCACATTTTCTCTTTCCTATTAGTTTCAATCAATCACATCCCTTGTCATCAAGAAGTCGTTGTGCCATAAAGGTTAGGGCTATTATCCAATGGATCCATGCCACCTCCATGCCACCAAATCACTATTTACAGCTAAATGTCGGCATATTGGAAAATTTAGTCTGTTGGGTGTTATCAAATTGCTACGGGTGTTCAAATTTGCAGGTATTATTAGAGAAAGTGAAAGCTATGAAAACTGTTGTCGAAGATCCATTTGTTTATCAAAGAAGAGTTGTCATCACTCAAATAACTGAATTATATGACTCCTTTAGACTATTCAATATCGATCACTATCCCCTTCTATCATATCCTTTCCCTAGTGTTGATCCATAACCATTTCCCTTTCTTGGTTCCCCCCTCTGTCATCTCATTCTCCATTCTATATTGTGAAAGAAGAATCATTGAAGAGATGCCTCCAAAGCTATATCAATAGCCTTTTAATCCTATGGTCTACCCACAAGTGGACCTGGATCACTTAGCCCTAGAAGATAGAAACTATAAAATACATGAGACATATTATGACTCTAATTATTTCTACATCTATTGCTGGCTTGAGGATAGCTTTCTCAAAGGAGCCAATGACATTATCCTATGGGAGACCCAACTACCTCTTTACATCTTTCCAAAAAACCATAGTTTCCCATAGCTCATCAGGAAGTGCCGAATATATTATGACAATAACCATAAAACCTTAGTCGCTCGAACATGAGAAATAATGTTCGCCATCAATGACGAATCTATCCAAAAGATGCTACAGGCCCCCACTCCTAAAAACCTAGTCCCTCTCTCATATGAAGCCCTCAGATAATGTTATTAGAAGCTTGACCCTGCCAGTAGAGCCAAAACTTTGCAACTTTCCATGGCCCCTAATACCCAATGCCTACCAAGAACCCTCCTTATCCCTCATCTATATTTAATGATAGGACCAAGCACGTGCTGTATTTTTTATACTATTTATTGGGTTATCACATTGATCAATGGGTAGATGAATCTATGATAGGTTTTTTGTCCACTCTTTCCCCACATGCTAAACCCACAGTCCTGTTCAACTATGCTTAGTTTCTTGGAGAGGCCATTTATGAACAATTTTTAAAGTTTAATACAGAGGAGATTTTCAAATATTCCTTTCTACAAGTGGTCCCTTTCTCTTATGAAGCCCTCAGAGAATGTTATCAGAAGCTTGACCCTACCAGCAGATCCAAAACTTTGCAACTTTCCATGGCCCTTGATACCCTAATGCCTACCAAAAACCCTCCTTATCCCTCATCTATCTTTTCTGATAGGACTAAACACATGTTTTATATTTTATCTTATTTATTGGGTTATCACACTGATAAGTGGGTAGATGAAGTTGTGATAGGTTTTTTTCCAGTCTTTCCCAAGATGCTAAACCCCATAGTCCTGTTCAACTATGCTCAGTTTCTTGCAGAGACCATTCATGAAAAAAATTTAAATTTTAATATAGAGGAGGTTTTCAAATATTCCTCTACGTTGGTATATATGTTTGTCCATTTCCAATCCAGAAAGTTTCAATTTCGGATGACCAAGGTAAATGAAGATGATGAGCCTCAATATGTCATTTTTTGGACTACCCTGCTATTAAAATATCAGAAGGATTATACATACAAGGATTTTGTAGATTTGCTCTTGCACCCAGCCATTAGCACACTCAGCAATACAACAGAGCGTGGGATAAATGAAGAAATCAGGAAAACCATGCAGCTAACAGAGCTAGTGAAGACAAAAAATTGGTATTTATACCAAAATTACACAGATATTTGAGTTTATGGAAATGAGATAGCCCCTTACAAATTGCCAAATTTCCTCTCCATGAGGGTCTTCGGACTAGAATACATAAGGAAAATGATAGATGCAAATGAGCTCCACTTTTTTTCTACAAAGAAGAAGGCTCAGTTCAATATCAAGACACAATTTGGGCCTTTCATATGTAACAATAGAGTAGCAAGAGATGAGGCAGAAAATATATTGAAAGAGATGGGCTTTAGCCATAGTTTCACTTGGTATTATGACTTTGTAGGTATTATCACTAGGAAGAGGGTGGAAAACAGATCCACACCCTATGTTCATACACACAAACCTTCAATTGAGTAGTATGCCAATCAAACGGAATGGGTGCCCAACACCCTCCAAGAAGAGGAATAACAAGTGTTCTCCACTCTAGGCATCTATACCCAAACACCAAAAGAATGGAAGAATGTAGAAGGAAAATAATACAAGGGGAAAGAGAAACAGAAAGAGAAAGGGAGAAAAATGCCAAGAGAGGATCAGTCACCTTCAGTGACTGATACCTCTACTAAAGAATTCAAACTAAGATATAGGAAGAGGGCCTGATTTCATATGGATATTGTGAAGGAGGAGAATCAGGGCAACAAACAATAGTTCATATTTAAGACACCCTTGGGCCATCTCCAGTGGGTGGTCAAACAATAGCCTCCCCTACATCTACAATGACAATGTCTCTACAGTAGCAGGATTTGCAGACATCTACTTCTAGACCTCCCATAGAAGGCCAAGAAAAATTAGTTTATGAAACATTCAAGGAAATACAATTCAGGAATGAGGTGCTGAAGACTAACACATACAATCAATTCTGGAAGGAGACCCCAATTTCACAAAGAAGACTATTGTCTTCTTTTGACACTGAGAAGGGAAGGATGCAGATGGAATTTCTAGAAGCCTTAGTCCCACGACCCCAAGGATCATGAGATTACAAGAAGGCATCATTCGAATTTAATGCCAAGGACATCCATCCAATTGACCAAATGGAATTACACAAGAAAACTGGAGAGATGGTTGCCTCTACCTTTACAAGTAATGTTATGAGCTTGTCAAAGCTGCAGGTATCCTTATCCAATGCTCAATCACAAATAAGGATAGAAAATATATCTACCATGGCTAAAGACTCAAGGATCAAGTCTTTAGATTATTTAATAGTGAAGCTTTGTCATGACCCAACCAATGTTCAAGTTGTGGAGGAGGTTTTGAAAAAGAAGAATGTTGACATAGTAGCCCTCCAGAAACAACTCAAGATGCCAAAAACATAAGACCCCTTGGCCAAAGGCATTGAGGAAGATGAGTCATAGAAGGCAGAGCTATTGAATTTAGTTGTGGAATAGTCTGTCCAAATCAAACAGATGGAAAATGAGATGGAGAAGCTACTGAAGGAAAAAGAAGAAGTAGCTTCAATGGAACTCATCCCACTAGAAGTTGTCCCTATTGCAACAATTCCATAAGTTGTTCCCAAAAATTTTGGAGCAACTAGTGGGACATGCCATCTCTCAAAGGCCATGGAAAGTATGACTCTGCACTCACAAGAGATCCAGAAATTGGAAGCACAGATTGGCATCCTGAAAGATCAAAAGGCCAGGTCTAAAACTACCCATGAGATAGCCAAAAAGCATATTGAGAGATTGGAAAAGGTAGAGAAGGAATTTTTAGATAGCAGCATTTTAGGCCAAATGAAGTTGATAATTTGGGGCATTATCATAAATTCAATGGATGAAATTTGGCACTCCATCCACATCACTTTTTAACAGAAAGAGTTGGTGGACAAATGCCCAATGGCCATTGAAAAAGAAAATAAGGAATTAGGATACATTCCAATCACAACCACTAAAATCATAAAATACCTGAACTCCAAAACCAGCTATGAGTTGGATGAGATGGATGTACAAGACAGAATGGAAACCATATCAAAAGTGAAAATGGTCCTCACTAAGAGGAATTTAGTAAGGCAATTGGAGAAGAAGTGTCATGAATTGGACATGGCCATCAAAAAATTCTTGAACAAGATTGAAACCCTAGTGGAAAAAGGATTTCTCTTACTATTTTTAGTTAATAAAAAGTTGGTCCAAAAGGGAAATTATATGACCAAACTAAGAGAAATAACTAAGGATACCACCAAATTCACCAGCATCAAAGGAAAGGTAACTGAGAAATCTGTCTAGGATCTCTTGAGCAATGACATATTAATTCAACATGAGTTGAAGCATGTTTTCCTCACCAGGTCCACATTCACAAAATACACAGAGGTGTACAAAGTGTACTGATAGGTCATAGGCAAGAGAATTCCCAACGAAAAGGAGTGGAATAAGTTGTGTATGTAACAAGATTGAAAAACCATAGTGGACACCTCAACACAACCACCGATTGATCAGAAATGGCAACATCACATCTTCTTTAATGATCCAGCAGAGGTGGCCCAAAATAAGAGTGACATGTAAAATCCACCCATAATTGCCTCTTCACAACCATACTAGCCACCTCCAAGCCACTTTTTGGATTCATGAAGAGCTGTATGAGTTTTTCATTCTTGAAGAGCTACCCAAATTAATTCTACAGACGGTGTTGTGTCAAAGATTTTCTTTGCTCGAGCCTTGTGTTTATTCAATTTAGTGTCCTAAATTGTTAACATAAATTATCGACCAGGGCTAGTAAACTGATGAAGTGTGATGCACTATATGTGCCTAAGTATCCCTTTTTCTTACTTCGTTGTTTTTAGTGGTTTATTGATGTTTTGGGGTTTTTATGTTTGATTCTTAGTATGCTACTCTATGCTAAAAATATGAAGTTAGATCTAGGTCAAAAGGGAGAAAATTAAATTCTAATAAATGAAGTAAAACAAAGTTTATTTGCAAGTTCTATTCTTAACTAGAAAATGATGAAAATAGAGAGTCCTAATCCATGGATATTAAAGCTTCTAAATGAACATTCAGGAAATGAAAAGTAACTCAAAACATTACAACTTAATCTGATTCATTTAGTTAGAGATTTGTTGGAATATCTTGTGAAAAAGATTAATTCTAATGCAATGACGATCTCCTAAAACAAAGAATGAAATGCTGAAACAAACAGTAACTTAGAACATTACAGTGAATCTCATTCATTTGATAGAGGTTTATTGTAAGAGCTTGAGAAAAAGATTACTATAATGTAGTAAGGATCTCCTATGAAATGCTGAAACAACTTATAAACTAAATCTCATTCATGAGTTAGAGGTTTATTGAAAGATATTTTTGAAAGAGATTAATCATAATGTGATAAGGATCTTCTATGAAGCAAAACAATCAATAACACACAATATTACAACTTAGTCTCATTCGTGAATTTATTGGGAGAGCTTTTGAAAGAGACTAACTGTAGTATAATGAGGATCTTCTATCTAAGCAAATGACATGAAACATAATTCTAAAAGCTATGATTTCAGAAAGCAATCTAAGGAAATATGACAAAATAGAATTGAAAATGACTTATCTAAAAAACATGTAAAACCGCCTTGAATAGTAGGGGCCCTCTGCTACCAATTTGGTGAAATTCTTTAGCTCCTTGAAGTTGTAATGAAAACAACATCAAAGAACTGAACTTCTTTATTGATAAACTCACAAATATACATCCCATTCCATCTTAAGCTTTGTTACAAAACACTCTATAATCTGTTCTCTTCTTCTCCTATCCCCCCCCCCCCCCCACTTGATAGGAGAAAGTTTCTCCTCTTTATACAAAATATGAGAAGTTATCTCATTAATGAGAGTCCATGAATCTCTCCCTCTATCTCTAGAGTTACAATCAAAATAGGAAATGATAAGACACATGTCTTTTTAGAGTTTCAATACAAATAATAAATGAGACACATATCTTCTTAGAGTTTCAATACAAAAAGGAAATGAGACACATATCCTCATGATCCCATGATATTCTCTTCTCAAATTCGAATTTGGTTTTGGGAGGCCACATAAAGGTCTTTTACAAGCTTCCTTTTTACCTACACATGTCACAAAACTAATAACACATATATAGATATATGAAACTATGTTAATTTTCTAGTTTTTAATCATAAATTCACTTTAAACACAGAAAATAAATAACTTTGGAAGACAAGGATCCTAACCCATATATTTATGAAAATGGTTATTTGATTTAGGCATTTAGGTCAGATAGTTATGAAATGAGAGCTGAATGGTTATGACATAATGGAAATTTGTATGAATATGGAAAACATTTTTGAGACTCAACACCTTGCATGACCACACTTGTCTAATTTCAGTTTGTTTGTAATTAATGAAGTTTCCCAAAATATATTAGGGAAACCGACTGAAGTTTTAGTTAAAAAGTGCCTGAATTTCCATTATGAAGGGTTGGATATGGTTAGCCCCTGCATTGTAAGAACCACTATATTGGAGCACTGTAATTTTGGAGTTGGACATCAATAATCAAAGATCCTTTTTAGGATTCTTGAGCTGTGTTAAAATAGTGATGTGTTACTTCTCTGTTCTAAATGTTTGTGCTATTTTCCCTGTTGTGCATTTTTTCATCTAATTGTAAATCAGAAATTTTAGATTAATATTTGTTGTCAGAGTATCTTAAGTCTGTCTGCATTTACAATCTTAATGTTTCTTCTCAAGTCTAATTAAATAATTCTTAACTGCTCTTTATTCACTACTGAACCTTACTATTTCTTTCACCTCATAATTCATACAAATCTAAAGATCCATTTAGCACAACTATCTTGTGCTATGATGATCTTGAATGTTGATGTGCCAATCCAGCCTTTGACTCCATATCCCAATGGAATAGTCCCTACGGACCTGCTCACCCAACCAACCCAATCAATCAAAAACAACCAATACCGTCGTAACTATAACTGGCCTAATATCAGCACTTGTAATTATCAAGTTAAATCATGAAAACAGAGAGATCCCTCTCTGAGTCTAGGAAGGCTAGGTCCTGGACTTCAAAGTGGTTTGATTCTTTCCTTTGTCATTTGTTCTTGCCAATATTACAAATTGCAGAGTGATAACAGATACAACCTCCATAAGGAGTTCAACTAAAAACATATACTCAATAATATTTTTAGTAGGATGAACAAGGAATACCCCTCCAAAACTAAGTAGCTCTTACTCAAGTGTGTAAATTAGCCAAGTAGTTATTGTAATGTGTTGTGTGTGATGACTGGCACCATCTGCATATTTGACATATGGCAAGAGTGGAGTTTACATTTGTGGAAGAAGACAAACATGCATGAGACAAATAGCCAATTATAGTCAAAAGCCACAAGCACACAAAAAGGAAACACAACACACACACACACACACACACATATATATGTGTGTGTGTGTGTGTGTGTGTGTGTGTGTGTGTGTGTGTATAATTACAAATAATACACTTAGTGAAACACTAGGCATAATACCTTTTTTCTAATAGAGACCATTACGGGGATCATCGAGCAAGATTCCATCATAGTACTAGAGTTAATAGGATTATTTAGAAAGACCATTAGTGACAATGTAGTGATCAATCCAAACTAGTTGAAGTGTTCCTGCCCCTAAGAGGTCATGCTTTTGGCTATAAAATAAATTAAAATATCCCTCTTGGTAAGAATGAGGTTTAACTTGTTTGTCATATTGAGGCTTGAATCGCCTTTTGTGTTCTTTGAGAGCTAGTACATCAACCTGACGAGTATCATCCAAATGATGTAGTGATAACAGGTGTTCTTATTCAGTAGTAGTGCTAGGAAGAAGTTCAACAATGAGTTTCATTAATTGTATATGACACTCGATTGGAAGGACTTCTCACTATGAAGGTAATACATCATATGATGACTATGATTGTCATATTATTGAACCAAAACCATGCCTATAGAGGATGATCATCCCACAATAAAGGACCTAATTTCTTTACTAAGTGCATAAAACCTTTCATTAACTCAACATAGTTGAAAACGATGAGTCATGAGAATTTTTCCTTCCCCTAAAAAATTTATTTAGAAATTGATTGTGGTGGGGGGAATTCAATAATCAGATGGATGTTGTAGAACTGAAACCTAAGAAATATAGCTTGATGGTGAGATAGTTGTTGCATATAGCTCTTGGAGTGAGTAGTAAGGTCGTCTAAATATGCTTGAATGATCTGTTTGATATCATTAAAATCATAGTAAATCACCCAATGAAAAGAGGATTATGCATTCTTAAGTCCAAATGGAATTTTGTGATACGCAAAAGTACCCTAAGGAAATATAAAGGTGGTTTTGTGTTGGTCAGATGGTTTGATAGAGATCTGGTTGTAGCCCAAGAAGCCATATACGAAGTAAAATGATTCACATACAACGAATTCATCAATAATTTGGCTAATGAACAATGTAGGATAGTGGTATTTAGGACAAGCAATGTTCAAATCATGGTAATCGATGCATACCTGAATTTTTCCCTACTTTTCGTCAATAGGAACTAGGATAGATACCCATTCTCTTAAGGGAACATGATATATAAAACCAACTTTCAAGAAATTTTCAAATTCTTCCTTGATGGGAGATGTCTTTTGAGGGTGGAATGGCTGAAGTATTAGTAAATCTTGGAATCTACATAGGTCATGATATCATTCTAAAAAATAGATGGGTCTATGACCGGAATTGATTCATAAGACCAAGAACAAACCTTGTGAAATTCATTAAACAGGTAGGTGAAGATTTAAATCTCCTCAGGAGTGCAGTCAAATCCAATATGAATGTTTTCCATGATACATATCTTGAATAAAAATTTCGATAAGTAAAGTCTTAGATACATTACCTAAGTTTCATTTCACATCCATCTCATGAATATTCATTTAGGGCAAAGGAATGATCTTAGGCTAATCAAAATATAAGATTTATAGAGATCTCACATTCAAGCAAGATCGTTAGGAGACTGAGATGAGGTGATGAAAATCATCCTAGGGTTGCTCATTTAGAGATATGATCTCGATGATAGCCACATTTGTGGCTAAGACTTCATTAAGGATATCAATAGAGGGAGAAGCAATGGGAGAAGTTTAGGTAACATCAGTTTTAACCAAGGAAGATAGGAGATCTGATGTAGACTAGATAGCCTGATAAGAAAGCTATTCTTCTGATAATGACGTCTTCTCTCCATAATAATTAATGGAAGAAGGGAGAGGGAGGATATTAGGATCCACTGATCCATAAAAGATAGTAGATACCGTTGACACAGTCAGTGGAACCTCGGATGGAAGTAAAGGAAATGAACCTAAAATAAATGAACCCTTCAGATGAAAATTACTAACACTGACATAAGATTCATATATGCAACTCACTTAGGTAATGTTAGCATTGGGTAATGGATGAGAATCGAGGGTACACAAATAAAATTTATCCATAATTACAATTTTCTCATCAAGTGGGAACATGATGAGCTAGAAAACGAATTAAACAATGGAAGTGATAACATCAGTTGAACTACATCAGAAAAAAAATGAAACAATTGTAGTCATAACATAGTTCCAACTACATCCCAAAAGAAGATTGTAGTTGAGATTAAGATCTACTACTTTGATATCCATCGTTACAGTTTTCCCACCAAGAGTGATGGGGTAGCTAGAAAGGTATCCCTTTGGGATGAAAGTGTGGCCATCAAAATCTTTAAGAGATTTTGACAGTGGTAAAAGTGTGGGCAACTCCAATGCGAGCCAAGAGGAAGTATCCATTATCTAGGTTGATACACCTTCATCGATGACGATGTAATGAATGGCTTTAAGTTTCATGATAGCTTGCATTTTGAATGAAATTTGATGGGTGATGAGATGTTTAATTTTTTTCATTTCAAAAATAGATAGATTGGAATACCGAGGATCAATCCCAGCTATAGCAGAAAGAAAATATTTCCATTGTGCTGGGAAAGTTTTTTATACTTCCAGTGATTAAATAGCAGAGAGCGTTTTCACTAGATCCTCTACAATTTTGTAGTTCTGAGCAGCGTGAAAAGATGGATTATGTGTCGTATGTCAAAATTTCCCTTTTGGGGGATGAATCACTGGGTCATAAATTGGACTTTCGATATGTATATTGTTAGGCGATGGTGAAATGGAACTCGAGGAACAATATGAAGCATTTGGGATAGGATTTCCATAGTTTTTGGCTTACGTTTGTAAAACAAATGTTTCAAAGGAGTAAAAAACTGATGATCCCTCTCCAGGAGGAGTGGGATGTGAACCGCCATTTCCCCCTTATAGAGGTGGTGATGGTTAGTTGCTACAATTCTTAAGGGGAAAAAAGGGTTATTAAGGACTATGGAGGTCTCACCAATGTCCTTTTGTGCAAGGAAGTATGTGCCCTCTTGGGGATAGGGAAATTTGTAGGTTAAATGGTCCTCCGTGCATACCATGAAATGGAACTTGATCCAGATATTGGGGGAGGCCCCTAAGATATAAAAAATGGAATTGGATATTAGGGTGGGAGGCCCCAGAGATCTGAAAAATTAGAATGACAGAAAAAGGAGAGAAGATATCGTAAGTAAAATGGAAATTTTTGTTTTTATTTAAACAAAAAATAACTGTAAATGCTACATTGTGGTGGAAAATCTATCCTTTTATAGAATGTGACTTCTTACTTATATTCTTTTTGAGTTACAATAGCATGGATAAATTCCATGTGTGGGTAAATGCCATGGGTGAATGAATACCATGGTTAGATTCCAATTGCAATACCATGGGTGGATTTCACTTAAAATACCATGGGTAAATTCCATGGGTTGATGAATACCATGGGTTGATAAATACCATGGATGAATTAATACCATGTGTAGATGCCACTTTCCATTCAGATCAGAACTTGATAGATTTTTATTTTCTTTACTCAATTTTAACATTAGCAGCAACTTACTGATTTGGGTTAGTTTGGGTCATTTGTTGCTTTTCAAAAGGAGTGGTGTTTTTCTTAATCTTATTTTTCTTACCACTTTTTTTTTTGTGTAGACTTCACATAGTTTATTTTAATGATTGGAGTAGAAAAAAATTGGGTAATAGGAATGAGATAGGAAGTAACAGATAGCTGGGAAAATTTCTTTCTTAATTGTTATACAATAGATCTAGTGGTAGTGTCGACGGTAGCATTAGCATGAGCACCATGATGTTGAGTAGTAGGAGCATTGGAAGTTCTAGGGGCATTAGGGATCAAATCATAAAATTTGTTTGATAAGAGCTAATCATGAATGGGGGCCTTTAATAGCATTTAGATATGTCTTCCTTAATGTATATGATTGGATGTGTGGGTGGGTATGTATTATAATAATGTACTCAGAAATTTCATTATGGTTTCATAGTGGATAGGTAACTGAAAGTGCTTTAGGAATTCCATGGAAAAGGTGTTGAAATTATTCAGTGAAGCTCATGGTAACTCAAATTACCATTTGGTTGTGTTTCTAGTCAAGGTGTAGGGGAAGAGTTTGAGACAAATGCTATTGTCAATCATATATTTTGACACACAAAAAGAGTGGTAAGTTGTAACATGTATTTCCAGGTCATCTACTTGTTTTCCTTCAAACTTCAGAATTCCTGCGGGAATTTTATGTGTGATTAGAGGCCGAACAAAGTTATGGTTGATGTGGCCATTCTTCAACTTGTATTTATCTATGATGTCTAAAGTAGCCAATAAGGGAAAAGGTGTAGGTGCCCCTGAATCAGCCCATGGAAAATAAATATGACTTGAATGACCAAAAGGTCCCACACTTACCTGGTCCCTAGTGGAGTTTCCAATTTCGTTGTAGGGATTATGCATGGGTAGATGGTCAAGAAACCCTCTTAGGATTCCTAGAATCTAAGGTAGATGGATCAATGGATCTAAGGCTCCATAAGAAATAAACATTCAACCATCCCTATGTTAGACAAGAATTTCCAAAGAAATGATGAGTGGAGACCTGTTTATTATGTGCACACTTCTACTAGAGAAGTGAGTGTGGTAAAGAAGGAATTGTTAGCAAACTCCAAGAATGAGACATATACAGAAGGACAACAAGTGATCTGCATAACATATACAAACCTTAAATTTCAACATAACAACATATAATGACATAGAAAAATTAAATGCATCAATATCAAATCATTAGTCTATATCATAGAAGAATAATGCGTAAAATGTGAGAATTAGACCATGTTGTAGACAAAAAAATAGTAGATATATATTATTAATGAAATGAAGGAATTAAAGCCATGAAGTTTTGCAACAAGCCTTCCTACAACTCTTCGCTCCTTAATGTCTTTCTCAGACGATATCTTAGCAGCATAACAATGCATGATTTCTTATCGAGATTACAATAGCCTAGCCTCTAATATATAGGCAATGGGAGGCTCTAATTATGCCAAATTTCTCACCAGTTCACTTCAAGAAAAGGAAGAAGGGATGGAGGATATGTCCTTGATTTATTTATTTCTCCCTTCCTAATAGTCTCTATCAAGTTAGGAAATATCTATAGATAGGTTTGAGGTGATCCTTTCTACCTTTTTAGAGTCAAGTTTGAGTGAAAGAAAGAGTGACAATAAGTTAATTCATGATTGGCTAGTAGGAACGAGATTAGAAATAATAGATAATTGGGAAACTTTCTCGCTCAATTGTTTTACACGAGATATAGTGGTAGTGCCAACAATACCATAAACATGAGAATAAAGCTACTCAGTAATGGGAGCATTGGAAGTTATAGGGGCATTAGGGATAAAAAAATAAATCATGCTAGATTGTGAATAAATAATACCTAAATGTTGGGCACGTTGAAAGGATTGATCTTTTGTAACCGCACCAAACATGGAAACGTCCTTTGCGATGGAAGGCAAAAGAGACTTGCAAAACCTAATTTCTAAGAGGTAATCTAGATTTAGGATCTTAAATAGCCTTTTTCAACGTCTATATTAATGGATATCATAGGAGATGTGGATGGAAGTGTCTTGGTGTATTGTAGTCATAAATTTCATTTTGGTCTCATAGTGGATAGGTAACTGAAAGTGATTTAGGAATTCCACGCAAAAGGATGATGAAATTATTCATTGAAGCTCATGCTAAATCAATGCACCATTTGGTTTCATTTCCAATAAAGGCGTTGGGGAGGATTCTAAGCTCAATATTATCATCAATCATATCCCTATTTTCCTTAAAAATTTATAATGTTAGCAGGAATCTTATGCAACATTGGAGGCCAGAGAAAGTTATGGTTGATGGGATCATTCATTAGCTTGTATATATCTTGGATGTCTAAATTAGCCGAGAAGGAAAGAGGTGTAGGTGCCCCTAAATTATACCATGGTGGAGAAGAATGACTTGAGGGACGAGAAGCTTTCACCATCACCTAGTTCCTAGCAGGGTGCATAGGTTGCAAATGATATTATTTTCCTGGTAGGGGAGGTGAGGTCGTGTAAAGTGGCAGACCATAAGGAACACTCCCAGCTTATGGTTGGGTACCAATGGATTGATTTCCCCTAGGATATAATTTTCCTCCTTTACTCAATGGATTTTGAGTATAGAGGCCCAAAATATATGTAGCAGGACCGTGCTGAGGGAAATCACTGACCACATAACAGGGCAATGGGTGCAGGACCTCGACTGGTAGTATACGCATCGGAAGGAAACGAATCAATCAATGGAGTACCTTATTGTACCATAGAAGGTATAGTGATTTTCATGCCCCCATGGGGTAAGTGTATGTTGGAAACATTCCCCCCAATCATAACTATTTGGGGGCTTAGAACTTAGAAAAGGTTTATGACCAAATGGGTTGTTAACGGTAGCCATATTAATAGAACCCATGGGAATGATAGTGAAAGCTCCAACAACTGACATGAAAGGGGTGGAGATAGAAAGCTGTTGAACTCCACCCATAGTAGGTGTAATTGGGAAGTTGAATTGGTTGTAGCTCAGGAAAGTGGAAGTGGAGAAAAGTGGTACAAAAATTATCACAACCCGCTAATACTCATTGGGAAATGGGAAGTGGAAACTACCAAAGACATAATAGTAAAAGGTGCAACCTAAACCAAAAAAAACCCAAGAGGGTGAGTAAGTGGAGGATTAAAAGGAGTCCTGTAGTAGGTTCATATATTTAGGTATCAGGGCAACCCACCTCAGTCACCTTACGTTCATACCTAGAAGTATACCCACTAAGTTCAACTCAAATCAAATAAAATAATCGGTCTCATCAATAGGTATATTTCTAAGTTCATTCTATTATCCTCCAACCCTTAAAACTCTCATTTTATCACATTAATTCACATATTTAGAAATAATATGCTTAGTAGGAAGACTAAAGTGTGTTTGTCATATTGTATGCCCTAATGTGATTAATTTTCAGGAAACATAGTACTTTTGGAGTAATCACAGGATTTAATCACTCTCTTTTATTTATTTCTTGTTCTTGTTTCAAATAATTGGAATTTTTTTCTTGTTTTAGTAGATGTTATATCATGAAAAATTGTAATTGCAATATTTCCCATCACCCCTCTTGGGGGAATAGTGATTGGAAATATCCATAAAAACAACTCAAAAATATTTTTTTTATGATTTCTTGTAAATCGTTAAGTATTATATTGCAATATTTCTTCATGTTTATTCTATGTAACTTAGTAGTTATCAACATTGGTTTGGAAATTGGAATTGTATTGTAGGTTAGAGTAGAATTCAATAAAATTCAACTCATATTTTCCATGGTTATTTACATTGTTGTAATAATGATCATTTGATGCATGTATTTGGATAGATGAAGGAAATGTGCTAATTTGCAAGGGTGGGAACACCTTTCGACACCGAACTTGACCTTTCCCCCTTCCTCCTAGGCAACTCACCTTCGTTCCAAAATCTATCTCTGAAATCACTCTGTTTAGGTAAATTAAGCATGTTGTGGGTATAAAATTTGGAGAAACACAGACTCCTGAGGGATACTAGGTTTGGCTAAGGGTCTCCCACACCCTTCATTCACCTCCTTAAACCTTAATTCACATTCCTCAGCCTTCACGAAACCAATTCTATCCTAAAAAATCTCTTGGATCCTCCTCATGTAGAAAAAGAAGGCCTCCTCTAGCAATACGAGACCTCCTGAAGCAATCTTGTATCATTATTTTATTTAACTAGTTTTGCTCCATACTTTGACTCTATTATAGTTAATTTGAATAATGGCCCCAACACTGTGATTTGATGATTATGGAAGACTCTAGGACCACTCCAACCTCATCCTTTCCTCACTGCAACCATAAGATAATAAAACAAAGTTAGAATAAGTAGTTTTTTCATATGTATGTTAAAGATTGGATTCCTCATTTTCAAGAAAGTGTGATGAGAAAAATGATGCATGGAAGTAGGTTATTGATTTGATTAATTGTCAAAGTAAAGTAGCATGATTTACTTTCGCAAATTGATTAGCCTTTTCCTATCATGCAACTTCAATTAGAATTTACATTTCATGAATGAGATTTTTAGCTTTGTAGTTAGAATCATGTTCATTTATGATTTCATAAGAAATTTTCACTCTAGTTAGTTGGAGGAGTGGTCTCTGAACATATTATTCTGATTTCATGAATGAGGGTGACATTAGTACAACCTAACGTGTCGTGCATACAACACTTTCACCTATAATTTTATATGAACTTGTTGTATGACAAACCCAACACCCCCCAATTTTGAATTATTTACTTCAAATAATGGGGACCCTTTCCATTAAATTTTGGATAAACACCTTTTATGATTTTCATCAAGTTAATTATCCTAAAATTTTGCCAATTTTTTTTTTATATTTTTTTCGGATTTCCA
Organism: Pinus albicaulis; assembly: GCA_034641835.2. NCBI lineage: Eukaryota > Viridiplantae > Streptophyta > Pinopsida > Pinales > Pinaceae > Pinus > Pinus albicaulis. Next base: position 646,667,567 of record CM076584.1, on the reverse strand, counting down.
TTTTGATCATTTCATTTAATTCTATTTTTAGCATGTGTTCAATCGATACTTGTATCACCTGATTTGGTCAACCGGTTTGAAATTGACACGCCTTTGAAGTTTCATCATTTTATTTCCACGAGGATTAAAAAAAAATGTATAATGTGTATAATATTTTAATTTTTGAAATTAAAATAACTATTCATTGTAAATATTAAATCTAAGTTATTTTTTACTATTTTTTAATTTTTCACTAACAATCCTACAAAATGACCCAGCTGGATTGTACGATAGTTGAAAAACGCATTGTGGAATGTCGGTACTTTAATCAAATTTATTATTTTAGAACAAATTTCCAAGGCCAGAATCTCAAAATTGCAAAGTGGATATAGTTAAATTTGTAGAATTTTTAATTTCACATGGGACCCACTACACATCACCTCTTTCCTTCCAAAATCTCGATCTAAAAAATGTGATCCAAAAAAATTCTATTTTAAAAATTGTGATTTCAAAACATTGCAATCAAAACTTGCAATGCGATATTGCGATATCGCATATCATAATTTTCTTAAACACCTCCCTTAAAATTTTGAGATGAGCAATTTTGGTTATATGCGACGTGTTATAATTTTTGAATATAAAGTTATTCTTTTGAACCCATTATGCCTCCTGTCACCATGACCTCACTCCACCCTCCACCTCTCTCTCATCCCTTATCCCTCCTTCCATTAATACTCACTCCACTCTCCACTCTCCACTCTCCCTCACCTCACGTAACATAGCTTTTTTTTTAAGTTTTTAAGCTTTCAATATATAATAAATATTATATTTTTATTATAATAATTATGTTATACTTATAATATTTTATTATAATATTAATCTAAATAAATTATAATATTAATATAATAAAATTATATTTTAAATTAAAATTTAAATCATTTTTTTATCAATTAATTTTTATAAATAATCAAGATTAATAATATCATTGTTGGCTTGAGGGGTTCTGACCCAGGTTCAGAGTTTATGGATAAAAAAAAAAAAACCCCAACTACTGGCCCTTTCGGAAATGACCTGCTTATGCGGATCAAAGTCTAACCTGAAGCAGTATGGGGGGTGCTAGAACCAGGTTTCCGCACCATGAGGGAGAAAATAATGAAGTGGTCCTCAAAAACCGAATGAAAACTTATATCATTTGTAAGAAATATACAAAAAAATCATAGAGAATGTGCAACCTTTAATATAATAACACATAGTCATTGTTCGCCTTAGCATAGATAACCATAATAGAACTAGAACCATATCTTAAACAATGAAAATACTTAAAAAAATCTATCAAAAATCAATAAGAATCCATAATCATAATAGATATCCTTTTCATGATAATCAATAGAAAATAGTGCAATATTAACATAACATAACAGTAAACAACTTAGATTCATAACATAAGAAGTTTGCCAAAATTTGTCCTTTATATTAGCTTTGGATATGTTCAATACATCAAATTTCCCTTACAAAACCCTTCTGTGCACATAGCTAGCGGAGTCCGCACACAATAAGGACTAGGTCTCCCTGCACACAGCCAGTAGGAGCCTTTCAACCCAACCCAAGCAACCCTTACATCATATTACAAATGCATAAACATCAATATCATGAACTTATTTAGAACTAAATGACTAGTTTGCTTACACTCAATCTTTCTATTTATATTTACCTAGCACGTAGATACTATGGTCTCAAACCATTGTTTGAGGCCCACAGTTTACCCTTAAGCCCATTTACATCAAAATTAGGGACTTTGACCCACCCCAAAGTCCCTTGACTCGATTGCACATCGCACACATAGAAAAATTATACAAAATTACATTGAAAATTGTGCTGTAGGGGACAACGCTCCAACAATAATTATAATTAAATTAGAATTAACTAATTAATAATTTTAATCTAATTTAGGATTATAATTTAATTTAAAATTTTAATTTTTAGCCTAGGCAACAAAATTTCTAGAATTCTAGCAGTTTTAAATCACCAACTTTGGAAGCTCATAAATTGAGCTTCACTTGGCCAAATGAGGCCCACGATGGCTCATTGGATATATAAAGCCATGGAGATTATTTAGAAAGTAGTTGCAAAACCATATTTTATCATTTAATGGGTCTAAAATTCAGTAGAAAACAAATCTCCTAAATTTTGAAAAAAAATCAATTTTTAAGTTTTATTTTCTCTATTCACATTTTCTCACAACTTGTTCTAAGTGCAGATCCATTCGTCTATGTTCCATTTGACCACTTAAATATTAAAAGGAATGAATATAAACCTAAAATTTCTCTTATTTTTATTATGTAATTAACTTTTGATTGGATTTGTTTTATTTCCAAATATGATATTTTGATTTTATTTTTCCATTTTAATTGAATATTGATTGGTTTTTGAAGAGAAAAAATTTGAAGAGATGAGAAGAAGATGATATCAATAAATGAGAATTATCTAGCCATTGAAGAATATAATTTTGGGCCAGTGAAAATGATTAAGCAGAACCATTCTTCAACAACTTTCTATTGAGGAATTCTTTTGTAAATATTATAAATAGAAGATTATAGAATTTATTAATGGGCTTCTCTTCAATGCAGTTCTAGAACTCTTGAAATCACTATTGTAATGAGGATTTTAGAGTTGTAGGTTAGAGGAGAGAAAATCTCAGATTTGGGGGGTTATTGAGGATTTTTCCTTTGCATTCTGAATCATGTATGATGGGTAGATATTGCACTATTGCAACTCTTGCTTTAAAAGAAGAAGTTCAAAGCATTGTAAAGGATTGTTTGAGACTAGGGACAAATAAATAGATTCAATAAATTTTTATTTATAATACTATTGTTTTAAATACTAGTTTCATTTTATTATAGCAAGAATGGCTCATTTTATTCATATTTTTGCACTATTGTCAGTATGATTATTTTTCCTCAATTATATGTTATTATTTATCTCTACTATTGTGGGTTGAATTTTGAATTCTAAGTAACTATTTACTCAAAAATATGTCTTTTAATATTTAATTAACAAATAGTAATATTCTATGAACTATTTCATTATATTATTGTTTAGTTATTCAAATTATTGATTTAACAATCAATATCATTGTGTGAATGACTTCCTCAATGTTGCCGACTAATTATCTCAGTTAAGAGGTCTCTGAATAGAATGTGTTTTGGTATTCATAATGTTAGTTAATTGAACTACTTCATTAGATTGATATTCATTATAAGCTAGAAATACTTAAATCCCAATCATTTAAATATCTTTCTCCCAGTTGGGTTAGATCTATATCTACCTTATTAAGATAGGATTAGGATAATTTTCCTTTTTCTTGCATTTTAGAATAATTTTTCATTTAGATTTAATTCTACATTCTTAGAAGTTGTCTTCCCAAAGAGGGAAATTATATTTATGGATTGGTTGAGCCCTATATCATCTTAAGGATCACTTTCTTGCCTGATCAAGAAGAGGGATCATATTATGTCTCTTATCCATTGTTAGAAGAAAGTTATATTTTAAGCCATTGGAGTTGGATATAAGGTAACTGGACCTAGGTTAACCAGTCAAAACCACCATTTCAACATAAAATGAGTTGATTTAAGGTTTGGACCAGGTGGTCTCCCTTATAGTGTTCTAGGCATACATTTTTGGCCCTCAATAGAACCCTGGGCTGATAGTTTAAGTTGAGAAGCCCTCCAGAGTTGCAACATCCTTGGTGCAATACCAGGGCTCATCACTTTTAGGCATCGTTGTTAGGTAGGTGTCTAAGAAGGTTTTATTTCTACTTAAAAGTTGTCTTTTTATTTTTATTTTTTCCATCAGTCTTATTTATTTGAAAAAGGTGAAAAAATAAAAAAGAAACATGTTCTCTGATGCCTCGTACGAGTAGGGATAACCAAGTTAAATTCTTACCAAAAACCCCCACCCACTCAAGTAGTAAACCTTCATTCTTCTTTGGTTACTGTGAACTTACCTCTTCGACTACATGGGAGTTAGAAAACCCTTTAGGTGCCTAGCCTAAAAATTTGGAAGAACCTAAACGAAAATAAGAACCTATATCACCTACCCAAACTATGAATGAAAATAGGAACAATGATATTTTCCCTATGATATAAACCAATGGAAAGGCTTGAATGAAAAATATAAACCTTATTTCCCTTCAAAATTTCCATGGTTTGACCTCTGAGGAACCTTACATTTTCATGTTTGAGTTTTTTTTTGTCTATAGGACCTATCACTATACCTTTAATGAGCAGAAAATGATGTTTTTTCCTTGTACAGTAAAGGATGTAGCCTTGCGCTAATTTATGAGTCTACCTTGAGGTAGCATCACTATCTGGGCCCAAATTAAAAAAGCCTTCAATAAAAAATATCGAGATTATTGTAGGTCCAAAGGAAGAAAGGAGGAAATATATATGATGAACTTGCGACCTGATGAATCTTTAGAGGAATATTATTAAATATTTAAACTCAATTATAGGAGGGCCAATTGTAAGCTTCATCCTGAGTCACTCAAGCTAGTTCTCGTCCGAGGGGTCAGGGAGGATGTAATGGAAACCCTAAAAATCCATAAAGCATGAGATAGGAAGTATGTTGGAATATTTTAAAAGTGAAATGTTGCATATTGTTTCCTTGCAAATGGATACTATTCAAATCAAAAGGAGGTAAGAGGAAGAAGAAAGGGCACTTTCTATATTTTTCCCTATATATACTAAAAGACATCCTAGGAGTGAATTCAATTGAATTTCATGTAAGTTTTTTTAACATACAAAGAGAATCATGAAATAGATAAATTTCACTCTCTTCTGGGCCTTAAGATTCTATACCAAGGTGGGGGGTGGAAGGTGGGTAAGAGCAGTCATGATTCATTAACCAAAGGATACCCTCGGGCCCTCAGCCATACCCAAAAGGCATGCAAGGTGCACATTATCCTCACTACAATCCAAAACAGAATGAGCCTTTCCAAACTTGGTACCCTTCCACTTATCAAGCATGGTACACACCTCCTCCTTTGACTTATTCTCCTCAATATCCTCATCAACCTATCAACCCTCCTTTTCATCCATATTCACCCCCATCTTCCTAATGGGGCAACCCCTCACTAGGGTGGAGGCCTCAAGTAACCCAAGCTCATTATTTACTACCTCCACCTTAGTTAGTCATTGTGTTGCACCAAGAGTGTTGCAAAACCCAGAGGCTAATCTAATTTACTTTATCAACCCTAAATCCATACAAAATTGGAGGTGATAGTGTTATATACACAACAAATGCATTTTACTCATGCCATCCTCGTCTAAGTCCTACGAAATCGTGATATTGATAGGGTTTGTAAGTGAAGTCTCACACACTTTGGAATTATACCTAGAACTAAAAATGACTCAAAAACATTACTCTACCAGCAATCAAAGGACTATTCTAAGGAAATAAGACAAATCTAGAGATTTTACAAGGAAGGAAATCTACAATTTAGGCTATTGCAAGAAATACAAGTAAACAAGAAAAAATTCATGAAGAAAATTGCTTAATTGAAATTGCAGAAAAAAATACTAATCTAATTACTCATTGTTGGGCCAAATGGCTAAGTAAAATTTGTAATATTCCTTTTCAAGAATATCTACAATATCTCCAGTGAGGATGTTGTATAACAAAACCAGTGAAAAAATAACACATACCAGGACTTGGATCCTCTTACACATGTTGTGTGTAGCTTAAATATAGAATGGAATTAGAAACAAATCACACTAGCTACTTTAAACAGATCTCCCCAACTCATACATGCATAAAAGCACCCCAATCCCACTGCTTCATAAAATAGAAATGCCGGAGATTGCAACAGAGTTATTTTTACTATGGAATATATAGAAAATGGTAGTTTAATACAGATGTAGATATTTCATTAAGCATGGAATCAGAAATGAGAGGTTAGACCTCTTTTACAAGCACCTCGGAATGCCCTGGCAAGGGTTTCCGGCAAAATAGCAACATAAAAAGTATCTCTGCAAAAAATAACGCTGTACCCAGCAACACAACGTAAGAAAAACCAAATATGATCTAAAATAGACAAATAAATACAATAGTTGGCCCAAGGCCTCCCTCAATAGATCTCCTGGAGTGAAATATACTCCTCCTCCTCTAAAACAAGCACAAATGGAAATATGCAACCCCAGCTACTGCAGCTACTGTAGAAATAACACAATCCTTGGAAGTGACTGCGCTGTCTAGGATGGAGAATGGTTTCCTTCACGATAAATGATGAGAATTTAACTCAGGACCTCCTCCTTCGATCTCCCAATCAGATATACCAATGGTGAAGATAGAATTCCCGCATCAGAATTCCTTTGCACTAAATAGTGCTGCAACTCTGGCTAAACAGCTAAAGCTTGCAATCAGTCATAAGAATGAGACAAGATGAATACATGAATGAATATTTTGCTTCTATCTCCTCCTTCTTATCCTTGGTGAGCTTTACCATCCCGTTCCCCACTCGTAGGTGATGTGACTTCCTTGAGAAGTTTCCTCCTTCAAAATTGTGCTGCCCTAGTAGCTTTCCCTCCTCTTGTGACAACGCTGTTTGACTTGGTCAATTGTAGCTAGATAATAACTTTGCCCCTCTTTCACACCAAAGAGGCTTTATTTTGTCCTCCTACTTCAATCCCTTTTCACACTGGGATATGTTTTATTGTCTTTCCTACTTTTTATTTCAAAAATTGGAGCAGTTATAATATTCCAAGTAGTAGTGGCTAATTGGGAATATTACAGTCCTCCCCGCAAGTGGATAATTGGGAATATTCTCTCCCTCCAAAGTGGCATCCTCATCTGGTAGATTCCTCCATCCAATCAGATATTCCTTGATGACCCTGTTTCTCAACTGCCTCTCCCTTGTGTCTAAGATTTCTTCTGGATGCAAGATTAAGTGACCCTCATCATCAATAGGGGGGAGTTCCATGTTGGAAACTACATGCCTCCCAATGGCCTTCTTGAGGCAAGATACATGGAAGATATTGTGGATCTTTCTCCCCTTAGGAAGCTCCAGCTCATATGCTACCTTACCGATACATTTGACCACCCTGTATGGCCCATAGAAACGTGGTTTGAGATTCTCAGCTCCCTTCTCCTTGAGTGTGGACTGTTTGTAAAGGTTGAAGAAATAGGTAAACAAGACCTCCCACCTCAAAATATCTCTCTATCCAACCACGGTATTCATACATCTTCTGCTAGTTCTGGGCAGTGGCAATGTTGTCTTTAAGTACCCTGAGTATGTTTTGGTTCTCCTGAATCCAATCCTTTTCCCTTGGAGCTTTACTTGCCCCAAACATAACATCAGCAAATGAGAGTACCTCATTCCTATATAAGGCTTGTAATGGATTCATGCCAATAGAAACATGATGAGTAGTGTTGTAACAATACTCTCCTAAGTGGAGCCAACACAGCCAAGCTTTCTGATGCCTTACCACAGAGTTTCTCAAGTAGCCTTCTAGCCACTTGTTCACTATCTCAGTCTGTCCATCAGTTTGGGGTGATAGCTAGTGCTTGGAGTCAAATTAGTCCCCACTAACCGGAAAAGTTCGTGCCAAAAGCCACCCATGAAGCAGTTGTCCCGATCACTCACTATGGTCCTTGGGAGACCATGGAGTCTGAATAAATCTTTGAAGAGGAGCTCAGCTACCTGTGAAGCAATATAATGTGCAGAGATGGAAAATAAATAAGAGTACTTTATTAGTCTATCAACAGCAACAAATATACATTCCTTACCCTGCACTATTAGTAAGCCGGTGATGAAGTCCATAGAGATACTTTCCCACTTCCCATCTGGAATAGGTAGTGGCTGCAAAAATCTAGCAGGGTGAGTGTGCTCTCCCTTATTATGTTGGAAAATGGTGCATTCCTTGACATGCCAGAGCACATCCTCCTTGATACCCTTCCATGAGAATCTCTCTCTGATAGATATGTAATTCTTTGTGAAACCTTGACACCTGGAAAGTGGTGAATCATGTGAAGCCAATAAGATCTTCTCCTGGAGATTAGAATTCTTAGCCAAGAAGATCCAGTCCCAGTAATAGTTAACCTCATCCATCACTCTGAACCTCTCATCTGATACCACCCCATCAAGTATCTCACATGCAAAGTCATCTTTGGAATACTCAAATAAGAGTTGAGCCTTCCAATCTATGTCCATGCCCCTCAAGGATAGTGCTATGGGCCTTCGGGATAATGCATCAGCTACTACATTGATCTTCCCCTTGACATATTATATGTCAAAGTCATAGGCTTGGATTTTTCTCACCCACATCTATTGTATTTCCTGGAGCTGTCTCTGTTCAAGGAAGAATCTAAGACTGTTATGATCAGTCTCACATTGAACTTATTCCCCACCAAGTATTGCTGGAATTTGGCTAATGCGTGAATGATAGCCAACATTTCTTTATCATATATGGGTTACAGCCTCTCGTGAGGGAGAAAATTCCTACTCTCAAAGGCTATAGGATGCCCACCTTGCATCAAGACTGCTCCAATACCTTCACCTGATGCATCACATTCTAGCACAAAAAGTTGAGAAAAGTCAGGTAAAACCAAAACAGGACAACTACTCATTACCTCTTTGAGCTTATCAAAAGCCCTCTATGATGTAGGTGTCCAATGGAAAGCTCCCTTCTTTGTCAAGTCTATGAGTGGTACTGCTAGTTGTGAAAATCCTTTCACAAACTTCCGGTAATAAGTGCATATGCCCACAAACCCTTTGAATTCTGTAACATTTCTGGGTTTAGGCCAATCTCTGATAGCTTGGATCTTCTTCTCATGTACCCTCACTCCATCCACTCCTATAATGTGCCCCAAATACAACATCTCTGTGAGGCCAAATTTACATTTGGAGAGCTTGGCATAGAATTGCTGCTCCTTGAGGATATGCAAAACTGTCTCAATATGCTGCAAGTGCTCCTCCCAAGTGCGACTGTAGATAAGAATATCATCAAAGAATACCAATACAAACTTCCTCAAATGACCATAGAAGATGTGGTTCATGCAGGATTGGAAATTTGTTGGAGCATTTGTCAATCCAAAGGGCATTACCAGAAACTCAAAATGCCCATAGTGACATCTGAACACTATCTTGTGGATATCTTGCTCTCTCACCTTGATTTGATGATACCCGAACCCCAAATCAATCTTGGGGAAGTATTTGGATCCCCTCAACTCATCCATGAGTTCATCGATCCTGGGTATAGGGTACCTGTTCCTCATAGTCTTTTTGTTCAAGGCCCTATAATCAATGCACATCCTCAATGTGCCATATTTCTTCTTTATCAAAACCACTGAGGAAGCAAAAGGACTAGTACTAGGTCAGATGTATCCTAGAGCTAGCAGTTCTTGTACAACTCTCTTAATCTCATCCCTATAAGCCTTGGGATGCCTATAAGGAGTGGTGATTACTGCTTGGACCCCTTGTTCCAACTCAATGGTGTGTTCAAACCCTCGATCAGGAGGTCTCCCTGGTGGGATATCTCCAAATACTGTAGAATACTGGTCCAAGAGAGACTGAACATCTGGATGCACTAGTGAATCCTTACCCTTCACCTCTGATATATGTAGCTCCACTGCTCATTCAACATTCCCTCTATGCAGATCTGCCTCCATCCTGTGTACTAAAACAACCTGAGGGGGATATGTGTTTATACCCTTGATTCTTTGTTCTTGGCCATCCTCCCCTCCTGTCCATTCCATCTCCAAGGTTCTCCAATTAGTGGTAACTCTCCCAAGACTGATTAACCACTAGACTCCCAATATGACATTGGTGCCTGGAATATCTATCACAAAGAAGTGGTTTGTCAATGTATAGGTCCCCATATTAATGGTTAGTACCAGAACATACTTGGCACATTGCAGGGTCATAGCTCCTCGGACCAAAACTGAAAATCCCTCAAACTCCTCCATGGGGATTCCTCTCTTGTGTACTAGTTGTGCATCAGTAAAATTATGAGTGGCTCCACTATCTATCAATACAGAGACTCTTTTCCCCATGATGGCACCTCTCACCCGCAAGATTAGATACTTTGGGACTTCTCTTAATGCTGCAACAGCTCCCCATCTTGGAGCAAAGTCTCCCATGTATTGTATGGCACTGGAATCCCTTTTTGAGAGGTTCTTGACATGATGTGTCCCTCCTGTAACACATTTCCCCTCCAGTTTCCTCCCTTGGTCTTGAGTGAGTCTCTTGTTGCAAGAAAGTTCTTGCCCTGGGCAAGATGTGTTTCAGATCTCTAGCTTTCTCCACAACTTCAAGGAGTGTGGTTGGTTTAGTAGATTTTACCAACCATTGTAATGGTTTAGCCACCCCATTCAAAAACATGCATACCTTCCTACTCATAGTGAGGTTGGATACCATCACTGAGAGCTTCAAATACTCAGCAATGTACTCCTCAAGATCTCCTTATTGCTTCAACTTGGTTATCTTGGAAAAGGGGGCTTCTGAATCCCTTGGATCAAACCTCTCCACTAGATTCTTGATGAAAGCTGAGTATGAAGTGATATGATGATGCCCAAGTGTGGTTAGTCCATGCAACCACCAATCTTGAGCTTCCCCTTCTAGGTGCAGCGCATCTATCTTAATGGCTTCTATCTCAGAAACCTTGTTGAAGTATGTGTCCAGCTTCTCCTCCCAAGATTTTGTTGTGCACTTAGGTGTCCTATCAAATGTGGGAAAGAATAACCCTACCATACTGCATTGTAGGGCTGATACCTACATCAAGTCATCCTCCTTTTGATGAGGATTAATCGTCCTTCCATCTCTGATCCAAAAAAACTCCTAAAATCTTAAGTGCTCCTTGAACGTTTGAGACTGGAGTTCATACTCTTCAAAATATTCCCCCATAGTGCCCTCGTTATCTCCCCCAGTTAGAAATGAAGGCATGGTGGAGTTTTTTGATGTAGTTGGATGCCCCATGCCATTAACAGTGCTGGTACTTGCCTCATTGCAAAACCCTGAAGAGTCTTCTTCATGTCTCATCTACTTAAGACCCCTTGCAATGTTCTCCAGGGTTTGAAGTACTATATTGGATATGTATTCCTTCTCCATGCTAAAGATAAATCTGCCCCCCCCCCCCCACAAGCTAAGAGTAGAGCTCTGATACCACTGTAATATTCCTTTTCAGGAATATTTGCAATATCTGCAGTGAGGACGTTGTATAAGAAAACCAGTGAAAAAATAACACAGACAAGGACTTCGATCCTCTAATATATGATGTGTGTAGATTAAATATAGAATGGCATCAGAAACAAATCACTCTAGCTACTTTGAACAAATATCCCCAACTCATACATGCATAAAATCACCCCAATCCCAGTGCTTCATAAAATAGAAATGCCAGAGACTGCAACAACGTTATTTTTATTATGGATTCTACAGAAAATGGTAGTTTAATACAGATGTGGATTTTTCATTAAGCATGGAATCAGAAATGAGAGGTTAGACCTCTTTTATAAGCACCTCGGAATGCCCCGGAAAGGGTTTCCGGAAAAATAGAAACATAAAAAGTAGCTCTACAAAAAATAAAGTTGTACCCAGCAACACTGCATAATAAAAACCAAGTATGATCTGAAATAGACAAAACAATACAATAATTGGCGCAAGGCCTCCCTCAATAGATCTCTTGGAGTTAAATAGACTCCTCCTCCTATGAAACAAGCACAAATGGAAAGATGCAACCACAACTACTACATCTACTGCAGAAATAATGCAATCCTTGGAAGTGACTATGCTATCTAGGATAGAGAATGGTTTCCCTCAAGATAAATGATGAAAATTGAACTCAGGACCTCCTCCTTAGATCTCCCAATCAGCTATACCAATGCTGAAGATAGAATTCCCGCATGGCAATTCCTTTGCACTAAACACTGTTGCAACTTTGGCTAAATAGATGAAACTTGCAATCAGTCATAAGACTGAGACAAGATGAAAACATGAATGAATATTTTGCTACTATCTCCTCCTTCTTATCCTTGGTGAGCTTTCCCATCCCATGCCCCACTCATGGGTGAGGTGACTTCCTTGAGAAGTTTCTTCCTTCAAAACTGCGTTGCCCTAGTAGCTTTCCCTCCTCTTGTGATAGTGTTGTTTGACTTGGTCAACTATAGCTAGATCATTTCTTTGCCCCTCTTTCACACCAAAGAGGCTTTATTTTGTCCTCCTACTTCAATCCCTTTTCACACTGGGATATGTTTTATTGTCTTTCCTACTTTTTATTTCAAAAATTGGAGCAGTTGTAATATTCCAAGTAGCAGTGGCTAATTGGGAATATTACAAAGTCTAACTATTTTATGCATAATTGTTATGATTTAAAAATGAATTTAGTGATGGGCTAACTATGCTTGAAAATACTAAGTTTTGCAGAAAATAAAGGACAAGCTAAGGAGTCTTAAGAGGGTTCTGAACTCATGGATTCAGAGCTGAAGGTGCCTTGGAGGTTGTGGATGGGTTAGGTTAGGTGGAAGATGGTTTCTAGGCTGGCAGGGAGTCTACAGGTTTCCTGTAGTGCTACTATATGTCCTGTAAATGCTACAGGAAAAGGGTCGATGGTGTTTTGAGGCCAAAATTGATGAGGAAAGTGGTAGGGAATGTGAAATTAAGGTGTATTTAGGTGGATGGAAGGTGGCCAACCCCATGGAAAATCTCAAAAATTCTCTCAAATCATGTCTTACACTTCTAGGTTTACTCTAGATGTGGAGGTGAAAATCTCAAAAACAAGGTTGAGGGAAATTTTGTTGAAAGGATATTGACAAATCTATGATGAATAATATGGAAATAATGAGTTTAATTTGATAAAAAAACATAACTATGCATTCAAACATAAATCTACCTCAGTATTATCAACATGTTCATGATAACTACAACAACCTATCTATTCTTTCAAATAAATCATAAACTTAAGAGAAATTTTGGGCTTGTGGTGAAAATATACCCTCCTCAAGCTCCAATGAAAGAGGTGAGAGTGTGAGGCTTTGAAACAAAATTTTCTGAGATTATGTTCTACTGTACCATGATCTACAACATCCCAACTACAACAAATGTGAAATGGAAGAAAGCCAAAAATAGTAAAATGAAATGTAAGAAAACTAACTAAAACTCATGAAGTAAACTAGCAACAATGACACAAAATTAAACATATATACATAAGAGACAGATAGTGAGGCCAATATATTGGGCCCTAACCCACAATATCAACACTCTGAAACTAAATAAATGAAGGATAAACTGAATACTCATCTTATTGCATAAATAATCTCATTACATAACCATGAAAATCTCACAAGTCTATCACAAGAGCTAAGAGTCTACTATATTCCTCCAAAATTTGAATACTAATGAGCTCTTTCTCTACTCTATTTAACCTAAAGGGTAGCTACCAATAAATCCTTAAAACATAGGTGATGTGTCCCCTTTGACTGCAAGATAAGTGGAGCTTTGGTGCACTTGATCTTCCACTTTATTGGTTCCCTTTGACTTTGCGTTTTTGGAGAGAATATCGCAGATCCCTTGGATTACTTTAGGACTTATGGTGGGGGGAAAACCTCTTGTAATCTCTCTTTGTTGTATACTCTAAGTTTTGATTGCACAATATTCAACAAAAAGGGACTACATTTGTGATTATCCTGCATTTAAATCATATTAGGCATTCGAAGTATGAAAAAGCTTTAATCCCCATCTACACTAAGAAAAATATGGCCATAATGTAATTAAATGGGAGAAAGAGAGGCTAATAAGGCTAAAATAGTGACAATTAACCTCTCCAATTATACCTAATGATGGGTGTGTAGGTGGATTTGGTGTACAAGTGTACCAAACCACACCTGCTTAAGAGGAGTGGTTGTTTCCTCTTAAGTTCCTGGTCACGGGCAGATAATTAAGGGAGTCAGCAAGTTAGTGAACATCCCAAGACATAAAACATAATAGATAATAAAATAACATGCATTAATAGAGAGAAAATAGAAACTAAACTAAAACACATAACATGAAATCTTTAAATAGAGTCAAATAATTTCAATAATCCAAACGGTGGTGTTTACGTCACCTCTTATTGAGTGCTAGTAGGAATAAAGGATGAAACATTTACCCACTTTCCAAGGGGCCCTTAGAACGAGGGATTTATAAGACCCGATGCAAGGATGTTCTTACCTTCAAGCTACCTTGGTGCAAAGTCTCTCTCTCTACTCTGAAGGATTGGAGTTCTTGTATGGCCAACAACTAAATCCCCTCTATCTCTGCTCTGGATCACACACTGCTATATTTCTTCGGGAAATTCTGGCCATCATAAAAATGTGTTCTCCCTTTTTTCATCTCTTGGTGGCCTTTTATAAGAGAACAAAAAATCTCCTTCCCTCTCTTGGTACATTGATGGATGGTGACCGAAGAGAGGAGGGTGATTCCATTGTGTGCCACATTATTCCATTGTGTGCTCCCTTGAGGTCCTACGGAGGCTTGGGTGACTCTCCTTAGGCAGCCTCAAGTGTGGGATCAATTTCCTGGAGTGTGCCTTATGGTCCTGAAAAGTGAATTCCACCACTCTTAGGTCTACACAAAGGTGTGCCTATCAAAGAAAAGTGCGTGCAAAGGCACATTTTGTTGGTTTCTTCAGTGCACAATTTGATTTTTCTCCCGGACCTTACAGAATTTTTAAATTCTTCAGATTCACTAATGTGCTTCAGCCCTGCAAATCCTTCTGCGTAGAATTTAATGATGTCATATTTTCTTGTCTGATTTTTCGGTGATAACAGTTTCCCCCTAATCTCTGGGGTCTAGGAAAAACAGTATAGCCAAAATACATTATAGTATCTTTTTTGTGTACTATGTGGAGAGAGATACCAGCATGTAACATGGAGTTGGAAAAACCTTACACCAGGTCAAAGAATGACCATCTCCTGTGGGAACCTTGCAAGCAATCATACAATAAATACAAATTTTCTATGAGGAAAGGATGTCCCATGCTCGTGATGCTTTGGCTAGCTAAAAAACTCTATTTGATAGATATAAATTCTATCTGTGCCACTAGTATGGTAGTGATCTGTTGGTTGATGATGACAACTGTGAATGCCCTCAGGGGCATTTTTTCTTTGACAATAGGTGGATTGTGGTATCCATATGCGTAGTATTGGTATCGTATGTAAATGTGCATTGTACACATAGGTGTATCACTAGGACCTTCCCCTATAAAAATTTCTGAAAGAGATGCTTATAAAGGCACGAGTCTTCGACGAATTTGATCAAAGTGCACTGGTTGTAAGGTACGATACCATCTTGACATGAAATCTTGTTTTGGAGTCGAATGTCAGGAGGATCAATGGCATTTGTGGGCAATGATGTCTCCCAAAGTGCCACTTGAGGATGTGCATTTTGTGGTGAGGGGTGATTAAAGGTATTGCTTCCTTTTTGGAAAATAAGTGTTGATGTTGAAAAAAAGGAAGCCTCAAACGAACGAGAGAGTCACTGATGCAAGGGATGAGGATCTTGGATGTGATAGGTTTCACATAGGCATGATGGCGAGGGGTTTTGAAAACTGATGATGGGGATTCAGTGGCCCAAGGTCAGAGTATAAAAGGAAGCTTGGTGGTAGTCATAATTGTTTCTGATGGGGAAATCTCTGGAGTTGGTAGGACATCCAGGGTGGGTATATATTGGTTATGAATTTCATGGTGGCTTTTGCGTGAAGCGAGTGATACTTCGACCAACGGTGACTAGGGACTACTACCATGGGAGAGAAAATGGATGGATTAATGGGAGACATAGTGCACCATTTGTGGTCTTTGTACACTTACCAAAAGAATGAAATAATAGGGTTTGGTTTATACAAAACACAGAGATAGGTGCCCCAAAACATGAGAGTGTTCACTCATTGATGATGTGAGGAAGGTGTTTTGCTAAGGGTGAAGGCCCCATTGGTTGGTCTCTGTGTTGGGTTGTTGAAGCAGATGGAAAATGTGTAGATGGGATATGATGATGGAGGTATGGTAGGCCAAATGCGAGGCACAGTAGTGTGCTTTCGATCTGCTTATAGAAACTGGTAGTCCAGGAAAGGGGTTTTATTTTTATGTGTTAAAACTTAACCTGATGCATGGTGAGTGAAATGGGAATGAGGTGCTTCCCAGAATAAAGTGGTGCAGCCATGGAGTCGTGAATTTTTTGATGTACGGTCTACTTTGCATGACAGGCGCCATGGAGGGGAGGCTCTACCAACCAACAAGGATGTTTATCATGTGCAAGGTGGGGTGATGATAATCATGGTTGGGTGTCTGGAACCTATGGTTAATTATGGAGAAATGATGTCAGGATATGCAGAGTTTTTTCTGGGACTCTATCTTGCTGATGGTATAATGATACCTACTATAGAACTTTCAATGGATGGAGCCATGGACGGTTTGCACAATACCTGCAAAAAAATACCCCAAGTGAAAACATATCCTTTATTCAAATATTATTGAAAGATGTGTGTTTTAAAAAATAATACGAGAGACGGCATACCTGTCGGCATTGAAAAAAAAAATTTGGAGGTGTGAATGTGTGTTACCTCCTTTGGGCATTATGAAGTGATGATCATAGTGTTAGAGATTACTGTTTCCTAGGTGACCTTGGGTAAAAGACTCGATCAAATCATCTACAGTAATGAACGAGGATGGTAACTCAAGAGGATGAGGCAACCAGGTTCCCCTTAACCTGGTATGTGTATGGTGGCTTGGGGGTAGGAGGGACAAATGGTTGTCTTTCTGGTGACTGCTCTTCCTCTTGTAAGTATAGAATGATGAGAGATTCATCTCCAGCTGATTGGATGCATGGATTCTCTTGATAGGATTTCTCGATGGTGTGTAAGGAGTCCTTGTATCATGAAATATCTAGGAAATGATAGCTGTAATGCCCATAAATTCCATAAATATCGCATGTGTGATTGGTATGCAATGTCTTGCCTTGATTTCTGGTGGTAGGTTCCTTTTTAAGGGAAATTATTGTTGCGATGTCTACCGTAGAGCTAAGGAGAAATTTTAATTCATCCAGATCTGGGGAGATGTCGGTAGGGTGGCCTACTACGTGGCATATAGCACACGTCAGTGATTCCCATTATGTGGAGGGATTTTCCACCTTATTTCCTCTTCTATTTGTGTTATTGGTCATAACCATTGGCTTTGTGATGGGAATTTCCTTCGAAGGTACGCTTGTGACAGTTTCCTGGACATTTTGGGTCTGATCAAGATTGACGGGGATTAACCCTATAGAGGTGATGTGTGCAACTCCCATTATGGTTGATGGGACTAGATACCAAACTGGGATTGAAAATGATAAGTTTGGTAGGACCATCGTGGCCATGACATGATACGACACAAAACTAGCTTGGGGGAAGAGAAATGGAGTTTGGGAGGTGGTGTAGGCTAGAGAGGCTGTCGTGGCCGAGGACTCAGTGTCATTACTACTTGTCTCCGTGTCTTGACTAGCTTCGGTGTTTTATGAGGACATCATGCACACCGGAGCTTATGTGACATTAGGTGATGACTCAGGTATAACAGGGAGATGTCCTAGGAATGACCCTAGGATGGAAAATGGTTCAAACTGGTCGTGTTCATATTCTTGGTACCATGTAAGCATCTCTACAGATGTGTCTACATAGGGTAAAATGACATTGGTATTTTTTAGGGGTAACTTTTCGTTGTCTGTCAATTTTTAGATAGTAATGATGTGGTCCTCATGGGGGAACATCATAGTTTGGAAGATAGAGGAGGCTATGGCTGAGATGGCGTACATATAACTATGGCCAAGGATTATATTGTAATCTAGTTGAGCATCCAAGATTTCAATGTATATAAGGACCATCTTTCCAGCTAAGCAGACCCAGAAGTTTTGGTAGAGGCAAATGGGAGCTAATGAGCATCCATCATATGATCTAAGTGTGATGTCTAATGGCTTTAGTTCGAGGGACCCTAAGTTCTGCCAGATGTTCTTTGACATGATGCATGTGGACACACCTTCATCAATTATACATCGGTGGATGGTGATGTTTTGAACTAACACTAGTACCTAAAAGGCGACCATCGAGGGAAGCCTAGGGGTAGCTTTTTCAAAATAAAAAGCCATCAGACGTGAACCAACACAGTCGATGGCACCTAATGCAGAAAGTAAGGCTTTCCTTTTCTTTGGCCATGATTGTAATACCTCCAAAGCTGACATGGCGGTGGGAGATTGAGCTTGATCATCCACAATGCTATAGTTATGGGTTGTTTTAGAATGGTTTCCTACTAGCCTAGTTGGTCCCTTGGCCATTTTTAGCAAAGGTTCAATAGGCATATTTGATATGCTCAAAGGCGATGTTAGTGCATTTGTACTATCCCCTAATGAATTGGTGTCTGGTGGGGAATCCTATTTTCAGTTCCATGTTTGAAAAAACATTTCTTCGCCAGTCATGTAGATTTCATGGTTGTTTTTTTCAAAATCGTTGGGATTTTTTGTTGTTTATGAGTGCTAACTGTCCCTTGATGAGGGAAGGCTCCTACATGATTTATGTCTGTTGTGAGAATCTTCCTTGCCCATAGTTACCTTGAAGCTTCTTTAGCTTAGGAAGGTCAAGACAGTGGTGACTATAATGGTCGTACTCACCACAGATTGAACAAGAGTGGTTCGTTCGAAGATTCACCATCTTTTTCTGCCTTTGGGGGTTTCTTGGCTCCTGGATTTTATTTGGGTTGGAGTTCCCTCCAACTTGAGATTGCAAAGGGTGTTGTTGATTGTTCCCCGTTGTCTAAGATTTTGTTTAGGGTTTTTTTTTTCCTTTTTTCTTAGCTACATTAGGAGGATAATTTGGATTCTCTTGATTGTATGGTTGTCGTGGTTGGTCTTGGGAAGGTTGCACAAATTTCACTTGTGAATTATTCTCCATGTGTGGATTTTGTGCTGGGGACTGGGCATATTATGGTCCTTGTCTCTGGTTTATGAATGGTTGTTGGGGGGAGCTCTTCCATTAGAATGTCTAACTATGTATTAGGTCCCTTGAGCCAAAGGATATGGACCTCACTACTGATGGTGGTACGATGAAGCCATATTAGTCACGTTTTTCAAGGATTCATGATGAATTTGGTAGCTGGGTTGCGGTATATTTTGGGTAGAATCATATGCGTAACTGGGGTATGGAACGGTGTTTCTTAGGTGATTTTGGGTCAGTGACCCAATCAAAACATTTGCGGAGTTCAACGCATCTGGAAATTATTTGTAAGTTTGCAAGTGTGGGGAGTTATGCAGGATGTTGTAAATATATCCTGACTACGTATAGATTAGCTCGAGATGTTGGGCCTTACTGAAGGAGTCCTCTTCAGATATGGGAATTTGTTGTGCCACATCCTTTTAAATCTCTACGGTGGTAGTTTTCAGGAATAGGTTGAACAAAACTCGATCATCGAGTTTAGCTTGCACAAACTATGACCCAGCCACCATTCGTGGAGATGGTTAGAGATATGGACAGCGGACATCTGCCTAAAGTGGGTCAGTAATTCCATTCGAGAATTGTGGTGGATGGGTGACTGAGAAAGGGATAAGAATGCAATATTGAGGGAACTAAAGGTTCCATGTGTAGCATATGTTTTCTCCACATACCATTTCATGGCTATTCCGGTTAGGGCACGTTGAAATATTTTAGTCGAATAGTATCGTCAACGATGTTGTTTGACGAACACCAAAGGTGGAAAGTTGTAACATGATTTTTGGGGTCTTCTTCTTGCTTCCCTTCGAACTTTGGAATGTTCAAAAGGAGCTTCATGGGCATGGGAGGACATGTACGGTTGTGTGCAATGGGGTCATTTGTTAACTTGGTTAAATATGGTAAATTTAATGAAGCTAAGAAAGGTAATTGTGCATTGGTAGCCATTGCACCCTATGAAAACACGGACTTATGGTTAGGTATACGGTTTGTCTACGACGTACTCTGCTGTGAGTTCACTTGGCTTCCCGAAAGTATAATGCTCCTTTGTCCCTTAGGGGTTGTTGGAGAAGTGGTATGTGGTGACCCTGTGGGCATGTTCACCGATGTGGCATTGGGTGACCAACGAGGGTTCCCAACTAATGATGCCCCAATAAAAGATGAACCAATAAGGGTGGTTGTGTTCCATCTTTGAGGCCTAAATGGAGAAATAACTGGAACCCCTTCTGGTAATGGGGGTAGGTCCAAAAGACGTCTAGATCGACGAGGTCCCATTGGGGCCATTCTGGCATCGAATAAGTATGGTTTTGGAAATATTTGAGAGTATAAATATTACAATAAAAGAAAAAATCCCATCACATACATAAAACAAAGTGAAAATAAAAGATAAATTTTCCCTTTAGATTAATCCTATGTGACAATTCAATCAAAAAATATGGTTTTTCATTGTTTTTGCGTATGATACTCAAATTATAGAAGGCTTAATTTTCCTCACATGCTAAAATGTAACTGGGCCTTGAGAGAATATCTTGCGAATTCTCGCACAACATTAACCTAATATTAACCCCCTATGAAAAGGGTCTCTGTGGCGCTCGGGGTTTTCTTTGCTATGGGCGGATAGATATATTTAAAAGCTCCCTAAAAAGTCAAATTTTATGTTTCAAGATGTGTAATATCCCCAAATGGAAATAAGCAGCAATATTAAACAATATTGTAGAGAAATAATGCAGTTCAACAAAGTAAGAATAGGAGGGCAATATGGAGGCTCAAAAATGACATTTACATCAGCAAAATATATTCACAAGAGAGCCCATGAGCTATACAACAGGAAATAGAAGACTTTTATAGAGGAAAATCCTCAAAAGGAGGTGTTGCAACCATATATTATGACTAAAAGAGCTTGACAATGTTATTTTTATTGGTTGAAACAAATGTAGATTATACTTCAGATCTAGAGAAGACCTGGGTACAAAAATTTAGATCTATATCAGATTTGTACACTAGATAGGCTCCTCTTCAAATTCCCCTTGGGGTTTTCAGCAAAAAGTGAAGTACATGGAGTAGATCTAAGATCTTATGCAACAGATCTGCAGTAATAGTCAGAAATTCTGAAGCATATACAACAATATTTAGATTAGATCTGAAATGAAATGGAATAGATCTGAAATCCATGGATCTCCATAGTGAAGGGAAGATCCCCAACACTAGAAATCTCTCCTCCAAAAGTGTGCCAAAACACCCTGCAAATGTACCCTTGCAAATAATGTAGTAATGGAAGAAAAACTGTGTTGTAGGCTCTAGAACATGGTTGGCCTCAAGCCAAGATCTGAAAATGGTGCTCCAATCATCCAATACTCTCTTTCCAATGGGATAGAAGCCTTTCCCACTAAAAAGAGGCACTAAAATGGCCTAGATATAAGTATATCTAGCCTCCACTTGCTGCAGTTACAAAGACAACCAAACCCTCAGCATGATCTACATTGTAGTTGGAAGAAGGGCTTAGATAATTTCTTGATAGTGGAAAAGAAATGCAATTCTCTTCCAAGAGTTACTCAAGGAAAAAGGTGGGATTCCCGATCAGGAACACCTAGTGCTAAACAACACTATTCTCTTCTAAACAGCAAGGAGAATACGAAATTTCTAAATAGAAAAAATATTCAAAAATAACATAATGCTCAACAACCTTCTCATTTTGTCCTCCTCTTCCTTTTATAAGATTGAGACCTTGCAAACCCCTTAACCATCTCAATGAAATAGCTCTTTTCACATGAGCCACCTCCAACTAAAACTACGATGTGCCTCAATGAAGATCACACCTTCTAGACAGCGTTGTTGATTTGGTCATGGTTGACCCAGTCAAAAGATTCAGTCGCTTTCACACATAAGGGTGTTTATGTAAATAGCCCGGATTTAGCTTTGTTCACATGTGGCATTGATTTATTTGTTGTTTTAGGATTTTTTTATTGTCTTCCTTTACACATTTATTCATACAATAGAAAAATGAAACAAAAATGAATATTTCCATTAGCTTGGGCTAACTGGGAATATTACAGTCCTCCCCTCCAAAATGTTGCTTTTCCTCAAGCAACTGGTAAGGTGAGTGCTGCAACTCTTCTCCTCCTCCATTGGTGACAAAAACATGTGATAAGCTTCCTTCATAAGCTAAGTGTTCACCAATCCAAACCTTCATGAATTTTTCCTCCAAGGTTCTTAAGAGATGTAAGTAATCCATCCCATAAGGACTCAATAACTCAAATGAAACAAACATGGTTGAACCAATGCTCTCTATGTAACATGTAGCATAAGGTGCATAGAGAACCTCCATCCCATGTGGTATATACATGCCTCCCTCCATACACTCCCATAAAAAGTACAAGTATATCATCAATGTATGGGAGCAAAACTACATACATAAAAACACAAATTTGAGCATGTGGAGGTGGGTCATAGTCGCACATATGGTACTAGCATAGTGCATCTCCTACCTACATCAGATCAAGGTATGGTAAGTGGTTTCCCCACCACTTACTTGCTACCCATGTCATCTCACTATGGTAGAAAGTGTGAGATATGTTTGGTGCCTTGGGAAAGTACCCATCATGAGA
Source organism: Pinus albicaulis (assembly GCA_034641835.2). Lineage (NCBI taxonomy): Eukaryota > Viridiplantae > Streptophyta > Pinopsida > Pinales > Pinaceae > Pinus > Pinus albicaulis. Next base: position 646,645,015 of record CM076584.1, on the reverse strand, counting down.
GAAAATATCCCTTTGCATATCAAGGGAGTGGGAAAATTCAGAAATTTTAGTGGCCCAATGTTTTCCATGAGATTTACATGATACATCACTCCTCCTTGGAGTCATGGCCTGGATAAAAATGGTGAAATAATATGTACAATTAGAAAATAAAACATTCTTTACATGATCAGATTCTTCACCAACAATGATCCTCATACACATGGAGTTGTGCATGGATCTCTCTCCTCTTTCAAAAGAAGGAAGAGATGGTTGAAATAACCCCTTCATGGAGTTATGTGGCTGCCCCAACCTCACATAGTTCATGCATTCTTGAAAATTCTGATGTAGTTATTCTTCCAAGCCTTCCCAATCAAAGCTCCTCTTGATGATGTTGTAGATCCTCATGGAATACATATGGCAGAAACAAAACTCTTTGTATGCTTCTTGTAGTAACTTCTGCTTGAGCTTAGAATCTCTAGAAAAGAAGATCCTACCATGATGACAGATGACTCCTTCATGGAATAAATAGTCCTCTTCATGCAACTGGTGGTCAAGTATCATACATGTGTGAAGATCTCTTAAATAATCCACCAATAGTTTGGATTTCCAATACATATCTAAACTGCTCAACAATGACAGTGCTGATGACGTATCAACAGAAATGTATGTCATGTTTATGATCTCCTCCTTGACATCTCCCATGCCAAAGATGTGTGTTCGAAGGAAATTCCTTCCATTCTTCTCCTCCCACGGCGTAGATCCAGAAATGAAAGTGGGTGATGATGATAAGGGAAGAAGATATCCCTCCTTCTTGAGCTGACCCAAGTCTCCCAACATTGTAGCTTTGTCTTCAAGTGCTCCAATCCCTCCTGGATCTAAACTTGGAGTAGCATGCTGTGAAGTCTCCCCCACCAAATCTGAATCAGGTGGCCTCCCAAGTGGTTTGCCACTAGATAAGAGTGTCCCATGTAGAAATCTCATGAACATAATAGATGGGACTGTAAGGTCCTTGCTTCCACTGTGCAAATCCATCTGTGTTTTCTATGTGGAAGTGTTATGTGAGGGGTAAGTATGCATGCCTTTGATTATTTGAGATTCACCACTATTCTTGTCCACCCATTCCATTTGCAAATCCTCCCAATCAGAGGTGACTTTTCCCAATGTAGTCAACCATTGAACACCCAAAATCACATTGGTGGCTGGTATGTCAACCGTAAAGAAGTGATCAACCAAAGTGTAGGTACCCATGGTGACTAAAAGTGATGGGACATAATGCATACATTACATTGTTCTATCTTCTGGGACCAAAACAGAGAAACCCTCAAAAGTATCAGTGGGTATTTCCCTCCTTTGTACAAGATGAGCATCAATGAAATTGTGAGTTTCCCCACTATCAATCAATACAGAAACCCTCTGATTCAAGATTTAACCTTGAACTCTTAAGGTCAAGTACTTAGGTACTCCCCTAAAGAATGAAAGAGTACCTCCAATAGGAGAAAAGGCTCCATTACCATCTCCTGATGGTGTTGGATCTCCTCCATCAATGTCAAAATTGTGACCTCTTCTTGGTTCATCATCTTATTCTTCTTTAAGATCTGAGAAGACCTCTATGTAATGTGCTTTTCCAGCAGCACATCTATGTCTCGGTGCGCATGGTTCTTGGAAAGTGAAGCAAAGCTTGTTCTTCCTCAATTCTTTCCAGACATCAATATCAAAAGTATTCTTCATTGTGCTCTCCTTTGAGGGAGCAACTTTCTCTTCCTTTCCCTTGGAAGGAAAAAAGGGCTTGTGCTGAAAGTTTTCCTTTGCTTTTGGCAAGGCATCTTGAAGTTCTCTAGCCCTCTCAATGGCATCATGAAAGGTAGTGGGCTTGGTATATTTTTCCAACCCATGAAGAGGTTCATCTAGACCATTGATGAACATGTGCACCCTTCTTGCTGCAGACAAATCAGGAACCATAACAGGTAATCTCAAAAATTCAGAAATATAAGACTTTGTATTACCTGATTGCTTCAACTTTGAAAGGCTCATGAATGGTGCCTCTGGATATCTTCTGTCGAACCTTTCCACCAGCCTTCTAGTGAACTTAGAATAAGCAGTCACATTGGCATGAACGAATATAGACAAGCCATGGAACCGCCAGTCATGTGCTTCACCTTCAAAGTGCAACGCTGCAATCTTGATAGCTTCCATCTCAGGGACCTTGTTCAACTGAAAGTAGATGTCAAGTTTTTCTACCCATGCTTTGGCAGAACACTTAGATTACCCATGAAAATTGGGTAAAAATAATGTACCGACAGAGTGATGTCGATCATGATTCTAAGTGAATCCACCATCTCTATATTGATGCCTTGGTCTTCTCTTGTCCTTTAGGTGACAAAACTCTTGAAAACTCAAGTGATCTTTGAATCTTTGATTTTGAGGCTCATATTCTTCAAATTAGTCTTCAAGGGATGCTTGCTCTTGAAACCCTTCATTCCCCATAGCCCAAAAGGTAGGCATGGTAGAGCGTTGGGAAACTTCTGGCTGATGCATTGGTTGATCATTCCAGTGGTGAGACATGCGAGAGCTTTCTCGAAGATGAAATATCATAGGAGATTCTTTGATTCTTTCCAATCTCATATCTTTGATCTCTCTAGAAAGATCATGCATGGCTCTCAAAAGGATCTTTGCAAATTCCTTTCCTTCTTCATCACTTCTAGATTCAGGAGCTTTACCCTTGTCTTTATCATTATTGGTGTAATCAAATTTCTTCTGTATAATTTTTAGATACCTGTTCTCTCTGTCAGTAAGAGGCTCTTCTTCTTCTAAAGACATATTGGATTCTTATAGGCTGTGCAAATATTATGGATATGGTACCACTGTAATATCCCCAAATGGGAATAAGAAGTAATACTAAATAAAACTACAGAGAAATAACGTAGTTCAAAAAAGTAAGAGTAGGAGGCCAATATGGAGGCTCAAAAATGACTTTTACATCAGAAAAATATATTAACAAGAGAGCCCATGAGCTATACAATAGGACATAGAAGACTTTTAAAGAAGAAAATCCTCAAAAGGAAGTGCTGCAACCATATATTATGACTGAAAGAGCTTGACAACGTTATTTTTATTCGCTGAAACAACTGTAGATTACACTTCGGATCTAGAGCAGATCTGGGTACAAAAATTTAGCTCTATATCAGATCTGTACACTAGATAGGCTCCTCTTCAAATGCCCCTTGGGGTTTTCAGCAAAAAGTGAAGTACATGGAGTAGATCTGAGATCTTATGCAGGAGATCTGCAGGAATATTCAGAAATTGTGAAGAAAATACAATAGTATTTGTTGGGGAAATATATTGCTATAATTTCCAACATTAAATTATCAATCCAGGGCTCGTAAGCTTTGAGGTACAAGCACAGAGAACGTAGGATCAGAGCATCTAACCTAGACTACGGTAGGAATCAACTTGTTGTCTAAGTACAAAATTATTATTTCTAATTGAAGCTAATCAATTAAGGAAAACATGCTTAAACAAATAAGTAATTCTATTCACTGTGCAAATGAAACTAACTCTAATTAATCATAAACCAAGAAATACAAATTACCATTGAAATGATTTTAATCTAAATGAAAATCTCAATCTAAATACTAAGATCTATTTAATCTAAATACAAGGATCTTAAACCAATCAATATTAATTTAAAATAATACCAAAATTATGCTAAATCTTAATCCTAATAACATTCACTCTCATTCAAATGATACTAAAATAAGGCAATGAAGAAACAAGACTTCAACTAATCTAATTCCCCAGATGCATAAAACAAATAAAATAAGCATTCAAACAAAACTTTGTCACCACTTTGCAATCGATTCAAAAGAAACTAAGTAAACCAAGATTTTAATTGACATGCTTCAGATCTAAGAGACTAGAAAATAAGAAACTATCTTGTCCTTAAACTTCTTTAATCAAACTTAAGAAATCATTCAAACATAAGCACATTTGCTAATGGTTCTACCAATAACTAACTACAACCATAATGAATTTCAAAACTAAACTACAAATTCAAACAATGATTTAATGGTCTCATTGCATTGCTTTAAAATACTTGGTTGCCAAAACACAATGTCACAAGAAAATCAATAAGTTCATATTTAAAACAAATGGAGTTATCGATCTCTTGTTTATCCAATTAAGAAGCACCTTTAAATATTTCAATCGTAAACATGTAACAAAGGGGCTATTCATGCAATAAAATCATTTATCAATGCCATTCATTAGCTTGCAACGAGTTGAAAATGATATGTCTATTTAATTTTAATAAAACAAAAAAATTACAGTCTTAAGTACATAATCAAAATTATGAGATCTAATTAACAATTGCTTTCAAATAAAATACATGAACCTAGATCTAAATCAAACATGCTACCTCTATCCTATGATGTTCACAAAAATTTCTTCCAGGTGATGGTGGATCCTTGCCACTCTCAGAGAAAGTCCAAACTAAATCAATGTCTAAATATTAAAAAAAAAACCATAACGTTTACAAAGAATTCATGGCAAAGTCAAATTGTATTAAGATTCAAATCATAAGTTCACTTACATACATTCCTTCAATAATTTGTCTCATGTTCACACCCTGTCTTCCTCCTCCTTCCAAAAATTCCCTACTTAAAACACAAACCATGGTTGAGCCATTTATAAAATTCACAAGGCGAATTAATCATTTTCCTCAATTCTGGAAAATTGAACAATTTTAACAAACTGACCTAAATGATATTCATATATCTTCCTAACCATGAGGAATTTTGGAAAAATGTTCAGAGGGAGACTAATTTGTTATGTTTCCAACAAAATCCGCTCTTGGATTTATCTCATTCTAATCCTGCTCCTGGAAATCATGCCCAAAGTTGGTTGTTTGGCTCTGTTTGCAATGTTCTAGAGCTCTGAAAAAACAGTGATTTTTTTCAAAACTGCCTCCAAGACCCGCATATAACTCTTAGAAAATTTTAAATCGGGAGAAACCAATTTGGATATACATATTTGGTTATATTTTTAAGAAACCCATTTGATTATATTTTATATATTCACCTCCAGATGCACACAAATCGAGGTCAAACATGCCAATTTGAAAACTTTGCACATTTTGAGCAGACTTGTTAATAAACTCCTAGGGACCCACATGTGCTACTTGGGTGAAATTAAATGCATGGGAAGGTATTAAAACATTATTTTGGACCATAAAATCCCTTCATTTTCCTTGGAAGTGCGCCGAAAGTACCAAAGCCCTAAATTAGGCATTCCCATACTTAACTATCTTGTGAGGGATTTCAGTGATGGAACCATGTGATAAATGTAATTCAACAAAACTGTCATTATTAAAACATGAAATAATCATATTTAATCATAGGGAAGTAAAGAAAACTGATGATAATCAACCATAGAGAGTATTTGGTGGCGAGTGATGGAATTAGGGTACAAAATGGGCTAAGAACCTAGGGTTTTAGGGTATAAAAAGTGATATTTCATGATGAAAACATGGGCATATACGAGGCCCAACATCCCCCCATGCCTGAGGTTTTGCATGTCCTCATGCAAAAAAATACTTTTCTCATATCTATGTTTTTATGGCATCATGGCTTTTATGTAGGGTTAGGTCTTGTGAAGAAACAATACATGAAGATTTTATTGCCATAGATTTCATTTTAAGAGAGATACAAATTGAGGAAATAAAATAGGTATGGTAGGAGGAAAATGATGAATAGGATGATAGGTGACAATGGAAATGGTAGATGAGATGAGGTGGTGATGGAGATGGGAAGACATGTGCTTGCATGCTCTATTTTTGCGAGGACAATGCTTATGATTGGTTCCTTCATGTAAGGCAGCCATGAATTCACCCTTTATTAGATTGAAAATATGCGTGAATGTAGGAGCGGAAGGCACTATAGTTACTTCTTTGTTTAGATGAACCAATATGATTATGACCTAGAGTAGCATGCAAATGGAGGGTATATGGAAAACCAGATATATGAAATATGTGGTGGTTAATCATCAAAGCTCTCTTAAATCTCTAATCAATTAAAGAATATTAAGCCAAATCTACCTCAATTTTTACCCTTTTTGTTGATGTCCTTGGTGCTGCAAGATGAATTACATGATGGAATGGCTCAAGATAATGTGACTGTTGATATGATCTACTGAAGAAGGAAAAAGGTCTCAATATCCACATTATCCCGAAAATGTCGATGCATGTGTATTTTTCATACGGCTTCCTGAAATAACATAAGCACCATCATCAATAATCTTCTTTTCATGCAAATCTTATCAAAATAAAGGAAATAGGTTAAATAATGAACAATTACCTGATCATGCTCCAAGTTTAACATACTAGCCCAACAATGATAATGAAAACCATGAGTAAGCATAGGGTGAAAATATGAATCAAACCTGACAATTCTCATCATTTTTTCCTAACATATCTCCCCCCCCCCCATGCCTATCATCTTGCATGTCCTCATGAAAGAAAAACCTTTGACAGAGACCAAAGACTGAAGGGCTAGGGTTTCTATATTAAAGGCATGTTTCATTGACTTAAACTGTAGGGAAAATTGTGAGAGCATGTAAGTAAGTTTCATCAGATGCCATCTTCCTTTGCATCAATGAGATAAGAAAAATAGTGACCAGGGATCCAGTGACATTAAGACTGAGTTTTATTGTTCCAAAAGAGCAACTGATTCTAGGGCTACTAAAAGAATGCTTAAAAATTTTGTTATTGTAGAGATAATGTCATCCTAAAATTATTAACCATAAAAGTTTCCACAAAGAATATCAATAGTAATCCAAAGTAGCAGGTCTTCACTTTCAATAGCCTCATTAGCACAAGTAAAAGTGACTTTATTTAAAAACCAAGGGAAAAATAGGAAAAAATAGGGAAAAATAAATATTACAAAATGATACCTTCCGAGGATGATTGTTACCGTTACCCAAACATATAGTTAAGGCTTCTCTTATTCAAGAAAAGTGCATCACCTACATTAAGGGTCTAACATCCATAAAAAACCAAATTATTTCTAAAATATAGAACTCCAAAGCACACTACTAAAGGATATTAAATCTATTTTTAGAGAGATATGATAATGAGTTCAGGGAAAGGCAAAAAAAACCAAGTAAATCGTAGTTTGAAATTAACTTTGATACCACATGCATGGCCTTGCTGCCAGCAGGAATTTATAGCCTTGACAGGGATGCCTTTTAACCTAACGAAATGTCTGTGTCCCACTTACTAGATATAGATTTAGAGTTAGCTTATTTGACTTTTAGATAAAGGCCATTGTCCTAGCTTGGTAACCAGATGATGGCAGTGCCACTCACAAGAAGCAACATGGATGAATAGGCCAGCTCATGATGAGACCTCCTGTCTTCCAGCTTTTTAGGCTAAAATCCATTACTCTGGCTTGGCGACCAGGAGCAGTAACGTCATGCATGTTAGGTCTCATGATTGTGGTAGGTCAGCTCATTACGAGACCTCCTATCCTCCCCTAAATATTTTTGTATACTATAATTATGATTAACCTTACAGTTTACTTAATAAGTGTGAGACAGATCTACTCCTTAAGAGCACAGGGTGGCGTGAAAAGTTTTTAATTACTAATCTTTACTAGTTGATCCTACTACCCTAAAGATTCAAGAAAAGAAAACAAATCAGATAATGAATGAAATATTCCTCGAGTAGGTCATGCTAGGGTTCTTATGAGAGCTCATGAAGGTTTTATAGGCATGATCCACCATAGGAGGCTTTTCATCAATACCTTCAAAGAGAAACTTGAAAAGGTTTCTTGGATGATAGTATGTTAAGCTTATGAATGGAAAGTATAACAATAACAATTCCCTTAACTGACCCAATGAATAATCTCAGCCAATAATTAGAGTCACTTTAAATATGAGGCATTAAGAGTGAATTTATTTTGACAAGTGTTACCACAAGAGTGCATAATGACAAAAATTTCAATGGTTATGCCTTAGGAATTGGAATTTCGAGAATGATGTTGTAATAACAATTTTATTCATTTCTACCCTACCCTAACCTAGGGAGAGTAAGGTCTCCTTCAAGTGTAGGATTACTTCCAATGCAACCATATTCGTAACAATATGCTAAATATACTCACAATCAGTTTGAAAGAATAAACTTCAACACATACTAGAGTACGAGAAACTAGTTGCTTCGATTGATAATATACCAAGAGTATTTGAAGATGAGAGTGGTGCTTTGGCTAGATTATGATCTGGAACCAATCCTCAATGTAATCCTGGTGGTATTGGCTCATTTCTTCTTTTGGACTACTCTGAATGTCCTCCTTGGTCATACCAGGAAAACTTAAATAATTGGTCTCTAGAATGCACACAAGGCTATTTTTGGGCATGGTGAAGGCTCCTGGATCTCAAGTTCAGTTGGATTCCCCCAATCAGATTTGGTACATGGCTCATCAATCTCCTTGGTAGATAGGAAAGAGGACTCAAGGGAGATTTCAAAATCATGTTCTGGCTTTGGAGAGACAGATAATTCCCTAAATTAAGTCAGGATGAAATCTACCTGAGAAGAAGGTACCCCAGCTACTGCTAGGATTTGAGAAAGTTCCTCGATGGACATTCTTCAAATTTTCGGTCATTCTTTAATTTCTCCTACTCACAACATGTATTATTATAAAAGAGGGGGTTCTTACAGCACCCCACAAATGGTTTATCTTTAAAGAACTTGAATTTTTAATCTAAATGAATTAAAGACTGCTAGTTGCAATAAAAACTCACCAAAATTGCCTAATTGGGCAACCAAAATTTGTAGCAACCTCACAATAGTGGATGCATGGCTCTTCACTCACGTCTTACCATACACTCTCCACCCTCTGATTTCCCTGCAACTAATATCACACACACACAAAAAAATTGTGAAAGAAACTAGGCTCTGATCCCTTTAGCACCTCCCCGGAAATGACGCCAAAAATGTTGGGGAAATATATTTCCATAATTTCCAACATTAAATTATCAATCCAGGGCTCATAATATTTGAGGTACAAGCGCAGGGAATGCAGGATCAGAGCATCTAACCTAGACTACAGTAGAATCAACTTGTTGTTTAAGTACAAAATTGTTATTTCTAATTGAAGCTAATCAATTTAGGAAAACATGCTTAAACAAATAAGAAATTCTATTCACTGTGAAAATGAAACTAACTCTAATTAATCATAAACCAATTAATACAAATTACCATTGAAATGATTCTAATCTAAATTAAAATCTCAATCTAAATACTAAGATCTATATAATCTAAATAAAAGAATCTTAAACCAATCAATATTAATTTAAAATTATACCAAACTTATGCTAAATCTTAATCCCAATAAAATTCACTCTCATTCAAATGATCTTAAACTAAGGAAATGAAAAAAGAATACTTCAACTAATCTAATTCCCGGGATGCATAAAACAATTCAAATAAGCATTAAAACAAACCTTTGTCACCACTTTGCAATTGATTCAAAAGAAACTAAGTAAACCAAGATTTTAATAGACATGCTTCATATCTAAGAGACTACAAAATAAGAAACTATCCTATCCTTAAACTTATTTAATCAAACTCAAGAAATAATTCAAACATAAGCACATTGGCTAATGGTTCTATCAATAACTAACTACAATCATAATGAATTTCAAAACTAAACTACAACTTCAAACAATGATTTAATGGTCCCATTGCATTGCTTTCAAATACTTGGTTGCCAAAACACAATTTTAAAAGACAATAAATAAGGTACATAATAGATTTAAATTCATATTTAAAACAAATGGAGTTGTCGATCTCTTGTTTATCCAATTAAGAAGCACCTTTAAATATTTCAATCGTAAACATGTAACAAAGGGGCTATTCATGCAATAAAATCATTGATCAACTCCATTCATTAGCTTGCAACGAGTTGAAAATGATATGTCTATTTAATTTTAATAAAACAAACAAATTAAGACTTAAGTACATAATCAAAATTATGAGATCTAATTAACAATTTCTTTCAAATAAAATCCATGAACCTAAATCTAAATAAAACACGCTACCTCTATCCTATGATGTTTACAAAACTTACTTCCAGGCGATGGTGGATCCTTGCCACTCCTGGAGAAAGTCTAAACTAAATCAATGTCTAAATATTAAAAAAAAAACCATAACGTTTACAAAGAATTCATGGCACAGTCAAATTGTTTTAAGATTCAAATCATAAGTTCACTTACATACATTCCTTCAATAATTTGTCTCATGTTCACACCTTGTCTTCCTCCTCCTTCAAAAACTTCCCCAGCTTAAAACAAAAACCATGGCTGAGCCATTTATAAGATTCACAAGGAAAATTATTCATTTTCCTCAATTCTGGAAAATTGAACAATTTTAACAAACTGACCTAAAAGATATTCGTATACCTTCCTAACCATGAGGAATTTTGGAAAACTGTTCGTAGGGATACTAATTCGTTATGTTTCCAACAAAAAACTCTCTTGGATTTGTCTCTTTCAAATCCAAATACTCATAACTCGTTCCCAAAGCTGGTTGTTTGGATTTTTTTGCAATGTTCTAGAACTCTGAAAAAACAGTGGTTTTTTACAAAACTGCCTCCAAGACCTGCGTATAAATTTTAGGAAAATTCGAATCTGGAGAAAAAATTTTGGATATAAATAATTGGTTATATTTTAAACAAACCCATTTTATTATATTTTATATATTCACCTCCAGCTGCACACACATCGAGGTCAAAAATGGCAGTTTGAAAACGTTGCACATTTTGAGCAGATTTGTTTATCAACTCCTAGGGACCCACATGTGCTACCTGGATGAAATAAAATTCATGGGAAGGTATTAAAAAATTATTTTTGACCATAACCTCCCTTGGTTTTCCTTCGAAGCACGCCGAAAGTACCAAAGCCCTAAATTAGGCATTCCCATACTCAACTAGCTTGTGAGGGATTTCAGCGATGGAACCCTGTGATAAATGTACTTCAACAAAACCGTCATCTGTAAAACATGAAATAATCATCTTTAATCATATAATATTTTATAAAATTTATGATAATCAACCATAGAGAGTATTTGGCGGCGAGTGATGGAATTAGGGTACGAAATGGGCAAAAAACCTAGGGTTTTAGGGTATAAACAATGATATTTCATGATGAAAACATGGGCATATACAAGGCCCAACATTATTAAGATCAGATATGAAATTACATGGAATAGATCTGAAATCCATGGATCTCCATAGTGAAAGGAAAATCCCCAACACTAGAAATCTCTCCTCCAAAAGTGTGCAAATCACCCTGTAATTGTATCCTTGCAAATAACGCAGTACTGGAAGAAAAAATGCACTGTAGGCTCTAGAACATGGTTGGCCTAAAGCCAAGATCTGAAAATGGTGCTCCAATCATCCAATACTCTCTTTCCAATGGGATAGAATATTTTCCAACTAAAAATAGGCTCTAGAATGGCGTAGATCTGAGTAGATCTAGCCTCCACTTGCTGTAGCTTACAAAGACAACTAAAACCTCAATAGGATCTGCATTGTAGTTGGAAGAAGAGCTTGGAAAATTTCCTGATAGTGGACAGTAAATGAAATACTATTCCAAGAGCTACTCAAGGAAAGAGGTGGGATTCCCGATCAGGAACACCTAGTGCTAAAGAACACTATTCTCTGCTAAACAGCAAGCAGAATAAGAAATGTCTAAATAGACAAAATATTCAGAAATAACATAATCATCAAAAACATTCTCATGCTGTCCTCCTCTTCCTTCTATAAGATTGAGAGCTTGCAAAAACCTAAACCATCTCAATGAAATAGCTCTTTTCACATGAGCCACCTCCAACTAAAATTGCGTTGTGCCTTATTGAAGATCACACCTTCTAGACAGTGTTGTTGATTTGGTCATGGTTGACCTAGTCAAAAGATTTAGTCCCTTTCACACATAAGGGTGTTTATGTAAATAGCTCAGATTTAGCTTTGTTCACATGTGGCATTGATCTATTTGTTGTTTTATGAGTTTTTATTTTCCTCCTTTACACATTTATTCATACAATAGAAAAATGAAACAAAAATGAATATTCCCATTAGCTTGGGATAATTTGGAATATCACTAGATGTAAACTAAGCAAGGTGGCTTATTGGATGCCTACCCCCTTGGTCCTAACTTAAACTATAAATTCTCTTGGGGCCCCTCTGGGGAGGGTTTAATGAGTTTAGTTAAGTTAGTTATAGGATGCTTTGATTCACTTAAGGTGTGAATGTGTGTGAGAAAGAGGTGAATAAGCACATAGTTTGAACATGTGGATATGTGGTGATCCTTTTGAAAATCCCCTATTTAAACTATGTTTGGTTGTTCCTTGCTCAAAATAAAAACACGTGTGGATGTGGGTTGCTTACAATGTTTCCTAGTTAATCTAAATGATCAACTATAGGGATGTCTTTTTCTCTTCGCCTTCACTGGAGTGCTCAAAGTGGATAAGGTATCAGCCACCTCTTTCTCTATTATCTCAGGTAATATGTTAGTCTATTGAGGAGAGGTATCAATGCCTTGAATAGGGCCAGATATTTCCTCCCCATTTGCATTCTATTCCTTCTTCTCCTTTATTTCTTCCTCATTTGTTTCATCTCCCTCTTTTTATTATTATTTTCCTTCCTCTATTTCTAGGGTTTCTGTGTTTTCTTTTCCAACCTCCATCTCTTCTTCTTCCTCATATTCATCTTTCATTCCCCTCTCTCCAAGACTAGAGGCACATGTTTTTCCAATTTGGGTGGCTATGAAGGCTTCCCTATCCATATCTATGAATGACGACCAATGACCGAGGAGTTTAAATCTTCTTAGAGCATCATTCACTATCAACTTGATGTGGCTATGGGGAGCTAAGTGATGGTACTTCCTTTCCCTCACCTTTTGGTTCATGTTTGTAATTGAATGCAGGAGGAAATATGAAATGCTCAGTCTTTATTCTACAGGGAGTTCTCCTTGAAATATAAGTTCATTCAACAACCTGAAGTGGCATACATAAACCATAAGATGTCTACCCTCACAGGAAATGAATTTCATAATGTGGAATTCTACTTCATCCTAAAGGCATGGAAGGATTTTTCTCGCCGCCCCAATTTTGTCTTTAAATAATTCTTCACCTAACAAGAAGAAGCTCTTTTTATCTTAAGTTTTGGACACCCTATCTTCCCTATTCCACTTGACTCATACGGGAAAAGTGGTGATTCTGTGAATTAACCTAGATGTAATTGTGATAGCTAGGCCTATAACTACAGTGGTGTCCCTCTCATCTATTTTTGATTTTAGGTCCACTACAAATTCTCTATCTATCTCCTCATCAAAGCCCTTGATGAGCTTGAAGAAACCTAACCATTGGTGGTTCATAAAAATCTCCACCACTTGAGGGTGCAATCTTATCCTTTTGATATATGTGTGCTTATTTCTATTAAATCCTCCTCCCATTTTATGGTTATTTTAGGAAGGTGGTTGAATTATTTTGTCTGATAGTGATTGGTGAAGTGTGGCTTTAGAGATTATAGATTTTAAATAAACTCAGACTTCTTTGATTAAACCTCTTAATTCTAGAATTATTCTTGAATATGTTTAAATTTCATGGAAAATTCATATGTTTGGGGAGTGGAATCCACTTAAATGTGACCTTTGGTGTCTTTTTTCCTAGTATATGGTGGTATTAGTAGTTAATACCACCTATGGGTGGCTCTTCTTTGCAGTTTTTTTCACTGGTGAACCTTCTGTGAAGTTTCTTGTAACATCCATAGTTTCCTGTAGCACGGGGTTTTCATGCAGATTTGGTCTTGGTGTTGCATTATTTGATGAATCCTCTAAATTTAATCACTCCCACTGCTCTCGAAATGCTAAATGAAATGAGAATAAATATCCAACATTTCTATTTATGGAAACTTAACCAAATTTGGAGTGGAGTGATGACTTGGGTTGTGGCACGGGTTTTCCTCTTCTGCATCATTGGTCCCACTCCGCTTAATCATTGCCTCTGCTTTAAAATCACCTCCATGTCCTTGTGAAATCCCCCTTAACTGATTTTACTTTCCCAGGTGGAATTCACACTCAACTTCTCGTTCACTTTAACTTCACGAGGGTCGCCAAGTTAACTGACGACCTTTTTCCCTTTTTAATCTCCAATTCTCGACATTAATTAATTTTGGTCAACATGAGTGCATAGAAAGAGGGTGAAGAGACATACCTAAGCATAACTACTGTTGAGGATTTGTAGACATAATTTTATGTAGGGATTTTGGTGATAGCCATGACTGTTTTTCCTTTTGCTGTGTTTTTTCCTACATTTTCTGAGTGAGCAACTTATTTTTGAATGAGCTTCTTAATCTTTGTATTTACTTGTTCTTTTTGCAGGCGTTGCATGGAGGTCCTCAGGTGATATTTCTGGTGTGATAATTCCCCTAGAGTCTCTTGTTGGTCCTTTGAACCCATTTCTATCGATTTATTCTCACCTTTCGACCTTGACGTTCCATGTACAAGATTGCTACAAGAAATAATCAATTTATTGCAGCAGCCCCATCTCTATAACTTCTTTCGAGCTCCATATTGTTGAGACATTAAGGGAAATGGTGTATGGAGGTTAGTTATGTAGCTATGGAGTGATTGGTGTAATAGAGAGGTGAGGGTAAATGTCCCATCTCCATATATAGGTAACCTAGCTGCTAGTGACGAAAAATAGCGTCTAGAGAGTGAGTACTTATGCATGGAGTGGAGTGAGGGTTAGGAGCAGTAGGTATACACAAAAAATCCATTTTAATTCTTTTCTTGAATTTTACATTCCCTTTAGATAGCTTACGTTCTTGGATATGAGTTTCCTGTCGCATTTACAGGGTTTCCTGTAGCACTACACGAAATCATATAGTAGGTGGTACATCTTGTAGACATTACAGTAAGGAGAAGAAAATGATTTTTTTTCTTACTTCAAGGGAGAAATGGGTGGATGGATACATGCTGGAGTTGCATATGGAGTGGGTAGGTAGAGGAGAGGGAGAATGTAGGAATATAACTACTCCTCGGTGTTTAAAACCTCCTTTGATCAACAACCAACAAAACATAAATAAGTGATTTCATAGGTGTGATATTT
The DNA here is from genome assembly GCA_034641835.2 of Pinus albicaulis. Lineage (NCBI taxonomy): Eukaryota > Viridiplantae > Streptophyta > Pinopsida > Pinales > Pinaceae > Pinus > Pinus albicaulis. The sequence goes on along the minus strand of CM076584.1, from coordinate 646,629,876 downwards.
TTTTTTCTTTTTTTCTTCCTTTTTCTGTATTTTCCCCTTTTTGTTTTTAGGGCAGGTGGGATGCCTCAAGAAGTTTTCACCAAAGGATCTTTTATTTCTTTATTTTTCCCTTTTTCTACTCCAGTACTACCTCATGGAGGTTTTAAGCCCTATAGTTGGCCTTGGGCGCCTCAGAAAGGTTTTCAACCATGTCTTTTTTTTCTTTATTTTTATTTTTTTTCTGAGGGGGAGGCACTGGAAAATATGGAGCTTCGAATCATATACACCTCCCTGTTTATGGAATTTATAAACTCAACCCTATATAGGGGCTTGTTGTATACTTGGAGCATGTACCCATTGACAAGCAGGGGGATCCCCTCCTCATCTATGGTTTTTATATGAACCACACCATTATCATAGAAATTTTCCATTTTGTAAGTTCCCAACCATATTTTCATTAATTTTCCTTTTAATTCCTTGAACTTCAGTCATAGAGCAACACCTAATATCATTCTTGAAAGGTATTTTCCTTAATGTGCCTATCATGTCAAACCTTCCTTTGCAGTAGAATCACTTATGTGTGAAGGAATGCCTACATCCTGAACTCATCCAAACCATTTAAGTGCAACAACCTTTCTTGTTTGGCCTTTGTTATAACTAGCTCTAACTTAGTTTCCATCCTCAAGGTGTTGCATTAAAACTCGATGGAAAGCAGATCTTTATTCCCATAGACTAATTCATAAGGATTGAACCCTCTGGTTGACATCCAAGTGGTATTGTAGGCCCAACCGGCTTCCACCAATATGTCTACCTAATATTTCCTATTGCTGCTCACAACCTTGGTGAGGATATTGTCCAAGGTTATGTTTATCACTTCCACCTCACCATTTTCTTGAGGATGGTAGGAAATGGATGTATTACGCTTGATCTTGTGCCACCTTAGAATATTTTCAATGAGATGAGATCAGGGAAAATTTTAGGGCCTAATATTTGTAGGTGGGCTAATTTTCCATGATTTTTCAAAAAAAATATTCACCAATTTCCATATTTTTGAAAATTGATTCACCCAAATTTTATAGCATAAAATTATTTAAATCTAAAAATGGCCATAAATTTATATATGCTAATATAAAATAATTAGAAACCTAAATATTTGTACAAAAATATCATCAAAATTTTCAGAATTTACATATTAGGAATTAGTAAGATTCAGCAAGGTTTTTAAACTTTACGATAAACTTCCATTCTTAAAATTTTCCCTATATAAGATGTAAAGTAAGCCCCTTCATCAGTGATTACCTCTCTGGGGTATCCAAAATTTTATAACACATGTCTCTCAAAAACTCTGCTACTTTCTCCTTTGTTTCCACCTTTACAACCCTTATTTCAGCCCACTTGGTCAGGTAGTCAGTGAAAACTATGATATACTTCTTATGCCCAAATGGTGGGTCAATGGGTCCACTGAATTCCTTAACCCATTTATCAAATGGCTCTAGAGCCACCTAGGGGTGCAGAGGTATTTCATCCCTCTATGTAGGTTTCCCCATCCTTTCGCACTCGTCACACCTACTAGTGTATCTTCTAGCATCTTGGTGGAGGGTAGGAAAATAGTAACCTGCCTGCAAAGCTTTGAAGGTTGTTTTTTTTGTAGCAAAGTTTCCTCCACAAGGAATATCATGACATGCCAAGAGGATGTCAATAACTTCTTCCTCCCTCACACATCTTCTGGGAATTTTTTCAGGGCCCCACTTGAGATATTTCCACTGGTCCAGGTGAAAGGGTCACTTTTTTATGATATTTCTCTTCTCCCTAGATGAGAGGCTAACTGGCGCTCCTACAGGATCTGCTATAGGTTACTGTAGTGCTACAAGATGTCCTTTAAATGCTACAAGAAACATGTCGAGGGTGTTTTGAGGCCAAAATTTATGAGGAAATGGGTAGGGAAGGTGAAATGAAGGTATATTTAGGTGGATGGAAGGTGGCCAATCCCTTGGCCAAGATTTGAACTTCTCTCAAATCCCATCTTGCACTTATATGGTTACTCTCGGTGTGGTGGTGAACATATCAAGAATAGGGTTGAGGTTGATTCTGTTGAGAGGAGATTTAAAAATATATGATGAAGAATATTGAAAAGATTAGTTTGATTTGATAAGTAAACCTACTTATGCATTCAAAAAAAAATCTAACTCAATATTTTCAACATTTTCATGATAAATACAACAACCTATCTATTCTTTCCAATAAATAATAAACTGAAGAGTAATTTTGGGCTTGTGGTGAAGATCTTCCCCCTTGAAGCTCCAATGAAAGAGGTGAGAGAGGGAGGCTTTGACACACAAATTTTGGAGTTTATTGGCTACTGTACCATGATCTACAAGAGACTAACTACATCAAATTTGAAATGGAAGCACACGCAAAATAGTAAAATTAAATGTAATCAAACTAGCTAAAACTCATGAAGTAAGCTAGCTACAATGGAAAAAAAATAAACATAAATACACAAGAGAGAGAGACTGAGGCCAATGGATTGGGACCTAACCTACAAGCTCAACTCTCTAAAACTAAATTAGTGAAGGAAAAATTGAATACTCCTCTTATTTCAAAAATAGTCTCATTACATAGCTATGAAAGTATAAAAATTCTATGACAAGAGCTAAGAGTCTACTAACTTCCTGCAAAATTCAAATCCTAATGAGCTCTTTCTCTTTTCAATTTAATCTAAAGGATAGCTGCATAAAACTCCCTAAAAATTAGGTGATGTGTCCCCTTTGACTACAAGATAAGTGGAGATTTGGTACACTTGATCTTCCACTTGATTGGTTGCCCTTGATTTCGAGTTTTTGGAGGGAATCTCGAGGATCCCTTGGCTACCTTTAGGAGTTAATAAGGTGGAAAATAATCATATAATCTCTCCTTGATGTCTACTCTGAGATTTTATTTCACAATATTCAACAAAAATTGAATGTCTGCGTGGTTATCGTGCATTTAAATAATATTAGGCAATCGAAGTATGAAAAGCCTTAATCCCCATCTACAGTAAGAAACATATGACCATAGTTTATTTAAATGTGACAAAGAGAGACTAATAAGGCTAAAAAGGTGACAATCAACCCCTCCAATTATACCTAATGATGGGGCTCATCACACCTCAATCTCAACCACAACCTCCTCACCAAAATCTACCTACAAAACCTCAAATTCCAGCTCAACCCAATCCCAACCCAAAAAATAAGCAAGCACAACATTTTTACAGTGGGGATACATCCTATATTTCTTATGTCATTGAAATCCAAGAGATAAACCTTAGGTGTGGGAAGGTTCTCCCAGATAATCACCCACTTTCTCCACCTAAATAGCTTGAAGAAGACAAGTAAGACAATGTTACTCAAGTCAATGCACATCCTTATCCTGTAAGGTTGATCCACCCTAAACAACACACCCTAGAAGAGGCTAAAATTCTGACAGAATTAAAGAACTTGTGTGTTAGGACACCCCTTCTATAGGCCATGAAATATGTTCCCATTAAAAACAAGCTTATTAAAGAGGAATGTTTCAAAAGGCTTGGGAGAAGAAGAAGAGATAACCCCACAATTAATGTTGTTGGACAACTATCTGATCTAATTCTTGGGAGGGTGATATCTTGAAAGTACTTAGATCCTAGTAGCCTAGTATTGGATGTGCACATTGATGGAATTATGGTCCCTCATACCTTGATTGATATTGGGGCTTCAATAAATGTAATGACCAAGGAAAAAATGTTGAAGATCAACCTCCAAGGGGCTTTGAGGAAGACCACTATAGTGTTGTAGCTTGCAGACAGATCCACAGTAGATCATGAGGGATTTTTTGATGATGTGATGGTATCCATTGACTCTTGTGAGTATCGCACTGATTTCATGATCCTCCAACACAAAACAAAGTTATCCATTGTTGATGCCTACATTAGTTGTAGGGTTGGGAGCCTGACTATTAAGAATGGAAATTTATCAAAATAGCTTGTGGTGCATCCACTTACTCAACCTTCTATTGAGCATTGATTTAAACTTATGGTTATAGGATGAGGAAGAGGAAATTTTTTATCATACATACCTATACCCAGTCTATACTCTGGGTACTATTATAAGAGGGGTATTCCCAAATCCGGGACAGCTAGCTAGGCATCACTGGAAAACGCATTTTCCAGTAATGGAAGCTATATGAATTGATACCAAGACCTAGACCCCTTAGAAAAATGTGTCTAAGTGCTAAATCGAAGAGGAGGCTCCAAAGAAATAATTCTAGAGTGGTTAAAGAGATCTCCCACTACTAGATTTCCTCAAAAGGTGCCTGATGGGGGACTGCAACAATGTAAGCACATATAATGGATCAACAGAGTTATTTTATGAGTTGTGAGACAATAATATGTATATAGCTGACAAATAATTTTATAGCAATAAATAATGTACAAGTTCTTGAGGAAACATCCACTCAAGAAAGGCAATGAAAGCCTTAACAAGACATATACATGGAAATGAAGAAACACTGCTGCATATATGAAACCCTTGGCTATGAAAACACAGTATATTATGGATAACTGCTAAAAAATGATGTCAATACATAAATATGACAATATATGGCTCAAATAAAATATGGGAGAAAATATCTAACCCTTAGAAGCAATAATACAAAAATCCTTCAAGGGATTGGCTGAAATACACAAAATGGAAAAAATGTCGAAGTTGCTGCGCAGATGCTGCAACTCAAATATAGAACTCAATAGAGAAGGCTGAATATGATAAGAAATCTTAAGTATACCTCCTCCAATGGATCTCCAAAGTGGAAGGTTGATCCTTACACTTGAGATCTCACCCTCCAAACAATACTGCAAGCCCTCACTGCAAGTGCTCCATGAAAATAACACAGTCTAAGAGGGTAAATGCACTGTAGGTGGAATATAATGAATTGGAAAAGTTCCAAGATCTGAAAATAAGCTCCAAAGCTTCCAAACTAATCCTCCAAAGGAAATAAAGACTCTCCCTCTGAAAAACAAGAGATGGAAGAGGTGTTGTGAAGTCTCCATTGCAACACCCTGTAACACAGAATTATGTTGCTGCAGCAATAACACTGTCCTGGAGGAGGATGCCTTGGCCCTGATCCAAGAGATGTGGATAATGAAGAAAAATCATTTAAGAGGCCTCTCAATAATTAGAGGAAATCCTAAATAGGAATTCCCCGGAAATTCTTGTTAAACAACCAAGAATGCTCAATTATCTGTATAGACAATGAAATCAATAATCCATAGCATGAATAACAATGGCTTCCTTTCCCTACTTTTAAACACATGAAAGCTCCCTCTCCATGGGCCCCACTCTATTAGGGTTTCCTCCTTCAAGGAATATTCCCTCCTCTATCTCTGCTTTGTCCCATGTCGTGCTTTCCACCTCATACCCTGCGCTGTTTGACTTGGTCAAACTTAACCAAGCCTCTTTGCAAATGTCTCCTTTCACACATGAGGGTGTGAAATCTAGTTCCAAGGCTAATCCCCTTTCATAATAGAGATATTTTATCCATTTTTTTACTTTCATTGGGCCTCCTTACCCAATTATTCAACTTATAAGTGAAATTATCAAAATCTAATGTTCCAATTTATTAAAGGAATAATTTGGAACATTACAGTCCTCCCCTCCCAAATGTTGCTTGTCCCCAAGCAACTGCAAGGATAGATTGGAAAGTATCCACTCAAGACATGGAGTTATAAATTCTATGAGGAACATCTTCCCCATGTGGACCCTCAATCCCCAAGCAAGCATCCAGACAAAATGAGCCACCTCTCAACAAGGCAACTCCGGAAAATCTCCTTCCACCTCAAGCTCCGGAAATGAAGGTGGGCTGAAAATATGAACATGGTAAGCATCATAGCTTACCCCAAGCTGTCCTTCTCTCCACTTATGATAATTTTAGAGTGTGTGATTATCCCAGGCCGTAAAAGTATTACCCTCAAATGGAAAAGTGAAGAACAATCCTCCAAAGAGATCTCCTTCAACAATGAAGAATAAGTTGGCCCAAAATGTTTCATCCATGATGAATAGGAAAATATCATCATAGAGTATCCCAATGAGAAGTTTTCTGTAGTTTTTACATGATAGTGCATGATACAAACAATATCTCAATAGGACACAACGCAGTTTCATCCACTGCAACTTCAGAAAATTACAAGGAAAGCAATGTACAAGATCCATCACATCTACTGATGGATAGTAAATGTCTGAATGTAACAAAAATACATGATAAAGCACTTTCCCATGGCTATACAATGGATGAATACCAATCTCATGGCCCATCTCAAAAGAGAACAAACATGTGGTTGTGGTGGCCATATTTCCTCCCATGCTCCCATTAGAACATGTAGTGCGGAAAATGTGGGAATTCTCTCCACTCAAGGACACATCCAACTCATGCGTCTTTCTCATAATCATGCTTCCAATACAAATCAGATCCATATCAGAAAATTAATTCATGATCAGCAATAAAATGAAGAAAATGTTGAAGGTTTCATGTGGTGCAAGAAGGTACCAACAGCTTCCCAAACAAGTAAAGTGCAGTTTTACAAGCTGCTGCTTGAGAAAAGTACAAGGAAAAATGTTTCTTTTTACATGGTTAATCATGCATGTCTTCATATGGTACATGTTTGAGTGTAAAAATTGAACATACATGTGATTATAAAACATTTTCCCAAGGCCACATAAAATATGGCTGCCTCCATCATGTAGATTGGCCCAACAATGATCATGGAGCAATGTGACAAGCTTGCCTGCTTCTGAAGCAATGCACTACATAGTAATGGTAAGAGTATGCAAATCAATGAATGTATAGATAAAATTCTTACCATATGCTGGAAGTAAGATGGTACATGGATCCATGAGTGAGCCCTCCATAATGTTTTGGCATGCTATGAGGAAGAATGAACCATGTGCTATAAGAAGACAATTCTTCTCATGCATGGAAATCCAAGTCAAGAAGAATATGCAATAGTGACCATCATCATCACCTCATATTTTTTCACCAAGTGCATACAATGTGAAGTGATACTGGGAACACTCCATCCATAAATCTTTGCTCCCAAGTGACAGTGTTGTGAGCTCATGCAAATAAGCTCCTGTCAATACAATGCTCTTTTTTTTAACAAGCTCCTTGTCAAAGACTCCTTTAATAATGCTATAAAAAATATGGAATACTTCCCAAGATGGAAGTGCTCCAAAATCATCAAATACAAAGGAGATAATGCCATCTCCTCCTCCTGCAACATTACACCAAGTGTGAGAGAAAATCTGCTCTTGCTCTCCCAAGAAAAAATAAAGTAACAAAGTATTTTGCTGCCTCACCATACTTCCATCATACAACTCATGTGATGAAGACACAATGAATGATATGAGTATCACATCAACACCATTCATCCATACTATATGCTGCTCACTGATGCAAGTATCCTTCCACCTTTCCTCCATCCTCCTACTCTTAGGAAGAGTGTATTCCAAGTGATGGCCAAACTCTTTCTAGAGTAACCAATGCAGCCAGGCCTCCTGCTGCCCGGTATCATAGATATGAAAGTAGCCTTCCAACTCGTTGTTCATCAACCACATCCACTCAACCACTTGTGGATGTCTTCTCCTTTCCTTCATCTTGGTACTTGTCCCATGAGGGCTACCATTCTCCCAAACCAAATCTATGTCTTTGCACTCCACGGGATCTTGGAATGCAATCTTCTCAAGGATCAATGAGACCCTACAAGGACCCAAATAGGTGGTAATAAAAAACCTCCCATCATGATGTGCATGGCTCAAGGAATGTCCAACATAAACATGAAAGATGTTATCCATCCTAAGATGTCCTCCATCTTCTATCTACTCCTGTGAGAAAGAAAGAAAAGCATTGCACTCCATGGTGTGTTGAAGTGCACCTCTAATGAGATCTCTCCTTGAGACCTCCCTCTCCACAATAGTCTTCCAACACCAATGAGGTCTTATATCTGAAAGTAGAGGTTCCTCTTTGAGCTGAGAGAAGGTCATTGAGAAAGTTTCATCTTGAACGGAGAAAGGGTTTCTCACTCCAAGATGTCTACCCTCCTTCATCAAGTCTTCAAACCCCAACCTCAAGTGTGATGTACAATCCAACAATGGCTCATGAGAAGGATGGTTTTCTCCCTTGAATATCTCCATTTTTCACAATACAGTGCAACCTAGCTGCTCTATGGTAGCAGTATGATTTGACCCTTGGTCATTCAAAAGAAAATTCCCACATTTATCAAAAGAATTTGTTGAAACAATAGAATGTGGAAATGTTTTCATACCTTGATGTGCATTTTGAACTTCTTTTAGGGCTACAATAGTTCCTTCCTCTAAAGTGTTGGCTGCTCGAACTGTTGATGCATGTGGCTTCTCCTCCATGAGTGTGACAGTGTTATCACAAATCTCCTCAAGTGGTGGTATGATCTTCCCTTCCTTTGCCCTCTCACCATCAAAGGTTTTGATCAACCCTTGGATGAACTTTGCAAAAATTTTCACCCTTTCATAGCTCAAGTGGTTGCTCCAACAATCATAGACTTCACCCTCGAAGTGCAGTGCTGAGATTTCAACAACTTCTTTCTCTGCTATAGGATGTAGTAGGAAAAATGCCTCCAACTCTCTCACCCAAGTTCTTGCAGTAGATGACCCATCAAAGGTAGACAACAGAAATCTATTGCCTTTGATTTCTCTTCTGCTACAGGGTATCTTCTCTTCCTTTAGCTGCATGAAATAAGGAAAATATAGAGTCTCCTTGAAGGCTCTAGGTTGAGATCTATAATAAACAAGGTAATCACTTAGAATCTGATAATCCAAGTGTCTTCCATGCTCAATGTCTTCTTCTTGATGATAATAGGAAGTGCATGGTCCTTCCTCTTCTATTTCTCCATTCTTCTTGACCTCCTTGGAGATGTTGTCTCTAGATCTGAATAATGATGAGAGAAATATCATCTTATTCAATATTATGATCTTCTTGGGCTTAGAATCACAGGCTAAGCCAAGAAAGTTTCTCCGATACCACTATAATATTCCCAAATCTGGGACAACTAGCTAGGCATGACTGGAAAACGCATTTTCCAGTAATGGCAGCTATGGGAATTGATACCAAGACCTGTATCCCTTATAAAAAAGTGTCTAATTGCTAAATCCAAGAGGAGGCTCCAAAGAAATCCTTCTAGAGTGGTTAAACAGATCTCCCACTACTAGATGTCCTCAAAAGGTGCCCAATGGGGGATTGCAACAATGTAAGTACATATAATGGATCAATAGAGTTATTTTATGAGCTGTGAGACAAGAATATGTAGAGATCCAAAAAATAATGCTATAGAAATAGATAAATTACAAGTTCTTGAGGAAACATCCACTCAAGAAAGGCAATGCAAGCCTCAACAAGACATGTACATGGAAATGAAGAAACACTACTGCATATATGAAACCCTTGGCTATGACAGCGCGGTCTGTTATGGATAACTACTGAAAAATGATGTCAATACATAAATATGTAAATATATGGCTCAAATACAATAGGGGAGCAAATATATAACTCTTAGAAGCAATAATACAACAATCCTCCCAGGGATTGGCTGAAATACACAAAATGGAAAAAATGCCGGAGTTGCTGGGCAGCTGCTGCAACTCAAATCTGGAACTCAATAGAGAAGGCTAAAGATGATAAGAAATATGAAGTAGACCTCCTCAAACGGATCTCCAAATTGGAAGGTTGATCCTTACACTTGAGATCTCACCCTCCAAACAATACTGAAAGCCCTCACTGCAAGTGCTCCATGAAAATAACGCAGTCTAAGAGGTTAACTACGTTGTAGGTGGAATAGATTGAATTTTACAAGTGTCAAGATCTGCAAAAAAGATCCAAATCTTCTAAACTAATCCTCCAAAGGAAATAAAGACTCTCCCTCTAAAAAACAAGAGATGGAAGAGGTGTTGTGAAGTCTCCACTGCAACACCTTGTAACACAGAATTATGTTGTTGTATCAATAACGTTGTCCTGGAGGAGGATGCTTTGGCCTTGAGCCAAGAGATGAGGAGAATGAAGAAAAATCCTTCAAGAGGCCTCTCAAGAAGGAGACGAAATCCTAAACAGGAATTCCCCGGCAATTCTTTCTAAACAGCCAAGGATGCTCAATTATATGAATAGACAATGAAATCAATAATCCATAGCATGAATAACAATGGCTGCCTTTCCCTCCTTTTAAACACATGAGAGCTCACTGTCCATGGGCCCCACTTTATTAGGGTTTCCTCCTTCAAGGAATATTCCCTCCTCTATCTCTGCGTTGTCCCATGTAGTTCTTTCCACCTCATACCCTGCGATGTTTGACTTGGTCAAACTTAACCAAGCCTCTTTGCAAATGTATCCTTTCACACATGAGGGTGTGAAATATAGTTCCAGGGCTGATCCCCTTTCATAGTAGAGGGATTTTATCCATGTTTTTATTGTCATTGGGCCTCCTTACCCAATTATTCAACTTATAAGTGAAATTATCAAAATATAATGTTCCAATTTATTAAAGGAAAAATTTGGAACATTACAGGGGTAGCTTGATGAATATGACGTTATTGATCATATATTAAATAATAAGCCTCCCACTTCCATATCAATTGATGAAATCATGAAATAATATGGGAGTAGTCCTTGTACTGATTTGTGCTTTGTTGACTTTAGCTTAGAACATGCCAATATTGTGGAGATCGTCCCATCCATAAATATAAATATCAATCCCTCTCTCTTATTTGAGGAAGAAGAAAATTTTGGAGTGTATTGAGGCATCACCTCAATGTTTTTTCTTCATATTAAAAGGAGATGAAATATGTGCATCCCTCAGATTTTACTCATCATATTTACATCAAAGAGGGATGGAAGTTTGTGCACCAATCCCAGAGAAGGATGAAGCCATCTCTTAAGGAAATTTTGAAAGAGGAATTACAAAAGCTACTGGATGTAGGGTTCATATATCCCATTTTAGATAGTCATTTCAAGTCACCTCTTATTTTAATCCACAAGAAAAATGGGAAGTGGAGGATCTATGTTGATTATCATGAACTTAACAAGGCCCCAAAGAAGGACCATGTTCCTTTTCACTTCATTGATAATGTCCTAGATGAGCTTGCAGGAAAGAAATTCTTCTCCTTCCTGGATGGATTTAGTGGATATAACTAAATTCATGTTAGCCATAAGTACCAAGGTAAGACCACATTTACTTGCCCTTGGGGTACCTTTTCCTATAGAGTCCTTCCATTCGGTCTTTGAAATGCCCATGCTACTCTCTAGAGGGAAGTTATGAGTATATTTGTTTAAATTACTCATCACTTTGTTGATATATACATGGATTATTTCACTCCTTATGGATGTGACTTCCAAATAAATGGTCTAAATGAATTTAGGCTAGAAGCGCTCCTCCACACTTAGGTAATCCAGCTACAAAGGAAGATTTGACATGACAAACACAATAAAGAGAATACTTTACAAGAATTAGATTGGGCCTTATTGTGTGATTCGGAATTCAAGGATTTCAAGGGAAAGTTAAAGAAAATATGGCTAGGTCCCTATCTAGTAGATAAATTTCATGAGAATGGGTCTTTCCAGATCAGAATATTTGATGATGAAGGGATTCCCTTACTTATCAATGGTTAAAATTTTAAGTTGTATAAAATACCATTTTCTAAGGAAGCATTTTTTAGTAAATCAACAAAGAATTTAATGTGATTGTGAGGAGCATAGTTGTCAATCCACATAGCTTCTAAAAAAAATAAAGAAAAAAATAAATAAATAAAGGGCCTAGGTGAAATCCTCCATGAGGCATCTAAGGCCAACTCTAGGGTTGAAAACCTCTGTAAGGCATCCAAAGAGAAAACAAAAAAGGATAAGAAAATAAAAAGATGAAAATACCCCTAGGTGAAAACATCCTCTGAGGAACCTAACATGGGAATGGAAGTGGAAAACCTTTACAAAGGAAACCTGGATGCCTAAAAAAAAATCACAACAAAGGAGTTCTTACACAAATTTTCCTAAAATCTCTGTTTTGCATGACTTTAGATAGTCAACAAAACCATGGCTACAAAATAGATTCTACAGATTCATTCCTCCATTTTCCAACCATCCATTGCATTTTCAGAATATTCACTTACCTCCATACCTCTCTTCATCATACAACAAGCAATATAATCATGTTTTTCCTCCTTTTAGAAGTGATACAATATTATCTTCAAATTCTACATGAGCAACCTAAAATTCTACAGGAGTTGCCTGAAATGCTACAAGAGGTAGATATGATTGGGGAAAGGGGAAAAAGGTCATGTATTATTTAGGAAATAATGAGAGAGGTCCACCCATGTCAGCTTCAAAATTCATCCACTCCATTTACCCAAGAGTAATCCTCAAATTCCACTCTTCCGTACATAAAAAGAAACCAAAAATGGATATTTATTCAACTTTTTCACCACCTACACCACCTCTTCATGATTTTAATCATGTCCTTATACGTCGTATGAATTTACCTCAATCCCACATGAAATATTAGGTCTCGAAGAGGAATTGAGTGACTACAATAAGAAGGATATTCCACTTGTAACAACCTATATAGTTACAATAGAACTTCACATAATTTTTTTTTCCACCCACAGAGTAGAAGATTCAGCCACCTTGAGCATCATGAAGACATTTTTGAAGTTCATAAGGGACACACCCTCCTTAGAAAGTAGTTATCATATAATCCATCCAATCCACAAGAAGCAGATTGGAAATTGTCAAGAAACTTGCAGACGCAAAAATTTTACTATTCAAAGGATCATAAAAATATGATGACTTGTGAAAAATAAAGCAAAGGAGATCAACACTTTCGAGATCATCATATTATGAAGTCCAGCTATAGCTTGCAATATTGTCGAGCAATTTGACATCACAAGTAGCCTCAAGTATGAAAACCCTCACTTCTTCCATATGAAAATAATGATAAAATGTGTAATGTGATCAGTCCCATCAATAGGTATATCTTGAATATTGTTACACTATCCTCCAACCATAAAAATATTATTTTCTCACATTAATTCACATTTTTTTTATAATGTGCTTCGTAAGAAGCGTAAAGGGTCTTTTCCATAGTATGTGGCTTAATGTGGTTTAATTGTAGGAATAAGAATCATTTTTTAGGAATTTACTATGCAGGGGCTTGATGTAATATTCGAAATAGTAAAACAACAAAAATAAAAGGCATACAAAGAAAAAATATGCAACAATATTGAAAATACATCAAAACACAATAAATAGAGCCAAAAAAAGCTAAGCGATTTTATTAATATGAAGGTAAGAAAACCATACAATAATGCTCAAAATGATAGCACACAAGCTGACAACGCTGGCTGGAATGGCCCTCAAGCTCTCTCACTGAAATACTGCTCGGTTGGACTCTCCGTCTATGCTGCCCAACTAGAAATGCTCGAAAATATTGCTACTGGCTTAATAGAGCTGCGTATATGAGACTAGTCTGATGCTCAGAAAATTTCGGTATTTTAACCACGAAATCTACTCAAAAAACCCAAGAAAACCTAGAAAGGGTTTCCCCTAATTCCAACCTTCAAAATCTGACCATTTTCCCCCTAGCTCCTATAGTTGTTGGCTGATTAGGGACTGTGTAAATGAGCTGATATGTTGCTTAGAAAATTCCAGGATTTTAACCATGGACTCTACTCACAAAACCCAGAAAAAATAAAATATGGTTTCCTCTAATTTTGACTTCGGAAAATTGGCCCTCTTGGGCATGACTCACCCAACTGTTCAGAATTTTGAAATCCTGGTTGGAACTGCTGGTAGATGACTCCTGGGTATGTAGAGCTACGGGATGAACTAATAGATAAAATGTCTGCAGCTACTCCACAAAGCTCAACTATTGAAGGGATGACCCCTTCACTAGATTCCAAGAGAGAATGCTATGGAATTTTACCCTCTCTTGAATCTCTTTGCTGCTGGACTGCTTAAGTCACTGAGTTACTACACCGCTATAAAGGGGCTGAAAGTGGCTTGATTTTGGACAATAAAATCAGCTCATGAAAGATAGTAGGAATCCTCTGCTGAAGCTCGGTGAAACTTCTGAATGAAGTCTCCTAAAAAACTCCTCTCATGAGTGAGCACTCGAAGTTCCCCGAGGACGAGGTTGGGATCTCTGCTCGAAGACACCCATGTACTAAACAACACTTTAGAATCGTCTAAAAAGCTCAAGTGTTCTCAAGTCATAAAGACTAGAAAATCATAATAATGAAGAATGATTTCCATGGCTTCCCTCACCCCCTTCTTATTCTTGTGAAACCCTACATCCTTGGGTCCACTCATTAATTGCACTGCTACTTGGCCCCTTGGCTTTCACACTTATTGCACATGCTTGGGTCCAATAATTAATTGCACTATTACTTGGCCCCTTGAATTTCACACTTGCTACGCTACCCTCTTGGCCTCTTGGCCCCACAAGAGTTGTGCTATCCACATTAGCTCTAAAAATGTGGTTTTATTCTAACTACTGGGTTTATGGGTCCCTTCACCATTTTATTTATAGACTGAACTTAAGAAAAATTAAAATTGGAAAAAATAATATTTCTAATTATCTATCAGCTAATTAATAATATTAAAGTCCTCCCCACCAAAATGTTTCTTGTCCTCAAGCAACTACAAAAATGTGGGCTACGTTGTTGGCCCAATGCAACTAAGACCCAATTCCCGAATCCCATACAAACCCTTGATTTTGGCTATGCCTCTCTGTTAGGCTAGCCGGAATAGAACCCTCAATGTTGGGATCCCAAACTAATCTCTTACCACAACTGTCATCAATCAATCCTCCCATATCCCAACACAACCATGCCCAATCATCACCCCAATTCCCTAGCTTGGACTGCACACTGCATCTGGCTATAGCTACTACCCCATGAGGTGAAGATTGCAAACATGCCTCAATTCTCCATGGCTCATGTTGTGATGTAGCTACGACTGTATAAGCTACCCCACCAACTGTGTACAAACTCATCACCTCTCTCCAATCCAACCCTTGACTCAATCGAATATTGATCTTGCTCTCCTAACGTAGGGATGGAATGTTGAATAAATGTCAACATGCATCCCATTTCCAACTAGAAACTATAGTATATGTCATGTCTATGGGTCCCTGCTCCGCTATGCTCCTGAATAAGAAGATTGTACCATCCATAGGATACCAATTATTGATCTCCTACTAGTATATCCTGGTCGAAGAATCCAATGTGGTGACATATGCATATGGAACACGTCAGGAACGTAGTCACCAACCCATACTCAACTCATGCTACTCAGTCTCGCCTATCAACAAGAAATTCCTAAAAAAGAAGGCTCCTCTTTCTATAATATGCCCAAGTGGGCAAGGTATGCTACAAGCCCCATCGATGTACTCCTAGAGAGTGGTGCTCCCTGAAAGTACTACAGTCCTATTAAATTTATGTGCATCTACCAACACCTCATCAATGGGTCAGCCCAAATATGCATGCACCACCATCTCCAACAACTCCTCCCTCTCCTGATCAGGAATATCATACTCCTGTTATCGACTAGCATTCCGCAGAACTACATTATTGACCTCCAATATCTCTTGAGGATGACTATCTACAGATGCCAATGACAATTACATCACTAATCCTATCCTCCATAGATGAAGTATACCATTTACCCATGAGAGAGCACCATCTCTACGTATTGCCCTCTCTCCTGGCCTACCAATGCCACCTCCTCTGACTAGATCCTGCCAAAGTAGGCTAATGACCCTCTGACTCCATGCATGGTCAATAAGATGATATAGCTCCTGAAAAATGTGTACCCTCATGTTGAACCATCTTGTCACTAGGGATGTTCGAGGCTATGATAGAGATCTGAAAATGTGTTTGCACCCAAACATCAAACCCATCACGCAATGACTACCGTCACCTACCGACTCTATGATGTGATAAGAAATCCCACCTGTATCCAAACAGTAATTTTTCCCTCCTGTCCCTCTACTAATCCATGGACTCTTCTGAATTGTGGCCATGGATGTATCTAGCTACCTATCCTACTCCATAGGGTACCAACTCAGTACTTCTTGCCATTTGACCTTAATAGAGGAATCGAATGCATGAATCCTCGCACATAGAATAATCCC
Source organism: Pinus albicaulis (assembly GCA_034641835.2). Taxonomy (NCBI): domain Eukaryota; kingdom Viridiplantae; phylum Streptophyta; class Pinopsida; order Pinales; family Pinaceae; genus Pinus; species Pinus albicaulis. The sequence goes on along the minus strand of CM076584.1, from coordinate 646,613,690 downwards.
TCCATCCTACACATACTGCACCCTGCGCATATGATGTCCCCTCATCTCACCATCCTATTCAACATATGAGATCTAACTAGGTGGCTCATTCTCTTTCTTTCCAATGGGAATAGGTGACCCAACAATGTTCCTAGCCCCGTATATGTATGCCCGAAGCGGGCTCCTATGACACTCCCCTATGCTCTTTAGTTGTACAATTAAGGAATCCAATAATTTTCCAATGTGGGCTAGCTTGGCTAGTGAATCAGCACAAACCACTCTCATGCCCTCCAGTTCTTCATTCTGCACAATAATAACCTCTTGTATTGATGTGGTCTTCCCTTTCGAAACTAGAAGGTTGGTTTGAAGCTGAAGGAACTATTATGTGCGACCACATAATACCTTTGTATCTCCTCTCACCTCCTCAAGGGATAGCACAAAGGATGGTTGCGAAACCTCCTCCATAAACACTCCAACATGCAATACATGCTCACTAGTTAGTTGCATGTGATTGTCATCCGACAATTCTATCATAGACTTGGAGGCCTCTTTACCTATCGGTTCCTCAACAATGATGGATTTGTCTCCCGACACCTCATAAACCTATGATGCATTTATATAATAAGAGAATTTTGTCACAAACCTAGATACTCCATCAATGGATACCTCAACAATGTGTGTTGTCTCACCAGCGAGTGTATGCTCAGCTGAATCCTCCCAAGTCTTTGTCGTACTCTTTGATGACCCATCAAAAGTAGGTAGAAAAATTCTACCCACATATTCTGCTGGTAATTACCTTGCGTGTACCCTCCTCCTCTTTTATAGCTATAGGGTATTTTGTTATCCTTAATCTAAAAAAATTCCTTGAAATTTAGATGATCTCTGAAATCCTGGGTATGAGATTGGTATTCCGTGTGTAATATCCCAGAATTGGGAGAGCAGCAATATAAGACATAAAACTAGAAATATGCATAAATATCAATGGATCAGAACATGAGACAACTATAGATCCATTCAATTATTATTATTAGCATAAAATGAGTACAAAATCTTGAGGAAAATATCACTCAAGGTTGGGCAAACAAGCCTCCCATGAAAAAATACATCTAAAGATGAAATGATGCTAATACATGAAATGCTAGAACGCTATAACTGCGTTGTCTACGAGAGTAGCAACAGCTGGAAAATGGAATATCTATATCTATATATATATATATATATATATATATATATATATATATATATATATATATATATATATATATATATATATATATATATATATATATATATATATATCTATATATATATATATATCTATATATATATATATATATATATATATATATATATATATATATATATTTTATAATATATATATCTATATATATATATATATATATCTATATATATATATATATATATATATATATATATATATATATATATATATTTATATATATATATATTATATATATATATATATCTATATATATATATATATATATATATATATATATATATATATATATATATATATATATATATATATATATATATATATATATGTTGATGTTATTATTCCAAAGTTTTGGGAATAGAACTCTAAGCTCCAAAATAGATTTCCAAGACAACCCAAAAAAGGTTTCTAGAAATACCCAAAATAAAACAATAGCAAGATATGGCCCTACGACTGAATAACCACTGCAACTGGAATGCTGATAGGAGATGGTTGATTTGATATATGATATGGTTGAAACTCCTCCAATAGATTTCCCAAATGAAGGGTTGATCCACTCAATGGAAATCCAACTCCTCCAATTAGGCCACTAAACCCTCTGCTGTAGTTTCTCTATATAATAACGCAGTTCTTGAAGGAAAATGCATTATAGATGATGGTAGTTGCTTAGACTGATGCCAAATAATGAAATTAAGCTCAAGTAATATCCTTACTAGCCTCCCGGATGAAGGGTTGCTCCCTCCACTGGAAATCTAGCTCAGAAATTTGGTTTTACAACCCTCCACGACTACAACCCTACAACGCAACACAACCCTGGAAGAAACTGTGCTATGGATGATGGCTGAAGCTTGGCCAAATGTTGGATAGTGGAAATGAATCTCAATAATACCTCTCCTAAGTAGGCACTCTAAGTCCCCTGAGGATGAGGGTGTGATTCCCTCTTGATAACACCCTTGTGCTAAACAACACCATAGACTCTGCTAAACAGCTAAAGCACACATAGACATGTCACATGACAGATCTAGATCTAAAAAGATAAAAAATAATAATACAAATCATATGTCTTCTATGGCTGCCATCCTCTTCCTTTTATGCTTGGTGAGCTTCCTCACCATGGGTCCCACTCATTAAAGATGCTACCCTCATGCATACATTCCTCCTAAATGATTGCATTGTCCTTTAGTAATCCTCCCCTATCTCCATAACAATGTTGTTGATCTGGTCAAATTTGACCCTGTCCACATGCTTTAGCCCCTTTTCGTACCTAGGGGTGCTTTATTCAACTGCTAAAATGAGCCACATTTACATGACAAGTGGTTTTATTCCTACTAAAGAGATTTATGGGTCTCCCTACCCACTTATTCATCTATCTAAGTGGCAAAAAAAAACTTTAATCTTCCAATTAGCTCAGAGCTAATTTTGGAATATTATATTCCTCCCCTCCAAAATGTTTCTTGTCCTCAAGAAACTACAAGGACACTGCAAAATCTCCTCTCCTCCTCTTTTAGCCTACTCATATAGTAGTCTCCACCACTGACCCAAATGCTATCCAATCAATCTGTCCTCTAATGGCTCCTCCCAAGTTTGCAAGTTAGCCTTTGGTAGATAAACCAAATAGCTCTCATCATGAAAAATTGGGAGATATATGGAGAAAACTATATGATGTCCATTGGCCTCCTGAAGGAATGAGAGATGATAGATTTTGGGTGCCTCAACCCAAATGAGAAACTCAAATCTCCATGCTATCATCCAAACAAAGTGAGACATCCTTGGAAGCTCATAGAAAAACTCACCAATCCCCTACTTCTACAATGTATAGGGGCTATATGGCTGAAAATGAGAGATTAATTTGTTCAACCGATTCTATCTCTCTCTCCATTTATAATAAATATGGAGCTGATAATATTGGCCTACAATAATATGATCCTCAGGAATCGAAAATGCACATGGACTATCATGATACCACTCTTTTGTTCCAGGAACTTCTCTTTCCCAATCCATCCCACATTTAGCAAATAGAATGTCATCACCATATGGGATCCAAAATCAATACAGAATAAGTGTCACATGACATACTCGATGGTAACAATAGTCTTTCTAGTGAGATTAACGTTTTTCTGCTCCTAGCTGTCTCAAAACATGATATGTTAAGTGGCCATCCAACCACTTTGTTGCTTCCATAAGCTTCTTAAAAACTTGAAAATAGTAAAGGATATTATGTGTTAACTGAATATGAACCAACAAAAACAATTATTTCCCAAAGTCCTATAGAAAGTGGTCATTCCCATCACTGAATGTAGTCCCAAAAGGACCATGAAATCCAAAGAGAGACTTGCTCTCTTGTGGAGAAATGTGTTGCAAATGTACGCCAAAGGAATGTACATACATGGTTAGTTTCAATAAGCATCAAGACACAATCCTTACCATATATGGTTGGCAAGTTGGTGAAGAGGTCCATAGATGAGCCTTCCCATCTCTCCATCAAAGAGAAAGTGGTTGTAACATCCTTGTAAGGTGGTTTCTCTCCTCCTCATTCATCAAACAAGCTAAATACCTCCTGATATGTTGGAGCACACATTCTTTGAGATCATCCCAATACAATCCCTCCATGATGGTGTGATAAGTCTTAATGAGATTTGCATGCCTGGAAAAGAGTGCCTCATGTGCTGCATGTAGAATCTTCACCTTGAGCTTGGAGTCTCTAGTCAAGTAGATCTGATCTTGGAAATAAATGACTCCATCAACTACTCTTTACCTCCCATCTATCACTTGCCCATCAATAACCTTACGTGTGAAGAGGTTCTTGGAATAGTCCACCAATAATTATGAGTCCCAATATGGATCTATACTCCTCAATAATGACAGCACTGCTGAATTCTGCAATGGAGTACTCGTCACCTCATAACTACCCTCTTTGACATGCTCAATTCCAAAGCCACATGTCGGAGTACTGCTATCCCACTTTTTTTGCCTCCTTTTCAGCTGATATTTCCCAAGACAAGACTAAATTAAATGGAGGTCAACCTCCTCTTGGAAGGTATTTCCCATCCAAAACTTCCATAGTTTTTCCAATGCATGCAAGAGTGTCAACAACCTCTTTTCATATTCAGAAGTATTCCTTATGTGTGGAAGCATAATTTGCTTCTCGAAAGCTATCGAGGAGACTTTTGATACCACACTTATGCCATCACACACTCATGAATCACCAAATTCCAGTGCAAGTAGCTAAGAGATGGCAATGAAAGTATCATATTATTGCTCATCCCTCCCTTGAACCAATCATATTTTATCTGTGTTGTGCTAGCTTCTCCCAAGGCTCCTTCCTCATCCAGATCCATGGATGATGAATCATGTTGAGAGCACTCTTTTATCATCTTATAGTCAGGGGGTCTCCCTAGTGGAATTCCTCTATGTAATGAGAGATCAAGGCATAAAATAGGTTTCATATGTGAGTGGATTGATTTGTCCCTGTTATCACTGCACAAATCAACCTCCTTCTTCTATGCATAAACCTCCTGAAATGGATAGGGTTGTATGCTCTCCATCACGTGATGTTGGCCATCCTTCTTATCTCCTCCTCTAATCTAAAAAGTCTCACAATCTAAGGTGTCCTTCTCTAATGTAATCAACCCATGCACACCCAATCTCATATTTGTGACAAGAGTCTTGACCACAAAGAAACGATCTATCATAGTGTATGTCCTCAAAATTGTAATCAATGCTGGAACATACTTCCTCCTTTCCTTAGTTTCACTGCTTATCAACTCAGACACATGATGCTCTTGATATTCATATGTGATATCCTTTGGAAATTATTGCAAAGATACAAGAGCTCCTCTAGTTGAAGCAATTGCTTCATCTCCATCACAAAATGGTGGTGGATCTCCTCCTAGTGTTAGAATTCTGATATCTCCCTCCAATTCTTCCTTTTCTTTCTCCTCATCATTGGAGAATACCTCATCATCATTAAGAGATCCTTTTTCTTGATCTCCTTTTGAAGGAGGAATCTTCATTTCTTCCTCTTGAGAAGAAATTTCTTGCTGAAGTGGGCCTTTTTCCCTTGGCAAAGCATTTTGCACATCTTTAACCCCTTCAATAACATTTTGGAGTAGATTTGTTCTACTGGCTCCTTACAACTCATGCAAAGGTTCTGATTTCTTGGGTTTGGCTAGCTCATGCAAAGAAGTTTAAAAATGTTTTTGATAAAATATTTTCACTAACCTCCTAGTGAACTCTGCATAAGTAGATACATTTTCACAACTTAATGAAGAAGAACGATAAAACCACCAAGCATAAGCCTTACCTTCAAGGTGCAGTGCTAATACCTTAATGGCCTCATTTTCTGAAACTTGATGCAGCTATAAATATGTGTCCAAATCCATTACCCAATCCTTGGTTGTACCCTTGGGTGACCCATCAAAATTAGGTAGAAAAAATCTACCCAAAGTGTGTTTGTAATATTCCATTTCATGAATTTCTATAATTTCTTCAATAAGGATGTTGTATAAAGAAAACCATGCAACAAAAACACAAAAAAGAACCTAGATCCTCTTATATATGCTTTATGTAGCTTAAATATGAAATTGCATCAGAAAAAAATCATTCTAGCTACCCTAAACAGATCTCCCCAGCTCATATATGCTCAAAAGCACCCCAATCCGATAGCTTCACAAAATATAATTGATGAAGACTGCAACAGCGTAATTTTTATTAGGGATTATATAGAAAAATATGATTTGATGCAAATCTGGAGCTTTCATTAATCATAGAATTAGAAATAAGAGGTTTGACCTCTTTTACAAGCACATCAGAACATCCCGGTAAGGGTTTCCTGTAAAATAGAAATATAAAATGCAACACTGCAGAAAATAATGTAGTACACTGCAACTCTGTATTAGAAAATACTAAATATGCTCTGAAATAGATAAATAATATAGACATTGGCCCAATGCCTTCTTCAATAGACCTCCCGAAATGGAATTGGCACCTCCTCCTCTAGTACAAGCACAAAATAGAAGGGTTTTAACCCAGCAGCTGCTGCACCTGTAGAAATGACGCAGTTACTAGAAGTGACTGCACTGTAGATGATGTAGAATGGATGAACTCAAGTAAAATTATGAAAAATAAGCTCAGGACCTTCCCTTTTGATCTCACAACCAGCTAGACCAAAGGTGAAGATGGAATTCCCGCATGAGAATTATTTTGCACAAAACAGTGCTGCAACTACAGCTAAATAGCTGAATCTTGAAATCAGTCAAAAGACAAAGAAAATATGATTACTAAATACCTTCCTTGCTGCTATCTCCTCCTTCTTATCCTTGGTGATATTCCTCGCCCTGGACCCCACTCATTGATGAGGTGACTTCCTTGATAAGATTCCCTTTCCAAAACTATGCTGCCCTAGTTGATTTCTCTCTTGTAGCAGCGCTGTTGACTTGGTCAACTGGATCTAGTTCATTGGTATTGTCCTCTTTCACACCTAGGTGGCTTTATTTGTCCTCCTAACATGATCCCTTTTCACACTGGGATTTGTTTTTATTGACTTTCTACTCTTCCGCTGCAAAAATGGACCAAGTATAATATTCCAACTAGCAGTGGCTAATTGGGAATATTACAGTCCTCCCCACTCAAAAGTTTATTGCTCACAAGAAATAGTAAAGAAGTATGTTGCAAGATATTCTCTCCCTCCCAAGTGGCATCCTCATCTGGTAGATTCCTCCATCGAATCATATATTCCTTGATGACTCTGTTCCTTAGCTGCCTCTCCCTTGTGTCTAAGATTTCTTCTGGCTACAAAAATAGGTGGCCCTCATCATCAATAGGGGGGAGGTCCATGTTGGCAACTATATTCCTTCCAATGGCCTTCTTGAGGCAAGATACATGGAAGATATTGTGGATCTTGCTTCCCTTGGGAAGCTCCAGGTCATATGCTACCTTACCGACACACTTGATCACCTTGTATGGCCCATAGAAACATGGTTTGATATTTTCAGATCCCTTCTCCTTGAGTGTGCACTGTTTGTAAGGCTGAAGATACAGATAAACAAGATCCCCCACCTCAAATTGTCTCTCTATCCGACCATGGTCTCCATACATCTTTTTCTGGTTCTGGGTAGTAGCAATGTTGTCCTTGAGGGCCCTGAGTATGTCCTGGTTCTCTTAGATCCATTCCTTTGCCCTTGGAGCCTTACTTTCCCCAAACATAACATCAGCAAATGAGAGTGCCTCATACCCATATAAGGCTCGGAATGGATTCATGCCAATAGAAATATGGTGAGTATTGTTGTAACAATACTCTCCCATGTGGAGCCAACACAACCAAGCTCTTTGCTGCCCTGCTACATAGTTCCTCAAGTAGCCTTCCAACCACTTGTTCACTATCTCAGTCTATCCATCGATTTTGGGGTGATAGCTAGTGCTTGGAGTCAAATAAGTCCCCACTAACTAGAAAAGTTCTTGCCGAAATCCACCCATGAAGCGGCTGTATCGATCACTCATTATGGTCCTTGGGAGACCATGAAGTCTAAATACATCTCTGAAGAAGAACTCAGCTACCTGTGAAGTAGTATAATGTGCAAAGATGGAAAAGAAATGAGAGTACTTTGTTAGTCTATCAAAAACTACAAAGATACAATCCTTACCCTATACTGTCGGTAGGCCGGTGATGAATTCTATAGAGATACTTTCCCACTTCCCATCCGGAATAGGTAGTGGTTGCAATAACCCATCAAGGTGGGTGTGTTCTCACTTATTTTTCTAAAAAATGGTGCACTCTTTGGCATGTTGGAGAACATCCTCCTTGAGACCCTTCCATGAGAATCTCTCTCTTATGGCCCTATAAGTCCTTGTGAAACCTTGATGCCCGAAAAGCAGGGAATCATGTGATGCCAATAAGATCTTCTCCTTGAGCTTGGAGTTCTTAGCCAAGAAGATCCAATCCCCGTAATAGATGACCTCATCCATTACTCCAAACCTCTCATCCGATACCACCCCATCAATTATTTCACATGCAAATTCATCTTTGGAATACTCAACTAAAAGTTGAGCTTTCCAATCTGCGTCCATGCCCCTCAATGACAGCGTTATATGCCTCCTAGATAGTGCATCAGCTACTACATTGCTCTTCCCCTTGACATATTCTATGTCAAATTCATAAGCTTGGATTTTTCTCACCCACTTCTGTTGTCTCTCCTAGAGTTGTTTCTGTTCAAGAAAGAATCTAAGAATGTTATGGTCAATCTTCACCTTGAACTTATTCCCCACCAAGTATTGTTGGAATTTGGCTAATGCATGTATGATAGCCAACATCTCCTTATCATAGGTGGGGTAAAACCTCTCATGAGAGATCAACTTCCTACTCTCAAAGGCTTTAGGATGCCCACCTTGCATCAAGACTACTCCAATACCTTCACCTGATGCATCACATTCTAGAACAAAAGGTTGAGAGAAGTCAGGAAAAAACAAAATAGGGAAAATACTCATTACCTATTTGAGCTTATCAAAAGCCCTCTGCGTTGTAGGTGTCCAATGGAAAGCTCCCTTATTTGTCAAGTCTGTGAGTGATGGTGCTATTTGTGAAAACCCTTTCACAAACTTCCGATAATAAGTGCATATGCCCACAAACCCCCTGAGTTCTGTGACATTCCTAGGCTCAGGCCAATCTCTGATAGCCTGGATCTTCTACTCATGTACCCTCACTCCCTCTACTCCTATGATGTGCCCCAAATACAACATATTTTTGAGGCGAAATTCACATTTGGAGAGCTTGGCATAGAATTTATACTCCTTGAGGATATGTAAAATTGTCTCAATATGCTGCAAGTTCTCCTCCCAAGTGCTGCTGTAGATAAGAATATCATCAAATAATACCAATACAAAATTTTTCAAATGACTACTGAAGATGTGGTTCATGCAAGATTGGAAAGTTGCAGGGGCATTGGTTAATCCAAAGGGCATTACCATAAACTCAAAATTCCCATAGTGACATATGAACGTTGTCTTCGGGATATCTTGCTCCATCACCTTGATTTCATGATACCCAGATCTCAAATCAATCTTGGAGAAGTATTTAGATCCCCTTAACTCATCCATGAGTTCATCGATCCTAGGTATAGGGTACCTGTTCTTCATGGTCTTCTTGTTCAAGGCCCTATAATCAATGCACATCCTCAATGTGCCATCTTTCTTCTTTACCAAGAGCATTGAAGAAGCAAAAGAACTAGTACTAGGTTGGATGTGTCCTAGAGCTAGTAGCTCTTGTATAGCCCTCTCAATCTCATCCCTATAAGCCTTGGGGTGCCTATAAGGAGTGGTGATTGCTACTTGGATCCCTTGTTCCAACTCAAAATTGTGTTCCAACCCTCCGTTAGGAGGTCTTCCTGGTGGGATATCTCCAAATACTGTAGAATACTCGTCTAAGAGAGACTGAACATCTAGATGCACTACTGAATCCCTGCCCCTTACCTATGATATATGTAGCTCCACTGCCCATTCAACATCCCCTCTGCATAGATATGCCTCCATCCTGTGTGCTGAAACAACCTGAGGGGGGTATGTTTATACCCTTGATCTTTTGATACTAGCCATCCTTTCCTCCTGTCCATTCCATCTCCAAAGTTCTCCAATTAGTGGTAACTCTCCCAAGAGTGATTAACCACTGGTGATGCCCATGCTAACCTCTCAATCCCACTATCACACTCTCTATGTGCATATAAAAATGCATTTCAGTTCTAGCCCAAATAATTTTAAATCTAGGCAGACTCAATAGTCATTGCAGAAGCTTAATTATCTCTTCAATCAGATCTATGGTTATGAACCCATAATTTAAATTCCATCCCATTGTATTCGAACCAACATTCAAGCTTCATGAAACTCAATCTAATGTGCCACAGCTTACCATTCACACATATGGCTAGGGCTCTATTATCATATATCCAACATAATATTTTAACATATATTATGTATACAATCCAAAGTTATGAAACCTCTTGATAATCCATTTTCCACCGCACTCGCCCATAAGCATTTATAGACAATAGACATAATTAATCATATATACCAATGCCTAATTTAATATTCGACCTTGATTTTAAAACCTCAGCATATCATAATGCATCAATGCACATCAAACCAATAGTCCGCAACATACTTGGGTCCCACAACACTCGACCTTAAGCTTTGGTTTATATTTCAATGTCAACATAAAATTTGGTTCGGGCCCACAACAACTTACCTCATTAACCTTCATACATAGCACAATGTGACCATTGTAGATTTTCCAGTGCTAACCATTGGATAGATATCGCGCAAGTAACTTGCACGTACTTTGGACTTCAAAAATAAAGCGATATAAATGATTTTAAAATACCACCTATTGCCACGCATCAAGCAAAGACTGATATCATGTTTTTTCTCTTGATACCACTTACCAGTTTTAATTTTCATGAAAACCATGTATGGGTTTGGAAATCCACCTTCACTTTTTACAGAACATGGTTCCAAATTAACTTCTTGTTCCACCCCTTAAACCCATCTCTCTCTGTGTTAACCTTGTGGTTCGATCTCAAAAATATCGTTCCACCAAACAGAATCCGACGCCAACTTAATCTATTCAATGATTAGGTACTGACATATGAAGCATTCTTCATAGAGAAAATATCATAATTCTATCAAGTCTCTGCATTGAACTCTTTACACCAAGAGCTATATGTATTCAATAAATAACGTAGGTTCAAATGGTTCAAATTAACATAAGCGTATATAGCACAACCCTTTATCTCTACTAAATATGATTATATTGATTTCAACAATCCCTTACATAGACTTATATCAATAGCGAATCGATTTCTGCAAATATTAGAAACCTCGTCACAGAGATTTTAAACGTTTTCCATCAAAACACAAAATTGTAGACTCCATCTCAATTGCAACCAAAATCGATATACTCAAGGTTTATATTTTACAGTTCAACTTTCTTCAATAGGATCGATCCTTTCAGTGATCAATCTTTGTTAGAGGCTATGTATGCAAACTCATACTAAATTCTCTAATTCAAATAGAGTCACCCTTTCAGCCAATAACACAGAGTTTCATACTTTTCTACAGAACCTCAAATATTCTTCATACAGAATTCAATCAAGAAAATATATATATTTCACACAGAAATTAGTAACAAATTCCTCATCAATATGTACAAATATAATCAGTCACAAAATCCCTCTTGGTCCTAGCCAGATTTTCAAATCAAATGGCCCTTTTAAAAATTCCCGTAGGCTTGCAAAATCTGGTTTCCAACCTACTCTGCCTCTTGATAGTTCTATCTTGAATAGCTCCCCTATATGCCCGTAGGGTTACATTTATACCAATAAATAATGAATCAGTTCAGCTTCCTTAACAGCTCAACAAAGACTCTTGGAATTCTCTACATCCTAATTTAGACTCCATCCCTAAAATAACTGAAACTGGCTCTTCACATTCCTAACTTAATCAACTTCCTCTCATGTTCTGTAATGGTTGGAGAACATTTACAATTCCTCACTATTTTATTCAAAATACTAATAATTACATGAGAATTTAGAAACATAAGACCCCCCTATTTCTTATAAAAATACAAAGTATTTCTTGAGCCTAATGCCCCTGCATCAGACTCCCAAGGTTCAAATTGTTCATGATCTCTTCATCATGTGCCTTCAGTCCTTGTTTTCCTAGATCCCATACTTTGTTTTGCTGCTGTCCAATAGCTGCATTAGACTCCAACTACACTTCTCCAATTCTCCATATCTTGTTCTACAATTTACCACCAACTGTACTTTCAAAATCCCTTCTTGTCTTTCCTTTGCTAAAATCCTTCTGCTCTCTTGCTACTATCTGCTGCTTCTGAGACACCTTCATCATCAATATTCTGATGTTTTCAATTTCTTTGCCTAGCTTATCTCTTGTTTAGAAATTTCTCTTCCCACTGTTGCTGCTTCTAATCTCTGTTGTTTCATATATTACTACTGTTACAGCCTCCAATAATTTTGTTGCTGCCCTTGTGACTATCTCCTCCATTTTTGTTGTAATTGTTTTTACTTCTGTATATGTCACCCCACATGTTGCTGCCTATGTGGCTACCTCCCAAACTTTTGGAATATCTCTTAAGATATCTCCCTCTGCAAAATTTTTATTTTTCTCCTCCTTTGCAAATTTACTCTTAGAAAACAAATCATCATTTAATTTTCCACCTGCAGTAACATACTCATTTATTTTTCTTTGTATACTAGTAAGCATAATTAAATTCTGCAAACTAGTACCTGCTCCTCTTTCTTTCATAGCTTCAAGCATCTTTACTTCAGTGTCTGCAATCTCCTGTTTAAAGTTTTTCAGCAAACATTTCAGCCACTCATTTTGTACTTGTTTCACTTCATTAGTATGCTGCAATTTAAATTCAGCATCTTCTTCTTCTTCTTCCTTGACAATATTCAGTAATTGTCCATCATCATCTTGATTTATTCTGGAAATCATATCAAGTTCTTCAACCACTGTATCCTCATCCTCTATCAGAGTAGAATTCTGATTCTTCATTACTGTGTCAATTTTAAAAATATATCCTCTAGTCTTCTCTTGGCTATTCAGACAAGCCAATTCTTCCTTGTCACCAATAGTAACAAGTTTATGCATGACTGTTTCACCTTCTTTCTGCAATAGTTCTTCTTTTCTCAAGACAATTCCAAATGATGGATTGTCTTCTGCATCACCTCTAAGCACAATCAAATTGTCAGTTTCAAAATCACAAGACCCAATGGTCTCAATTGATGATCCAGTCACCAATTCTTCTCTCTGCAGTTCCAAGTCTTCTTCAGGACTCAGAAAATCTTCACTGTCTTTCTTCTCAGCTTCTAGATTTATCTCCACTATCCCAATCACCATGTTAAAATGATGATCCTTCCCTATGTTTTCAGCTCACATAGTTTCCTCCTTATTAACTTTCCTAACAATTTCCAATTGTTGTTCTTCTTTGCCTACATGCTCAACACATGAACCTTCAGCATTAAAATTACAAGGTCTCGATACCTCTTCCTCCTCTGACAACACATAAGTATGTTGTTCTGAGTTTCCTTCCAATTCCTCTATCAGCACATCAGTATGTTGATTTTCATCCTCCATGAGACTGTTAACTAGTCTCTCCTTCTTTCCATCATCTACTTCATGAACATTATCCATGGAGACCTTCTTGTTCTGCTTCCCTAGAAAATTATCTTGTGCATAGGTCCTCTATTTCTCCAATTCTCTTCTTTGAAAATCCAACCTTCTATACAATTCAACAACTTAAATTGGAGTAGATTTTGGGAACCTCACACAACCTTTTATACCTCCACTTGTTCTTGACCGATCATCAGATGGTCCTTCATCTCTTGCCTCAATATTCTTATTAGACTGCCTTGTCTTCAATTCCTCCTGAGATATTTCTATCTCATCATTGATCTAAACAGATTTCAGATTCAATTTCTCCTCCTGAAAAAAAATTAAAGCTTGTTCATCTCCCTGTGATGTACCTACAAACATACACAACTCTTTAGTTTTAAAACCACAAGACTTTTCAGTCTTGGTTGCTTTCTCAAGCACTTCCCTTTGAACAGATCTACATGTGGAATCTTCAAATTCCATCCTTGACTCAAGAACTCTGAGTTCCTCTTCCTCTATAGAACCTGTAATCACCTCACAATTTTCAGGTTCAAAAATACAAGGCTTTACATCATCCAGCTGATTTGGACTTGTCCAATACCTCAAGAAATCATCAATGATTTTCTCTTCAGCAAGAAAAAATTCTTGCTGCCTTAAACCTTCACCATGTCTCACAGGATCTCTTGTAGACCTCCATTATTCATCTATACTCCGTTCCTCTTCACAAATGGAAATTTCTTTTCTCAAATCAGTTGCTTTGAGTTCTTATTTCAATAAGGCAATCTCCTTTTGCCTCAACCTCAACTGTAATGGTTTCCATTTTACTCTCTTCTTCATGATAAAAATAGCTCTCTGAATTTCCTCTATCATCCTCTCCACCTTATTAAACTGTTATATGATCTCAGCTATCTCTTTCCAATATTTTTCATCATTCAACTGCTACCTTATGCTATTTACCTTGGCATCTTCTTTCTCCTTTCTTCTGATGTGGTCTCTCTCAGAACATATGCTATCTCTTCTATGACTGTCAGTAGTCATCCTCTGCTCCATGAGTTCCTCACTCATCAGCTACACCAAGCCTCTGTAACAGCAAGCTCTCCTGCTGCCACTTACCTCACCAATCCTTTCCTCCGAATTTGGCTTTTGGAAAGTACTGGTTCTCCTTCTATTGGAACCTTTTGAGCACTCTCTCTACTCTCTCTAGGCTTCAATCTACAACTTTTAGAACTCATTCAACCTCTGTTGAATTTCCTCAAGGTTCTGCCACACTTTCTTTTTCACTTTAGAATCCTCTGTTGGACTCTTTTATCATTGCTCTCAAAGCTGTGATCTGCTTTGCCAAGATTTCTTCAATTTCCTGCACTCTGAATTCTACAAAAAATTCTTCAAACCAGAGTTAAACAATGCTCATCAACTCACCTTCTCTTGAGAACACTGCAATTTATCTCCCTCTCCAACCTTTAGTTGAATATCAGGTCCACTGCCATCATCCTCAAAACCTTGTCTTCATCATATCTGCAACCATAATTCTATCATCATAATTTCAAAATAAGATTTAAAATTATTTTACCTGCAAGATCCCTGCATGATCTTGTTCTTCATTCATTCTTGCAAATCCTGTTCACTGCAAATATATATCTACTACATATCAAATTTAAAAATCGGATCTTCCTTCATTCTCTTATCACATGCACTCATTCATATTTAATTACAAAAATTTATTTTACTTCAAACAGATCCTTTATTGATCTGATACCACATGATGCCCAGGCTAACCTCTCAATCCCACTATCACACTCTCTATGTGCATACAAAACTGCATTTCAGTTCTAGCCCAAATAATTTTAAATCTAGGCAAACTCAATAGTCATTGCAGAAGCTTAATTATCTCTTCAATCAGATCTACGGTTATGAACCCATAATTTAAATTCCATCCCATTGTATTCGAACCAACATTTGAGCTTCATGAAACTCAATCTAATGTGCCACAGCTTACCATTGACACATATGGCCATGGCTCTATTATCATATATCCAACATAATATTTTAACATATATTATTTCTACAATCCAAAGTTATGAAACCTCATGATAATCCCTTTTCCACCGTACTCGCCCATAAGCATATATAGACAATAGCCGTAATTAATCATATATACCAACACCTAATTTAATATTTGACCTTGGTTTTAAAACCTCAACATATCATAATGCATCAACGCATATCAAACCAATAGTCCACAACATACTTGGCTCCCACAACACTTGACCTTAAGCTTTGGTTTATATTTCAATGTCAACATAAAATTCGGTTCAGGCCCACAACAACTTACCTCATTAACTTTCATACATCGCACAATGTGACCACCGTAGATTTTCCAGCGCTGACCATTGGATGGATATCGTGTAAGTAACTTGCAAGTTCTTTGGAATTCAAAAATCATGCGATATAAATGGTTTTCAAATACCACCTATCGCCACATGTCAGGCAAAGACTGATATCGCGTTTTTTTTCTTGATACCACTTACCAGTTTTAATTCACACGAAAACCACGTATGGGTTTGGAAATCTAGCTTCACTATTTACAGATCATGGTTCCGAATTAACTTCTGGTTCCACCCTTTAAACTCGTCTCTCTCTACGTTAACCCTGTGGTTCGATCTCAACAATATCGTTCCACAAAAAAGAATTTTATGCCGAATTAATCTATTCAATGATTAGGTACTGACATCTGAGGTGTTCTTCATAGAGAAAAGATTAGAATTCCATCGAATCTCTGCATTGAACTCTTTACACCAAGAGCTATATGTATTCAAGAAAGAACGTAGGTTCAAATGGTTCAAATTACTGTAAGCGTATATAGCACAGCCCTTCTCTCTACTAAATATGATTCTATTGATTTCAAAAATCCCTTACACAGAATTATATCAATAGCGAATGGAATTCTGCAAAGATTACAAACCTCTTCACACAGATTTTAAACGCTTTCCATAGAAACACAAAATTTTTGACTCCATCTCAATTGCAACCAAAATCGATATACTCAAGGTTTATATTACAGTTCAAATTTTTTCAATTAGATCGATCCTTTCAGTGATCGATCTTTCTCAAAGGCTATGTATGAAAAATCATACTAAATTCTCTAATTCAAACAGAGTCACCCTTTCAACCAATAACACCGAGTTTCATACTTTTCTACAGAACCTCAAATATTATTCATACATAATTCAATCAAGGACACATATGTATTTCACACATAAATTAGGAACAAATTCCTCATCAATATGTACAAATATAATCAATCACAAAATCCCTCTTGGTGTTGGGAAAAATACTGAGAGGGGGGGGGGGGGTGAATCAGTATTTAGAGCTGACTGAAAATTTTTATTTTTCCTTCCCTTAAAGCCATATGTTACATTACTACTTCCAACTTGTATGTTCAGAGATATTATTATGTATTTACTTATATTAGTGCATCATTCATAACCAGTAAGCATGAACAGAATAATAAAACATAAGCAGCACATATGGACACCAGGATTTAAGGTGGAAACCCAATTCGGGAGAAAACCACCGCTGATGTAATCTCACTCTTCAATATTTTATTATAGAGAAAACTTTTTACAATATATGCTGGTGCAGACTCATACCAGCATGCAGACACCCACCTACAGAAGGCTACAACCTTCTCTCGTTTACCAGCCTCTCCTGGAAGGGAGCTACAACCCCCTGCTCTCATTTACCAGCCTCTCCTGGAAGGGAGCTATGACCCCCTGCTCTCATTTACCAGCCTCTCTTGGAAGGGAGCTATGACCCCCTACTCTCGTTTACCATCCTCTCCTGGAAGGGAGCTACAACCCCCTGACTAAAGGCTACAACCCTCAGCACCACCACAGACCACGTTTCATCAATTTTCAGACTGGATCCAACCCACACAATTAAGCTCAAGGAACATTCATCAAACCAACAACATGATCTATAGCAGCATAATCAATATTCGAACAACCCAAATCATCATTGACAGATAGCAGTAAAATAGCAGAACATATCAAACATTTTATTCCACATACTTCAGCGAACCCTAGATTTTATAAGTGTTTTTACTTCTCTGAACCTGCGTATCCTGCGTATGCATTTGCGTATACTTCAACAACTATTTCAAGACATACTTCTCATTTAATACACACTTTGGCTGAATCCAAACCACGTATATATCTTCAAATATTGTAGGGCAGCGCAATTATTTAGAACAGATATATATCTCCGATTTTATCCTTCACTTCAGATACATATTCGCCTCATATCATTCCATAAACAGATCTAGAAAATGCAAATACATTTCAGATCTAGAGATCCCTCTTCATAATTTTCTTCATGCGTGCATTATTAATTCAGATCAATCATTCAACTGTTACCCATTCCATACTCATATACCTCAGAGTGAAGTATTCATTAAAACCCAGACACTTGCACACTTTTGCACTATGATTTTCTTCTCCTTATATAGATTTTGCCTTTTTCAATACCATGATTCAAATCCACGAACCGTTAATGGTATTCCTGGACGGGGTCACAATAGATAATCCAGCGTATTAAAAATCGAGCCAATTTAAATTGAAAACCCCAACCTTCGTTCTTCTATGCATGAATCATCCCAAAGGTAGTATTTTATCTCTGCCAAATAATATTATTTCAATTCAACTGCGGGGGAACCCCCTCCGGTCATTTAAAAAGTTACACTACCCCCATAACATTACTTTTAATCAAATTTCAATGAACTTTTAACCCGAACTTCAATCTTCAAACAAACCGGATTTCATTCTCTGACCCCGGGCCCACATCGTAGTTGGCCATTTGCGATGAGAGATATTGGCAGATCAAACAAAGTGAAATGGTGCGATATGCGATGGCGCGATGATCGCACATCGCAAACAACGGAACTTGCGATGGAGGAGATATCAAATATGCGATATTGCGATATTGCGATATCGCGATAGCGCGATGATCGCACATCGCAAACTTCCACATCAACAAGACATTTAAACTTCAAAACTTGTGATCTTGCGATTTTCACTAAAGTGGTGGGGACCACTTGTCCTCCCTTTTCAGAAACTTTAAGTATTTTCGTTGTTTTAATCAATTTTCTTCATACTTGGTTGTTGAAGGCTTTGAAAGCTCGAAATGACTATCTTTAAATAAACTCTGCTCCTCCGTAGTCTAGAACTACGAATGTCTTCATTCCTTCTGCAAAAAGACTTCGCCTATAACAAAAAATTTTCCTCTGCAATACTTAGCTGCGGCCCATGACAATTCATTCATCATTACATTTCTCCCATCCTTCTTGAATGCGAGTTGCTCTTCACCAAAACTCTGCTGTGCCTTTTTACTCTTTTCTCCCATTCTGTATCTACTCCTTCTAATCTTCCTTTGTTAACCTTTTCCAAAAATCTCCTCCTTAAACAACACACTGCACCATTGTGGATTTACTTCATTAATAAGTAGGATTCTATCAAGCACAACTTCATCAAATAGATTGCCATCAAATTTATCAAGTAGGTTGCCATTTTCATCAAGTAGGTTGCCATCAAGGACAACACATTGCATCATATTTCCAACAATCTCCCCCTTTGGACTTGATGGCAACCATGATGGTGTTTGATCACCACAACAGATAGATACATCAAATACCATGATACTCTCCCCCTATTCAAACACCATGATAATCTCCCCCTTTGACATCAAGGGCAAAGGGCGGATCAAAACCAAAACAAGGTTTTTCTTCACATGTAGAAAGAAGAGCTCTTGTAGATCTGATGTGTACTGAAGGTACCATGCTCCCCCTGAGGTCATGCTGAATTTTCAAGCATATTCTTCAATGAATTACATGACTTTATGACCTTTCCTATCACCAAGGACTTAGACTTACATCAAGGATCCAACCAAGTGGATTTACATATATGACTCAGCTACCCAACCAAGTGGGTTTACAAATTTTAACAAGCTCTTACAAGACTGAATATAACAATTTACATCATAGGTCTCATCATGACCCTTTTCATCAAAATACAGAAATGACTTATACAATCAGACCAAAGAATCTCAAGCATGAGATCAGGCCATAGAAAATAACTAGAATGCCAAGAATGCATCCTTTCCTTATGACCAAATCTCCCCCTTAGCTTGTGCATCCAGAGATACCAAACAGCATTGCAGCTGTGTTTTCAGATGTCATCCAATAATTGTAGCATAAGCACGTCAGTAACCAAGCCTTCCAACTAATGTTTAACCCTTCGGACTTTATAAAATATCCAACGCTTTTAAAAAAATTAACCTTTGATCCGGGGGCCCATAAATATAATCAAGTCCACTTTCCAGATCGACGGTATATATCGCTTTTATCCATATTTAATTTAAACCATCTTGGTTGAGCTCGCAAACATTAAAGTGAAAAAGGACCAATTAAAATATTTCAAACTGGGGCCACATATATGATCAGTGACCCAATCACATTTCCACTTGTACCTTGGTTAATCTTTGCGCCTTTTCATTATCGTCCGTGCCTCTTCATCAAGTGATCGCCGTCCGATGGCTTCTTTTTAGATCGACGGCACAAAAGCAATTTCGCTGGCCGTCCTGGGTCGATTGTTAACGTGCGAAGGACTAGCGTTATCGTGCGCTTGGTGGTTTTGCAGGGACGCATGTCAAAACCTCTATGGATTCGCTTCCAATCCACGAAATACCACGTATCAACGAAAGGTGGTGCGAAGAAACCCATGGTTTCGCTCCAACCCGCCGTCACTGTTCCTCTTGGTCACGGTTCAGTTCTCCATTCCAGGTTCCGTTTGCATGCATATATGTGAATTCTGCCCTTTATGTGTAATTAACCAACTGCTCCATATCTAAAGCAAAAATTTGATTTAAGTATTCTTCCTCTGGTTATCTATATATATATATATATAATGTGTCCTGTATATACAGAGCGCATCCGAGGCACACTGTACCGTCAACCCGATATCGTATACAACAGCACGAATCTATCCGTTCTTACCACTGCATCTTTAGACCTTCCATACTCTCAGTCACCGAGGTTCATATCATATATTCAACGAATTTATATATAACTCCACTGTCGATCGTATTAACATTGATTCTTCGAACAACTTACAGAACCAGAGCATCATTAATCCCATCCATTATGCAGATTCACTTTTCTGAGCCATGAATGAAGTATATACAGTAGTTAACACTGGGACGGAGTGCACAACTGTAGAGTCAAACATTCTCGCGCATGCACAGGGACAGAGTATCACCAGAACTCAATCATACATAGGATTTCTAATCTCTGTCCCTGTTTCTTTGACAGATACTGCAGCTCTGTAGCTCAAATTGTAGATGCATTCTTTCTGTTTCATCTCCTGCCTCTGCTACCTCTCTGTCTCTTCGTCCTTATGGATAGTTTAGGTGCTACTCCTGTCTTTGCCATATGTTTTCAGTATTTGCGTAAGATATTTTTCTTGTGATAGAAATATGCCATCTGTTGCTTGTTTTTTTTTGTTTTTTGTTTTTTATTTTTATTTTTATTTATTTTACATCAGATGCACTGTTAGAAATAAACACAACTCGAATTATCTACCATGGGAATCATCATACATTGCTCCCCCTGTGATGATACATTAATAATCTCTATAATGTATCTCACATCATTCCTGCAGTCATTATGAGAAGTAAGCTTTAGAAGCGGATGACTGCAGTAGAGTCAATATTCCCTACGTTTCTGACCGGTCCTCCTTCTTTTTCCAAAATTTCTTGAACTTTCTAATTGTGTGCTAGAAGTTATCCAATTTCTCATATATTTTCATCCTGCATTCCTTTTCCACATGTCCATATTTGTTACAAGCATAGCATCTCATGTGACCAGAGAAATAAGCATAAGGATCATAGTGTGTTTCTCTATTCTTCCTTCTATTGCAATCAGCTGCTTTATGACCATACTTGTTGCATGAAAAACAATATCCCTTGAAGCAACCAGAGTACCTTTATGAATAGGATCTGTTTGATTGTGACTGAAATGATCTTCTTCTGCAATTTGCTGCAACATGCCCATAATTATGACATTTAAATCATTCAAAATTATTGAATGATTTCCTTTGAGAATTCATGATTTTTGGTTGACCTTTTGTTTCTTTCATCACTTCAGGTTTTGCTTTGACATCCTTTGAATCTTTAGCACTTTCTTGTGAACTAGATTCTCCTTTGACCGTTTCATGAAAATCCAGACCAAGTTTAATATAAGGAGACCTTTGACTGCTAAGAATATTGTCCAGAATATTAGTACTATCTTGAAACCTCAAGAGTTTATCCTTTTCTTCTAATTTACCTTTGAGAATGTTTAGCTCAACCTCCAAGCCTTGGCATTGTTTCTCCATGCTTTCTTCTTTCCTTCTTACTTGATCATTCAGATTTATAATCTCTTCTTTCAACCCATTTTCTTGTTCTTCAAAAGTTTGTAAGAGTTCTTCATTCTTCTTATTTGATGCTTCGAGATCTGCTTTCAGAGAGATGATTTCTGCTTCAAGTTCTTCATTCTTCTTATTTGATATTTCCGGATCTTCTTTGAGAGAGATGATTTCAGCTTCAAGTCTTGCATTCTTCTTGTTTGATTTTTCGAGATCTGCATTTAAATCGTTGATTTCTGCTTCTAGTATTTTAATTCGATTGGATGCATAAGTATGAAACCTTTGAAACTTGTCTATCTATCCATTCAGTATTTCTATCTGATCTTTCATCCCTTTGTACATAGCTTCACTTTTATTAATTGATATTTTTTTATCTTCAATTTTCTTGATAGCTTCCTCTAGATCCAAAAAATTACTTTCAATATCTTCACCATTGCTTGCACAAAGAAAATCACTAGAACAACAATTAATACATGTTTCATCTTCTTCAGTTTCTGCTGCACATGTTTTCTGAGATATCTCCTTTTCAGTAGCCTTCTTATTTTGCTTTCTTCCCATTGTGACAGATCTCCTTCAAGCGATCAAGCTTCTGCAGAAGGACCTGCTCTGATACCAATTGTTGGGAAAAATACTGAGAGGGGGGGGGGTGAATCAGTATTTAGAGCTGACTGACAATTTTTATTTTTCCTTCCCTTAAAGCCATATGTTACATTACGGCTTCCAACTTGTATGTCCAGAGATATTATTATGTCTTTACTTAGATCATTGCATCATTCATAACCAGTAAGCATGAACAGAAATAAAAAAACATAAGCAGCACATATGAACACCAGGATTTAAGGTGGAAACCCAATTCAGGAGAAAACCACCGCTGCTATAATCTCAGTCTTCAATATTTTATTATAGAGAAATTTTTTTACAATATATGCTAGTGCAGACTCATACCAGCACGTAGGCACCCACCTGAAGAAGGCTACAACCTTCTCTCGTTTACCAGCCTCTCCTGGAAGGGAGCTACAACCCCCTGCTCTCGTTTACCAGCCTCTCCTGGAAGGGAGCTACGACCCCCTGCTCTCGTTTACCAGCCTCTCCTGGAAGGGAGCTACGACCCCCTACTCTCGTTTACCAGCCTCTCCTGAAAGGGAGCTACAACCCCTTGACTGAAGGCTACAACCCTCAGCACCACCATGGACCGCGTTTCATCAATTTTCAGACTGGATCCAACCCACACAATTAAGCTCAAGGAACATTCATCATTAATCAATATTTGAACAACCCAGATCATCATTAACAGATAGCAGTAAAATAGCAGAACAGATCAGACATTTTATTCCACATACTTCAACAAACGCTAGATTTTATAAGCGCTTTTACTTCTCTGAACCTGCGTATCCTGTGTATACTTCAGCAACTATTTCAAGACAAACTTCTCATTTCATACATTCTTTTGCTGAATCCAAACCGCGTATATATCTTCAAATATTGTAGGGCAGCGCAATTCTTTAGAACAGATATATATCTCCAATTTTATCCTTCACTTCAGATACATATTCGCCTCATCTCATTCCATAAACAGATCTAGAAAATACAAATACATTTCAGATCTAGAGATCCCTCTTCATCATTTTCTTCATGGGTGCATTATTAATTCAGATCAATCATTAAAATTTTACCCATTCCATACCGATATACCTCAGAGTGAAGTATTCATTAAAACCCAGACACTTGCACACTTTTGCACTATGATTTTCTTCTCCTTATATAGATTTTGTCTTTTTCAATACCATGAGTCAAATCCACGAACCGTTAATGGTATTCCTGGACGGGGTCACAATAGATAATCCATCATATTAAAAATCAAGCCAATTTAAATTGAAAACCCCAACCTTCGTTCTTCCATGCATGAATCGTCCCAAAGGTAGTATTTTATCTTTGCCAAATAATATTATTTCAATTCAACTGCGGGGGCACCCCCTCCGGTCATTTAAAAAATTACACTACCCCTGTAACATTACTTTTAATCAAATTTCAATGAACTTTTAACCCGAAATTAAATCTTCAAACAAACCGGATTTCATTCTCTGACCCTAAGCCCACATCGCAGTTGGCCATTTGCGATGAGCGATATTGGCAGATCAAAGAAAGTGCGACGGTGCGATATGCGATGGCGTGATGATCGCACATCGCAAACAATGAAACTTGTGATGGCAAAGATATCAAATATGTGATACTGCGATATTGCAATATTGCGATATCGCGATAGCGCAATGATCGCACATCGCAAACTTCCACATCAACAAGACATTTAAACTTCAAAACTTGCGATCTTGCGATTTGCGCTAAAGTGGTGGGGAACACTTGTCCTCCCTTTTCAGAAACTTTAATTCTTTCCGCTGTTTTAATCAATTTTCTTCATACTTGGTTGTTGAAGGCTTTGAAAGCTTGAAATGACTATCTTTAAAAACTCTGCTCCTCCGTAGTCTAGAACTACAAATCTCTTCATTCCTTCTGTAAAAAGAATTCGCCCATAACAAAAAATTCTCCTCTGCAATACTTAGCTGCGGCCCATGACAATTCATTCATCCTTACATTTCTCCCATCCTTCTTGAATGCGATTTGTTGTTCACCAAAACTCTGCTGCGCCTTTTTACTCTTTTCTCCCATTCTGTCTCTGCTCCTTCTGATCTTCCTCTGTTAACCTTTGCCAACAATCTCCTCCTTAAACAACACACTGCACCATTGTGGATTTAATTCATTAATAAGTAGGATTCTATCAAGCACAACTTCATCAAATATATTGCCATCAACTTTATCAAGTAGGTTGCCATTTTCATCAAGTAGGTTGCCATCAAGGACAACACATTGCATCATATTGCCAACAGTTGGTCCTGGCAGGATTTTCAAATCAAATGGCCCTTTTACAAATGCTCGTAGGCTTGCAAACTCTTGTTTCCAACCTACTCTGCCTCTTGACAGCTCTATCCTAAATAGCTCCCCTATCTGCCCGTAGGCTTACATTTATACCAATAAATAATGAATCAGTTCAGATTCCTTAACAGGTCAACAAAGACTCTTGGAATTCTCTACATCCTAATTCAGACTCCATCCCTAAAATAACTGAAACTAACTCTTCACATTCCTAACTTAATCAACTTCCTCTCATGTTCTCTAATGGTTGGAGAAAATTTACAATTCCTCGCTATTTTATTCAAAATACTAATAATTACATGAGAATTTAGAAACATAAGACCCCCCTATGTCTTATAAAAATACAAAGTATTTCTTGAGCCTAATTCTCCTACATCAACTGGACTCCCAATATGACATCGGTGTCTGGAATGTCTACCAAAAAGAAGTGTTTTGTCAAGGTGTAGGTCCACATGGTAATGGTTAGTGCCAGAACATATTTGGCACACTGCAGGGTTATAGCTCTTGGGACCAAAACCGAGAATCCCTCAAACTCCTCCATCTGGATTCCTCTCCTTTGTACCAGTTTTTCATCAATAAAATTATGAGTAGCCCCACTATCTATCAACATAAAGAATTTTTTCCCCACAATAGTACCTCTTACCCTCAAAGTCATATATTTTGGAACCCCTCTTAACGCTGCAATAGCTCCCCCTCTTGGAGAAAAGTCTTCTATGGATGGTACATTGTTGGCATTCTTCTTGGAGAAGGTCTTGACATGATGTGTCCTTCCTACAACACATTCTGCCTCCAAACGGATTTTCTTCCTTGGTCCTGAGTAGGCCTCCTGCTGCAATAATGTTCTTGCCCTGGCCAAGATGTGTTGTAGGTCTCTAGCTTTCTCCACCACTTCAAGGAGGGTGGTTGGTTTAGTGGTTTTGACCAACCCCCGCAATGGTTCATCCACCCCATTAATAAACATGCATACCTTCCTACTCATAGTGAGGTTGGATACCATCACTGAAAGCTACAAATACTCAGCAATATAATCCTCAAGATCTCCCTCCTATTTGAGCTTGGTTAACTTGACAAAATGGGCTTCCGGATCTCTTGGATCAAATCTCTCCACTAGCTTCTTGCTGAAAGCTGAGTATGAAGTGATGTGATGATGCCCAAGTGTGGTCAGTCCATGAAACCACCATTCTTGAGCTTCCCCTTCTAGGTGCAGCGCAACTATCTTGATGGTTTCTATTTCAGAAACCTTGTTGAGCTGGAAGTATGTGTCCAACTTCTCCACCCAAGCCTTGGTTGTACACTTAGGTGTCCCATAAAATGTGGGAAAGAAGAACCCCACCATATTGTGTTGTAGGGATGATCCCTACATCAATTTCTCCTCCTTTTGATGAGGATTAATCCTCCTTCCATCCTTGATCCGGAAAAACTCCTGAAAGCTCAAGTGCTCTTTGAACCTTTGAGATTGGAGTTCATAGTTTTCAAAATAATCACCCAGGGTTCCCTCCTTATCTCATCTAGTTATAAATGAAGGCATGGTATAGTTTTTTGGTGCAGCTGAATGCCCCATGCCATTTGAAGTGTTGGTGCTTACGTCATTGGAAAACCCTATAGAATCCCCTTCATGTCTCATCTCCTTGAGGTCCCTTGCAATTTTCTACAAGGTTTGAAGTAGGATACTCAAAATATCTTCCCCCTCCATGTTGAAGATAAATTTCTACCACAAGATGAGCCAAGCGCAGAGCTCTGATACCACTGTAATATTCCTTTTCAGGAATTTCTACAATTTCTTCAATGAGGATGTTGAATAAGGAAAAACATGAAACAGAAACACACAAAAGGACTTGGATCCTCTTATATATGTTGTATGTAGCTTAAATATTAAATTTCATCAGAAAAAAATCATTCTAGCTACACTAAACAGATCTCCCCAGATCATATATGCTCAAAAGCACCCCAATCCCACATCGTCACAAAATAGAATTTTTGTAGACTGCAACAGCGTAATTTTTCTTAGGGATTATATAAAAGTATGATTTAATACATATCTAGAGCTTTCATTAATCATAGAATTAGAAATGAGAGGTTTGACCTCTTTTAGAAGCACATCAGAACATCCCGGCAAGGGTTTCCTGCAAAATAGCAATATAAAATGCATCACTGGAGAAAATAACGTAGTACAGTGCAACTCTATATTAGAAAATACTGAATATGATCTGAAATAGATGAATAATATATAAATTGGCCCAAGGCCTTCGTCAATAGACCTCCCAGCGTGGAATTGGCACCTACTCCTCCAATACAAGAACAAAATAGAAGGGTTTTAATCCAGCAGCTGTTGCACCTGCAGAAATGAAGCAGTTACTCGAGGTAATTGTTGTGTAACCAGATCCAAAAATAGAAGAAAAGAGATATCATCACCTTATAAATAAGCCACTTCAAGGGGGCAACCTCCAATACATTACATAAATGAACAATTCTTGGATGATACAAATGACCAAAACCTCCTTCTATATATAGGAGTACATGGGGCCATAATGTAATCCTAGTGGGGCCATAATGTAATCCTAGCCAACCTAACAATAATAATTTAAGGGCACAATAATAACAATATTGGGGTTACAGGGGTACAACAATAACAATAAGGGGGGCTACACTAACATAATAAGGGACTACACTGTTAATATAGGGACCTAACATGCCCCTCTCCTTCAAAAAAGTGTTGTCCTCAATGCTTCAGTAGCTCCAAGTGATTTTGTATAAAATTCTCATCCTCCCATGTAGAATCTTCAGTGGGTAAGTTATTCCATTTGATGAGATACTCTGAAATTGATCGATTTCGTAGTTTTCGAGTTCTTGTTTCTATGACTACTTCAAGTTTGAATATGGTTTTTCCTTCCTCATCAAGTTCTAGAAATATTGTTTGAACTAGAATTTTGTCCCCTATAACCTTTTTTAAGCATGAAACATGGAAAACTAGATGCAGTCACGAAGAAGCAGGAAGCTCCAATTTGTATGCCATAGTACCAATCTTTTGCAAAACCCTGTAAGGACCATAGTACTTTGGCGATAATTTATTATCCTTCTTAGCTTGCTTGAGGGACATTTGTTTGTATGTTTGTAGCCGTAAAAATACCCAGTCTCCCACATCAAAACTTCTCTCACTGCGATGTTGATCTTCCTATTTTTTCATTCGATTTTGTGCCAAATTTAGGTTATCCTTTAAGACTTGGAGAACTTCTTGTTGATGCTCGATGTGATCCTCCACTGCTTGAACCTTAGAATTTTCCCTTAAATAAGATGTGATGGATGGTGGATGATATCCATAAAGTGCCATAAATGGGTTCATTTTTGGTACAGTATGGAAGGAAGTGTGATACCACCATTCAGTGAGAGGTAACCGCTTGACCCATTGTGCTTTCTTATCAGATAAAAAACAACGAAGATATCCTTCAAACATTTATTCACTATATTTTTTTACCATCGGATTGAGGATGGTAATATGAGCTATGAGCTAGTTTAGTACCCAAACAAGAAAATAATTCCATCCAAAAATTTCCTATAAAAATGGGATCTCTATCACTTACAATAATCTTCAAGTTTCCATGTAGATTTTGAATTGTTTCCATAAATGCGGTAGCAACTGTAGTCACTTTAAATGGATAAGATAATGCAAAAAAGTGTGCATACTTGGTAAGTCTATAAACTACCACCATGATGATGCTCCTCCCTTTAGACTTCCGTAAACCTGTGATAAAATCCATTGAAATCTCCTCCCAACGTTGACTTGGAATGGATAAAGGTTGTAGAAGACCTGGGGTCTTAATTGTCTCAACTTTATTTTGCTGGCAAACCAAACATTCTGCCGCGAAATTTTGAATATCATATTTAAGGCCATCCCAAAAAAATTATTTCTTTACCCTGTGGTAAGTTTTTAAGAATCCCGAGTGTCCTCCTGAAGGGGAAGTGTGCAATTCCAAAAGAATATTTTGTTGTAGTTTGGAATTCTTGCAAATATATAAGCGATCTTTGTACCATAAGGAATCATTTTTCCAACTAAATGTATCAGATGTACTAGGATCTTGTTGCAACTTTTGAATGAGATTCCACACTTCTTCATCCTTCTTCCATTCATCCCTTGCTTCAGTTATCCAATCTGGTTGGATAATTGAAATGGCACAAAGCAATGCTTCCACCTTTTCATCCTTTCTTGAGAGTGCATCTGCAACAAGATTTAGCTTCCTTTTTTCGTAGACAATTTAAAGTCATAACCCAACATCTTTGTGACCCATTTTTGTTGCTCTTCTGAAGATAGTCTTTGTTCCAAAAAGTGTTTAAGACTATCATGATCAATTTTTACCTTGAAGTGTCTATTAGTATGAATCTTTTGTCGAAGCGTACGAAAAAAGACCACTTTAGCTACGCATAACTTATAGCCCTAACATCAAATGTGGCTGCCAATATCTTCAGATATGCAGTTAGTTTATCAAGACAAGTGCTGCAAAAAACCAGATCTATGCATAGAAAGACATTAAGCAGTAAAATTAAGGGTTTTCTCCATACATCCAATAGACAAGACAAGAACAATGTTTTTTGAAAGAATTTTTTGTATTAAGGGCACCTAGGAGGAAAAAAAGAAGGTGTATCCAATTCTCCTCAATGGGATAGGTTCTTGGAAGTCCTCAACACTTCAGATCTAGAATCTCTCTCTCTTGTTGGTGTAGAAAACCCAGACAAAGATAGAAATCAAAGGGAGATCACACAGCAAATAATGTAGAAATGTGACCAAGTGTATAGATCCAGAGTGATCTAATAGGTAACAAAAGGTGAAGAATGATAGGAAAAACCCTCCTATTTATAACAAAATATTGGGTCATTCTAGATCTTGGTGCATGATTAAAATAACATTAACCAAATCTAGATCCACCGTTTATGGAATATTTTATTATATTTATTGGAGGGAAAAGGTATTTGACTTGGGTCAAATCCCTTTATTTGTGAATAATAAATAAATAAATGATTTATTTATAATTTTAAGGAAGTGGTTGAAGGATAATCAAATAAATAATGATTTATTTAATTATTTATGGGTGATTTGGTCATATTTAACAAGGAATCTTATTTAAATAAGATTTAAATAATTATTCCTAGAAAATAATAAGATAAATAAAGATTTATCTAATTAATTTCTTTGTTTTGGGTTAAACATGACTAGGAAAATAAAAAAAATATAGGTTTGTTTAATATTTCCTTTTGGGGTTTCCTGTTTAGACCATAAACAACCTAATAAATGTGTTTTATTAAGTTATTTTACATAGTGAAAGCAATTTTACTTAGGGTAAAATTGGTCTTACGTGGTGTACTTGGGTCCATCTAATGATAGTAGGTTAGATGACCAAAAAATGGTGTAACAGATTGCCCCCCAGCATGCGAGTGTTAGGAGCAAATCGTATGACTGAAGTACGTTGTAAGAACTCAATCACCAGACATCAAAAGGGAAGTCAGAGAGAGAAATGTGAGGTAGACTAATGTGCTGAAGAACGAGACCCTGAGGAGACGAGACTTATAGGTGAAACAAGTCTCTTTTTATGAGAGGGTACTTGTGCTAAAGGCGGCAGGGGAGGCATACCTATGCCCGCCGAGACAAACTACAAAAGAATAGTGTGTCCAATAAACAAGGGACCGAACCATAAAGTACAGCTGGCATAAACATGAGCCAGATAGTAATACAATGAGGGATCCCATATACATGTTGTACCTGGTATAATAGCCAGGAATTATACAATAATATCTGAGTACATGAGATACAAATACAACCCAAATGCCCCCTACAAGCGGGGAAGGGCTCACAAAATCTGACTGATACATGCAAATCAAAGAGGCGCTGCAAGCAGCTAAGGCGGACATCATCAAATATATGGAGCCGCATCGAAGGCTGCAATGAAGAGGTCATCCGGGCATGTGGGGGGCTACCTGCAGGGCCACCCCCTCATGAAAGCTGAGACATCTCACACACACCCGGGCATCACCAAGAGTTGCTGCTACATCACTGGACCATCAAGCATACGGATCTCGATCATGCTGAAAGGAGCGGAAGTGGAGAAACGATCAAGTCAAAGGGAAATGAGAGATCCCTTTGCCTGATCCGAGGCACCGAACAAGAGTGGAAGATGGAACCAAGGTACACCGCTCTCTAGACTTTTCCTCTGGAATGAAGGAGCTGATGTCGACAGAAGGAGGTCCGCCGTAGGTGGGGCAATGAGAGATCCTCAACTAAGGCACGAGAGAAAATAGTAGAGTGACTGATAGACTAATACCAATGATGATGATGGAATGGAGGGGACTGAGTAGCGAATGGAAGACTTCCCTTGTTAGAGCATAAAGGGCATGAATGAAATGGCAACGACTGACACAATATCATGAGGGATAGAGGACAGTGGGATTGAAGGCCATAATGTGCGACACAAGAGAGGGACCAAGCAATGAAGGATGGAGGACTATGGCGGGGTACAAAGGGACTCAGGATAGACTCCATGAATGTGATTATGACTCAACTTGGATGCTCAAAACAAGGGTGACTTGATGGTGCTACAACACAGTAAAGGTCCAATGGGGGACCATGAAAACATGAGTACAAGATGGTAACTCATGACGAACATCAACACGAGCATAGATAAGTATGGAGGCCAAATGGTTCCCCTAGTATGAGTGTTGCAAGTGAAGAAATTTGATTTTGAGGAGGGTTATGGTTGAGGGGCATAGGTGCCTCCAAGCATGGTGTGGTCATGCCAAAATTTATTTAGAAAAGGGGGAATCAAAACACATTTTAATGATGTGGTGCGCCATTTGTTTTCATTATGGTTATGCAGTTTTGAGAAAGGGAATGGAGGATTACCAATATCTTTTGGTACTGCATATAGGAAGCAAATGGAATTTAAGTTTCTGGGTTGGCATACCTGGTGTCATTATCCCAAAGAGAGGAGTTGGAGATAATGAACTTATGCTCTCGTAGAAAAGCTATAGGTTGGTCAACAACAATGTGTAAGAGATGGAGTTGATGATGTAAGATGAAGGAATGATAAGGGGTATCATCCGTAGAGTGATCTAAAGTGATAAGGGACTCTAGAGGTTCTTCTAAATGTGGAAGAATAATGGTACTAAAGTCGGCATGACCAGATACACTAGGAGAGTTGTGGAGAATTTCTTCTCTTGGTCTCTCGAATGTGGGTGCCCCCTTACCCAAACATTGGGTTTCAATGGAATGGCCACAAGGGGTATGTGGTGTAAACGCATGGGTTTGATGTAAGGGGGAATAGATAAAGTCAGGGGTGGGGATTTTTTCCATAATGAAATCATCGTGATAAAACATGGGGTGACTGGTGGAAGAAAGACCACCTGACGTGGCGAAGCTACCTGAATCATCATCATGAGAAGAGAGGGTCACATGCGCGTCATCACAAGGGGTGACAAAAGAGTAAGAAGATAAAGGATCTACCGATGTTGAGCCCAAGGTGATCGCTAAAGGAAGGTCAAGCGAAACAATAGGGGAAGATTGAGATGGAATGTTCCCTGAAGGTCTCATGGATGATGATAGGTAGAAAATGCTAGACGAAGACTCCGTCATCTCGACATCAGGAGGGGGAATGTCAATGGGAGCAGTCATGTCTGGTATTTTTTCCAAAGAAAAATGCGTAAATAGGGGAGAGGTGGACTCATTGCGCTTGGCCTCGAATTGGTAGACTGCGGCTAGAGACGTGTAGAAGTCCTCGAGGCGGGGACAAAGGTGGGTGTAATGGCCATGGAGATCACACAAAGCAAAGGGGTGGTTGGTGTGAATAGTCTTTGGGTTCTTGGTCGCGGTCGCGGAAGGAACAGAGGCTTCCAGGACTGTGGACTCAGGGAACGCGACATTAACCATGGGCTTGAGATGAAGCAATTCAAGATAGGTATGGGTGGCGTGACCGGTAACATCACACAAAGCACACTGGATGGTATCATGTGGAGGTTGAGGAGGGGCAAGGCTTGTTGGGGAAGCCTTGTCCTTTGATGCCCCCTTGCGAGCTTTGCCCTTCTTACCCGAAGCGGTCGCAACAGGAGGTGGTTCCTGTTGAGGTGACTGAGGCACTGTTGCAGTGGGAGAAGTCACGGGGACCGGTTGAACCGGGGT
This sequence comes from Pinus albicaulis, assembly GCA_034641835.2. NCBI lineage: Eukaryota > Viridiplantae > Streptophyta > Pinopsida > Pinales > Pinaceae > Pinus > Pinus albicaulis. The sequence goes on along the minus strand of CM076584.1, from coordinate 646,580,767 downwards.
CAAAGAAATATAAGGTTTGGGTTGACCAGGTAAGGTTGCAACTAGAGGATCATGGTACCAGATGGGAATCCCAAGGGTCAGGTTAGGAAGAGAGAGGGTGGCCATGACCGGTACTGTGGACACTCCTGGTGGGGGAGCTAGGAACGGTATCTGACCGGAGGGGTAATGGCCAGGTGGGATGGCTCCTAAATGGAAAAGGCTTGGAGGAACCATTCGAGGAGGGTAAAGAGGCTCATGAATACTAGCTGCAGGTGAAGGGATAGGAGCAGGTTGCGGAGAGCGTGGTTGCTGACTAGCCGAAGCAGGTTGCTTGAGAGCAGCCCGAGACGATTTCATCATGCAAAAATTCGATGAGCTGGGGTTGGAGATAGGAGGAGGAGGAAGAATAGGGAAGGTGCCAAGCAAAGAGGAGTCTTTGTAGACACCGGGATAGGCACTGGTCAAGGAATCGACTGTTTGCTTATTGGCTATAGGAGAGATAGTAGTCTCAAGGGAGGTCTGAAATTCTGGCTCATGATATGTCAGCTGGTCAATGGTGACTATCTTTACATTATGAGGGAAAGACATCTTGCGGAAAATCACAGATGGGACAGCGGACATGGCATAGGTGTAGCTCCGCCCTAAGAGAATGTTGTAATCTAGAGGGGTGTCGATGACTTCGACGTCAACGCAAACAGTCTTGCCCGCAAGAGTGATAGGACAATTATGGAATAGGCCAATGGGCTGGGAGGCGTGGCCATCCCACGCTCGAAGGGTGATCGTGGAAGGGGCCAACTCAGGAGAACCGAGTTGTTTCCAAACCAAAGCGGACATCACACAGGTGGATGCCCCCTCATCAATGATACACTGAGAAACGTTAGCATTCTGGATTTTGACTGGGATTTGGAAAGCGACGGAAGCAGGAAGAGGAGGATGTTCTGATTGATGGGAGTCGAAAACAATCAATTGGTCAGCAGCAGGATCTACAGTGCCCAGGGCAGATAGTAGAGCCTTCTTTTGAGAAGGGCATGACTGGAGGAGTTCCAATGTAGAAATGGCAGCAGGAGACTACGCCAAATCATCTACTATGATATACGACTGAGCAGCTCGACCAGAAGCAGCGTTTTGGTGTAATGGTCCTTTAGGAATCTTGGTATGAACCTCAAAGTTGGGTTGAGGGATAGGCAAGGGACCATTGGATGTCGAAAGAGGCTTTGTAGAACCTGAAGAAGGTGACTCAGGGATGGATGGAGCGGGAGGCTTGGGGTGCTGAGGGGCTTGATTTTGAAGGTTAAGGTCGACGGTAGGAGGTGGAGCAGAGTTCATCATGAGGATCTGGTAATTGGAGGAACCAGAAGGGGAAGGTTGAGTGGCCACCTATCCGTCAGGTGGTTGGGTTGCCACGAATCCCTGATGTGCATCCACCTACGCTTGAGGGGGCGGTGACTGTTGTTGCAAGGGTTGAGAAGGCAAGGGAGGCGGAGGTGCTGATGCTAGAGGAGCTGGAGCACCAAACTGCAGATACGAATAATAAGGGGGTTGGGTAACAGTATGGTGAGTAGGAGGTTGGGAAAAAAGAGGAGGTATGTTGTATCCTGGATACGTGCTACCAGGAGGGGGACAAGTGCGGGAGGTGCTGCCCCCTCGCCCACGATAACCCATGGGAGGTTGGGCATATGGATGAGAGAGAGCTCCAACAATACCGTCGGCGGCATGAGGTGCCCCCTGTGCGTTGACACCACCGAGTCTGGGGAGATCAGGTAGAAGGGTATAAACATAACCTATCTGAGTGTAAATCAAGTCATACTTTAACGCTAGTTGGAGGGCAACTTCTTCGGTTTGGGGAAAATGCGACGCAACATCTTTCCCGATAGGAGGCAATAAAGATCTAAGGAACCAGTCCATGTAGACACGTTCTTCGAAAGTAGGGGATTGACATAGGCTCTTTCGTCTCCGCCATTCCTGGACATGATCGGATAGGCGGGTCACAGATGATTGAAAGAAAGAAGTTAAAAGTTCGATACCAGTGTCATACCAAAGGGGAAGCTGGAAGTAAGATAAAAAATCCTGGGCAAGAGTCGCAAAGGTGGTATGAGAAGAAGGGGGCTGATCAACATACCACTTAGAAGCTGCGCCTATAAGCGTTCGTTGGAACAACCGAAGATGGACAGAGTCATCGGTAATGGAGGTAGATGAACACCACATGTGGAAAGATCAGACATGATTTGAAGGATCTTCTCCAGCAAGGCCTTCAAACTTTGGGATGTCAGAAGGGAGCTTTGTCGGCATAGCAGGCCAACTAGCGTCATGGTGTATAGGGTCATTTGTCAACCAGTCCAAATCAGGAAGGCTGAGGCCTACCATGAAGGGGAGCAAGGGCGCAGCCAAGGTAGTTCCTATGGCGGTTCCGCTAGTAGCAGTCCCGGCATTAGGGCCAGGATTACCGCTAGCATTAGGCCCTAGACCAGACATAGTGAAGGTGACAGGGGGAGAACCGGAAGTAAAAGGATAACCCAATGAATTAGAAGAGGAGTCAGAGTGTGGACTCGGAGGAGGACTAACTCGACGACGGAGGGAAGGAGTAGGTCGACCGACCGAAAACTGAGGGTGGAGGCCAAGAAGTCTCTGGGACATGCACCTTGGGGGCGCAATGGTGACAACACAAACAAGACACAAGGGGAAGAAGAACGACCAAAAAAGGCAGGGAGGTGTAGAATCAAGAGAGTACAATGTCGAAACAAGGGCAGATAGGTGCAGTGTCAATTGATTTTAAAGTCTTTGCCTGGCGATGTAAACCAGGCTCTTCTTCGCTTAGGGTGAGTGTGTGGCGTGCGTTAATTTTAATTTTTAAACCCTTTTCGTTTTGAGAGCAAGAGAAAAAGTGTGCTGCATAGCTGAAAATAAATCTGCAGAGAACAGTATATAATGCTGAAATAACAGAAAATTAACAGCTACTAGTGCATCTATTCAAACCAACAAGGCGGGTCCCTCAAAACTAATCTAAAAGAGGGAAAAAATCTAGTCAAAACAAACTAAAATGAGGCCAATATATCTAGGGTCAAAAGGGATAGGGATCTAAAGGGAAGAGCTGCTGAAAAGAGGTGCAGATCACAGCCAAGAGGCAGAGGCAAGGTGGCTGGAAATAAAGAGGAAATCAACAAAAAGTAGAAAGGGCAAGGAGGAGGCCCTAAAAAGAGGTCCAAAAAATGCTACAAGAGGTGGTTTGAAAGGAATAAGAGCTGATTTAAAGATATCTAAGAATGAGGGATCAGATCTGAAAAAGGGAAGGCTGAAACTCTGAAAAAACAGACAGCTGAAACAGCTAAAAACTCTTCCACAAAAAGTGGAGGGTACTGAAGCCCTAGGGAGCTAGGTTACCACTTAGATGAGCAAAACAGATCAGAAACAGGTCTAAATGGGTGGAGACAAAGGCTGGAAAACCCTGACAGAAGCTTCAGAAAAACCCAGAAAAAATTCAGAAAAATTCCAAAAAAATGTCCAGGTTGCAGTTTTTGACCTGTTTTCAGTGCAGGTCACAGAAAATGGACTGAAAAGTGGAAACTGGAGGTCCAGGTCGTAGTTTATGGGCTAAAAAGTGCGACCTAAAGCTCCGGGTGTCTCGGCGGTAGATTTTCAAAAAATTTGATGTCTCGACTGCGGCTGATGTCGGTCACCTGCGCAATAGGGCCAAAAACACGCAAAAGTTAGAAATTTTAATGTTTTAGGGTTTTATGTGAGAAAAGAAACATAAAAATAGGAAAAAAAAAATCTGAAAAGAAACCCTGGGGTCTGAAGTAGCTGGATATGCAGGAATATGAAAAACGACAGCGGTCGTAATTGAAAACCCGTGTGGAGTCGCCAATTGTTAGTATGAATCTTTTGTCGAAGCGTACGAAAAAAGACCACTTTAGCTACGCATAACTTATAGCCCTAACATCAAATGTGGCTGCCAATATCTTCAGATCTGCAGTTAGTTGATCAAGACAAGAGCTGTAAAAATCAGATCTATGCATAGAAAGACATTAAGCAGTAAAAAGAAGGGTTTGCTCCATATATCCAATAGACAAGACAAGAACAATTTTTGAAAGAATTTTTTGTATTAAGGGCACCTGGGAGGAAAACAAGAAGATGTTTCCAATTCTCCTCAATGGGATGGGTTCTTGGAAGTCCTCAGCACTTCAGATCTAGAATCTCTCTCTCTTGTTGGTGTAGAAAACCCAGACAAAGATAGAACTCAAAGGGAGCTCACACAGCAAATAATGAAGAATATGACCAAGTGTATAGATCCAGAGTGATCTAATAGGCAACAAAAGGTGAAGAATGATAGGAAAAACCCTCCTATTTATAACAAAATATTGGGTCATTCTAGATCTTGGTGCATGATTAAAATAACATTAACCAAATCTAGATCCACCTTTTATGGAATATTTTATTATATTTGTTGGAGGGAAAAAGTATTTGACTTGGGTCAAATCCCTTATTTGTGAATAATAAATAAATAAATGATTTATTTATCATTTTAAGGAAGTGGTTGAAAGATAATCAAATAAATAATGATTTATTTAATTATTTATGGGTGATTTAGTCATATTTAACAAGGAATATTATTTAAATAAGATTTAAATACTTATTCCTAGAAAATAATAAGATAAATAAATATTTATCTAATTAATTTCTTTGTTTTGGGTTAAACATGACTAGGAAAATCAAACAAATATAGGTTTGTTTAATATTTCCTTTTGGGGTTTCCTGTTTAGACCATAAACAACCTAATAAATGTGTTTTATTAAGTTATTTCACATAGTGAAAGCAATTTTACTTAGGGTAAAATTGGTCTTACATGGTGCACTTGGGTCCATCTAATGATAGTAGGTTAGATGACCAAAAAATGGTGTAACAGTGTCTTCCCATTAGGTAAGGTCTCCATTTATTTAGTGCATGTAGTATTTCCAACATTTCCTTCTCATAAATAGCCTTTTTTAAATACTTTCCTTTGATTGAACGACTTTCAAAAGCAATGGGTCTTCCTTCTTGCATTAAAACAACACCAATTCCATTTCCGGAAGCATCACATTCCACAATAAAGGTTTTGTGAAGTCTGGCGTAGCTAAGACTGGTGCTAGGCACATTGCCTATTTAAGATGTTCAAAGGCCTTAGTTGCTCCAGGAGTCCATGAAAATGCATATTTCTTCAATAGTGTTGTTAGAGGTGTTGTTATTCTCCCATAATTCTTAACAAACTTATGATAAAACCCTGTTAACCCAAGAAATCTGCGCAACTACTTTATGGTTGTGGGAACTTTCCATTCCTTAATGGCTTTAATTTTGTTAGGGTCTACCTTAACACCCTCGTGAGATACAATATGACCCAGATATTCCACCTCTTGTACTCCAAAGAAACATTTGGATGTTTTGCCTATAATTGTTTCTCCTGCAATAGTTTGAGCACCCTGTCAACATCTTGAACATGATCCTTCCAAGACCTGTTGTAGATTAGTATATCATCAAAAAATAAAAGCGCAAATTTTCTAAGGAAGGGTTTGAAAATGGAATTCATCAACCCTTGAAATGTAGAAGGTGCATTGGTAAGGCCAAAAGGCATGACCAAAAATTCATAATGACCCTCATGAGTTTGAAATGTTGTTTTGGAATATCTTCAGTCTTCATTCTAATTTGATGATATCCTGAACGAAGATCCATCTTGGTAAAATAAATTGCTCCATATAATTCATCCAATAATTCATCAATCACAGGAATGGGAAATTTATCTTTAATGGTGAGCTTATTGAGCTCCCTATAATCCGGACACATTCGCCATGATCCATCCTTCTTGTGTACCAATACTACAGGAGCAGAGAAAGAACTTTGATTGGGTTGAATTATACCCGCCTCTAACATTTCTGCAATCATACGTTCAATTTCGCTCTTTTGGAAGTAAGGATATCTATAAGGCCTGATGTTTGGAGGAACACTTCCTGGAATCAAATGAATAGCATGATCATGATCACGAATAGGTGGGAGTCCTTTGGGAGTTTCAAACACCTTGGAATGATTGTCCAAGACTTTTTGGAGATCTGCAGATATAGATGATTTTGATGTTGGAACTTCTAGTGAGCATAATTGTGCAATTACGCCTCGTTGTTCTTTCTTTAGAAGCTTTGTCATGACATTAGATCTTATTATCCTTCCCGGCTTCCCTTCAATACCCCGTAATTCGACTTCCTTTCCTTCTGAAAAAAATTTCAAGAAAAGTTCTTGAAAATTAAAAGCTACCATCTCCAAAGATTGTAACCATTGTACTCCTAGTACAACATCAGCACCTCCCATAGGAATGGAAAGCATTGGACTAGTCAATACATATTCCCCCATGGTTAGCTTGATATTATGGCATTTTCAAGAGCAATTTATAGTTCCTCCATTTGCAACCATCACTTGACATTCTGGTGCTGGGTATAGGAAACAATTCAATTCCTTGGCTACCTTACAATGAATAAAATTATGGGTACTACCAGAATCAATCAACACTATTACCTTTTTCTTCTTGATATGTCCTTCTATCTTGAGAGTTTGAGGAGTGGTAATTCCTGCCAATGCATTACATGATATGGTTGGACTCATTTCTTCCTCTTCTAGGGTTGGTTCCTGGTGTATATCCTCTTCTTTTGAATATTCTTGTTCATTTTCTTCTTCCTCTTCACAATCTATGTAAAATAATTTCTTCTCCGCACACTTATGACCTTTAGTGTATTTTCTATCACAACTGTAGCAAAGCCCTTTTGCTCTTTTTTCTTCCAATTGTTGTGGTGTCAACCTTGTAGGTTGTGGAAATCTAGGTGTAGAAACACTTCCTTCTTTATAGAATTGAGTGGTAGGCTTCCTTGTCGCCATAATTTTACATTCAAATTTTCTTTCCAACCTGAATGCCTTCTCCAATGAATCAGGTTCCAAAACACGAACTTCATGTTGGATGTTATCCTTTAAAGTACCTATGAAGAGATCAATCCTGTGTTCCTCTGGAATATCAGTTACCCTTATATTCAATTTTTGAAAGTCCTCAATGTGCTCCCCCATTAAACCCTTTTGTTTGAGATTTATCAATTGGCTAAAGAAGGTGTTGCTCTTTGTATCCTCATAATGTGCTATCATTTCCTCCGTAAAAATTGACCAAGTGAAATTTTTTTTATGGGAGCAAAGCCATCGATACCATACAAATGTATTTTGTTCTAAATGTAAAGTTTCAATGCGTACCTTTTGTGTGTTTTGCACATTATGGAGATCAAAATATTGCTCCATCTGTAGTATCCATGTTACAGGATCCTTTCCATCAAACTTCCTCATATCCATTTTTGGAATATGGTGGTTCTTCCCGCCAAAATTAGAATTTATGAAATCATGATTAACATTTATTTTGTTCTCATCATGAGTTTCCTCTACTAACTTTTCACCATTAGGAAACATTTCTTGTATCAACTTTGTCAAACCTTCCATGTCTGCTTTTAGATCATTTTTCATGTTTTCCATTTTAGCTTCAATGTCATCCATCTTAGATTCCATGCCAGCTTCCATGCCATCTATCTTAGATTCCACGCCTTTCTTCAAACCATCCATATTATTCTTCAAACCATCCATCTTCACTTCCACGCCTTTCTTCAAAACTTCCATTTCATTTTTTGCGGCTCTTTGTGAGAGCGAAATTTGGTGCACTTGCTCTTGTAATTTTGATACATCATGTTGCAATTCTTCATATTCATGAGTCATAGTAGAGCCTTCTGAAGGCTTAATGGGTGTTGAATTATTTTTACAGGGCAATTTTTTGAACCCAATAATGATATCTACAATACGCCCTTGTAATCAATTCAAATTGATTCTTCAAACAGGAATTATGCGATTTGGAAAAAAAATACACACCTTTTTCTTGCTTTTGAGGAGCTCGATATTGAAATTGTATTATCTCTGTGATTGGAGCTCTTCAATATCTAAAATTTGGCACTAAGGTAGCCCTCTAAATTCTCTTTCGAATGCCACAGGTTTGACCTAATTTGGATTCTTCAAGGCAAAATTATGTCCAATATCCCACAATGACCTAATTATGGATTAGTTCAATAGAGAGAAATTGTACGACTTTCCACATGTCACTGTTTTGTCCTTTGGCTCTGAAATTGATAGCCAAGAAACTGCAGTCTGTGTAATTACGACCACTTTTTACGAAAATCCAATCTGATGCTCAGACAGAGAGTTATGAATATTTTCCCATGATGACTTCTTTGAGATTAAATTTAGGAGATTGAAAAAGCACTACCTTCCACAGATCATATCTCTGAAAATATTGTGAACAAATATCTGAAATTTTTTCGACGATGTTCCTTAGGATTGTGGCCTCACACTGTAATAATTTCAACTTCTGAACCTTCGTAGAAAAAAAATTATTACGAAATTACCACGATGACTTGTTTAGGTTAAATTTAGGAGCCTGCAAAATGACCTAACTTGCACAGATCATATCTCCAAAAATATCGCGAACCAAGCTCTAAAATATTTTGATGATGTTCTTTAGGATTTTGGCTTCGTACTCTAAAAATTTCAAATTATAAACCTTCGTAGAAAAAAATTTATAGCGAAATTTCCACGCTGACCTGTTTGGAGTAGTGAAACCCTAGAATCTCAAAGCTTTGATACCAAATATTGTGTAACCAGCTCCAAAAATAGAATAAAAGAGATATCAATGCCTTAGAAATAAGCCACTTCGAGGGAGCAACCTCCAATACATTACATAAATGAACAATTCTTAGATGATACAAATGACCAAAACCTCCTTCTATATATAGGAGTCCATGGGGCCATAATGTAATCCTAGTGGGGCCACAATGTAATCCTAGCCGACCTAAAAATAATAATTTAAGGGCACGATAATAACAATATTGGGGTTACAGGGGTACAAAAATAACAATAAGGGGGGCTACACTAACATAATAAGGGACTACACTATTAATATAGGGACCTAACAGTGACTGTGCTATAGATGATGCAGAATGGATGCCCTCAAGTAAGATGATGAGAAATAAGCTCAGGACCTTCCCTTTTGATCTCACAACTAGCTAGACCAAAGGTGAAGATGGAATTCCCGCATGAGAATTATTTTTCACTAAACAATGCTGCAACTATAGCTAAATAGCTGAAGCTTGCAATCAGCCAAAATACCAAACAAAGATGATTACTGAATACCTTCCTTGATGCTATCTCCTCCTTCTTATCCTTGGTTAGCTTCCTCACCCCGGACCCCACTCATTGATGAGGTGACTTCCTTGAGAATATTCCCTTTCCAAAACTGCACTACCTTAGTTGGTTTCCCTCTTGTAGCAGTGTTGTTGACTTTTTCAACTAGATCTAGTTCACTGGTATTGTCCTCTTTCACACCTAGATGGCTTTATTTGTCCTCCTAACATGATCCCTTTTCACATTGGGATTTTTTTTATTGACTTTCTACTTTTATACTACAAAAATGGAGCAAGTATAATATTTGAACTAGCAGTGGCTAATTGGGAATATTACAGTGCTTCATGCACCCTTTTATTCTATTGTGGTTACTATGTATTCTATTTTATTTTATTTGGCAAAACCCTTGGAATTTTAGATGCTCCTTGAATCTCTTAGACTGAAATTCATATTCTTGGAGATAGTTACCAAGAGTCTCCTCCTTTGATGTGTCTCCTTCCTCTTCTTCTGTTGCTAAGAATGTAGGCATGGTACAACATTGTGGATCTTGTGAGGTTGAATGCTTACAACCGTAATGTGAAATATTGGAACTTCTTTCATGTGAAAACCCTCCTGGAGAATTTATATATCTCTCCATCCTCATCTCTTTGATGTCTCTGTTAATACCCTGCATAGTTTGCAGAAGAAGTTTTGAGAACTCCTTTCCCTTAATTTCTCCTGATAATGGAGTCTTGCCTTTGCTTATTCTATAAACCTTATCCCTTTTGTGAGAAGCTTATTCTTATTATGATGACATAGATATAATGTCTCACAGGCTGAGCCAAGATTATGCTCTTATTCCACTATACTATCCCAAAATTCGGAGAGCAGCAATATAAGACATAAAACTGAAAATATGAAGAAATATCAATGTATCAAAACATGAGACAACCATGGAGCCATTCCATTATGATTATTATCATAAAATGAGTACAATATCTTGATTAAAATATCAGTAAAGGTTGGGAAAACAAGCCTCCCATGAAAGAATACATCTAAAGATGAAATGCTGCTAATACATGAAATGTCAGAATGCTATAACTGCGCTGTTTATGAGAGTAGCATCAGTTGGAAAATGGAAATTTATATATATATGCTGATACAAGACTCCAAAAGTGTCGAGAATATAACTCTAAGCTCCAAAAAAAATTTCCAAGAAAACCCAGAAAATGTTTCCAGAAATACCCAAAATACGACAATAGCAAGATATGGCCGTAGGGCTGAATAACCACAACAACTAGAATTTTGATAGGAGATCGCTGATATGATATATGAAATGGTTGAAAATCCTCCAATATATTTCCCAAATGAAGGGCTAATCCCCTCAATGGAAATCCAACTCCTCCAACTAGGGCACTAAACCCTCTGCTGCTACTGCTCTCTAAAATAACATTGTCCTTGAAGGAAACTATGCTATAGCTGATGGTAGCTACTTATCCTAATGCTAAATAATGAAATGAAGCTTAAGGAACCTCCTTGATATCCTCCCTAATGAAGGGCTTCTCCCTCCATTGGCAAAAAACTCAGAAATTGGGTTTTACAACCCTCCACTACTGCAACCCTAGAACACAACACAACCCTAGAAGAAACTACGCTATGGATGATGGCTAAAGCTTGGCCAAATTTACGATAGTGGAAATGATGCTCAAGAATACCTCTCCTAAGTAGGCACTCAAACTCCCCTGTGGATGAGGGTGGGATTCCCACTCGAGAACACCCTTGTGCTAAACAACAACGTAGACTCCGCTAAACAATTGAAGCATGCATAGACATGTCACATGACATATCTAGATCTAAAAGGATCAAAATCAATAATACAAATCATCATTTCTTCTATGGCTGCCATATTATTCCTTTTATGCTTCATGAGCTTCCTCACCCTAGGTCCCACTCATTAAATATGCTACTCTCATGTATACACTCCTCCTAAATGACTGCATTGTCCTCCAGTAATCATCCACTATCTCCATAACAACGCTATTGATATTGTGAACTTTGACCCTGTCGACATTCTTTAGCCCCTTTTCACACCTATGGGTGCTTTATTCAACTGCTAAAATGAGCCACATTCACATGAGAAGTGGTTTTATTCCTACTAAATAGATTTATGGGTCTCCCTACCCACTTATTAATCTATCTAAGTGACAAAACAAAACTTTAATATTCCAATTAGCTGAAAGATAATTTTGGAATATTACACCGTCAAATAATCACCTAGATCCTCCTGTTGTAGAGGTCCTCTTGCTCCCATACCCACTTCTAAGAAAGTAGCCACACCAGAACGATGTGATGCCTATGGCACCACTGGTTTCTCCACGCAATGGTGAGAAGTCTCCGATCCTTCTCCATTTTGGAACCCCCATGGAATTTCCCTTTGTATGTCTATTCTCATTTATTTAATTTATCTGGCTATCTCCTATACGGATTTGAGGAGGAATTTTCCAAACTCCTTCCCACCATATTCTTCTTCCATTGGAGATTTCCCTTTATCCTCCTTGTCCAATCCATAATGTATTCTCTATCTTCGAATGTCATAGACCGTTTGCTCCACAAGTTGAGCCAATTCTATGAGATATGATACCACTGTAATAGTCGAAATAGGAAAACAACAACAATAAAAAGCATACAAAGACAAAAAAAGTATCGATATGGAAAATACATCAATACACCATAAATAGAGCCAGAAACTGCTGAGCCATTTTATTAATATGGAGGTAAAAAGAAATTACAATAGTGCTGAAAATGATTGAACTCAAGCCGGAAAAGCTGGCTGGAATGGCCCTCAATATCTCTCATTGAAATATTTTTTTGTTGTTGTTCTGCTGGACTCTCCCTTTGTGTTGCCCTCCTACAAATGCTCAAAAATTTTGTTGATGGATGAATAGAGCCACGTAGATCGTTGATCTAGTGCTCAGAAAATGATGGGATTTTAACCATGAAATCTACTCAAAAAACCCCAAAAAACCCAGAAATGGTTTCCCCTAATTCCAGCCTTCAAAATCTGACCATTCCCCCCTAGCTCCTATAGATGTTGGCTGAGTAGGGACTGCGTAAACGAGTTAATCTATTGGTCTGAAAATTCTAGGATTTTAACCACGGACTCTACTCAAAAAACCCAAAAAAATCGTGAAATGGTTTCCCCTAATTTTGAATTTAGAGTAATGACCTGCAACGTACTGTGGGTATACTATTTCTACCTACTTTTGATGGCTCATCAAAGAGTACGAAAAAAACTTGGGAGGAGACAACTAAGCATACACTTTTTGGTGAGAAGCCACACATTGTTGAGGTATCCATTGATCGGGTATCTAGGGATATGACTGATTTCTATGATGATAGCAACACATCACAAGTTTATGAGGTGTCGGGAGACAACTCCACCACTGTCGAGGAGATGATAGGTACAGAGGCCTCCAGGTCTATGACAACATTTTCAGATGACAATCACATGCAGTTGACTAGTGATCATGTCTTGCATGCTGGAGGGTTTATGGAGAAGTGTGTGCAGCCATCCTTTGAGCTAGCACTTGATGAGTCACTAGAAGATACACAGGTATTGGATGGTGGTTGCTAACACTGGAAAATTGTACAAGCAGAAGATGACATTATTTAATGCCAGGCAGAAGGATTTACAAGGGTGAAAGACATTATAGAATTTGGAAAGTATTTAAAAATATCTCAGGTCTGAGGAAAAATGAAATTTGAGCAAGTCATAAATGCTTTTGTGCGCATAATCCTTCAATAAGAGCGCATTTGTGCGCCTTTTGACCCGAAATATGCGCAAGCCTAGGAGTGGAAAAAGTCACTTCCCAGGACCAAAAAAGGCACACTCTATGACAATGAGTGTGTGATCCAGAGCTGAAGATAGAGGGTACTCAATTGTTGGCCATCCAACAAGTTCAGTCCATGATAGTAGAGAGAGGGAGACTTTTCACCGAGGCAATCTTGGAAGTAAAAACATCCTAGCATCAGGACTTAGAACCCATGTTCTAAGGGACTTTTGGAAAGCGGGTTAAAGTTTCATCCTCATTTCCTACCAGAACTCAATAAGAGGGGCTAAAGAGCCACCGTTTGGATAATTGCAGTTGTTTGACTCTATTCAAAGCTTTTTTTTTTCTTTTTTTTTTTTTAGTTTAGTTTTTAGTTTCTATATGCATGTTATTTCTCTATCTAGTATGTTTATGATTCTAGCTTGTTCCACTAACTTGCTTGAATCCACTTCTTTTTATGCCTGTGACCAATAACTTCCTAGCTCTAATTCCAGTTGGAGTTGTCTCCAGCCTTGGATCGTGGTGGGAATTGTTGGTTTTTCCCCCCATGTCCAGGATTGCCTTTGGTTTTCTTTTTTCCTTTTTTCTTCACCATGTTAGGAGGGTATTTCTCTTGGTTATATTGGTGTGGTTGGTTTTGTGAAGGCTGCACAAATTTCACATGTGCATTGGTCTCCATAGGCGGGTCTTGTGCAAGGGACTGAGCATAACGCAGTCCCTAGTTTGCACCTGCCTGTTGGAGGGGATATCTTCTGTTAGTGTCTCTCTTTGCGTACTGGGTCCCCTGAGCCAGAGGATAGGTTCCTCCATGGTGATACGCTTATGCCCTATTGGTCAAATTTTTCTGAGGAATATGATGACTTTGAAAACCAGGTTGAGGTATGTTTTGGGTAGAACTATATGTGAAACCAGAGTTTTAACTACTACTTCCTAGGTAACTTTGGGTTAGTGACCCAATCAGTCCATCTGCAGAGTTTGATGTGCCTGGAAATTCTTGATAAGTTTGCAGGCACGAGGCGTTCAACAGGATTTGTAAATATATCATGACTCCATATAAATAAGCTGAAGCTGTTGGGCTTTGCTGATGGTGTCCTCTTGGGATATGGGCCTTTATTGTGCCACATCCTTTGAAATTTCTGTAGTGAGAGTTTTCAGGAATAAATCTAGGAGAACCTGACGATCAAGTTTAGCTTTACATAAACTACGACACCACCTCCATTCATGGAGATGGTCTGAGATATGGATGGCGGGGGTTTGTCTAAAATGTGTCAGTAATTACATTCCAGAATCATGGTGAATGGGTAACTAGAAATATGTTAGGAACGTGGTGGTGAGGACACTAAATATTCCATGTGAAGCAGAGGGTTGATCCATGTACCAATTTGTGGCTACTCTTGTCAGAGTGTGTTGTAATAGTATGAATCGAATAGTACTATTCAATGAGCACCACAGGCGGAAGGTCATGACATGATTATCTAGGTCTTCTGCTTGATTTCCTTCAAACTTTTGAATATCCAAAGGGAGCTTTATGGGCATGGGAGGCAATGTAGGGTTGTGTGCAATGGCGTCATTCGTTAGTTTGGTTAAATAGGGTAGATTCAACGAAGCTAAGAAAGGTGACTGGGATGTTGATGCCATTGCAACTTGCGAAAACACAAAGTTCTGGATAGGAAGAGGGTTAGTCTGTGACGTACCCTACTGTGTATTTGACCGATTTCCTGAATGGGTCGCACTCCTCTACCCCCTAGGGGTCGTGGGAGAAGTGGTGTGTCATGTGGTGTTGGGAGACCTACTAGGGTTCCCAACTAAGGATGCCCTAATAAATGACAAACCAATAATGGTGGCAGTGTTTTATCTTTGACACCTAAATGACAGAAGACATGGAACCCCTCCCGAAAATGGGGGGAGGTCCAAAAGATGCTTACATCGATGAGGTCCTATTAGGTCCATTCTGTTGTCAACTAGGTCTGGTTTTGGAAAAATTTGAGAGGATAGAGTCTATGCTCAAAGAAAAATTCTGGTCACATACATGAAAAAAGTGAAAATAAAATAAATTTTCCCTTTAAATTAATTCTATGTGATCAAGAAATCCAAAAAGTGGTTTTTGTTTGTTTATGTATGATACTCAAATCCTAGAAGACCTATTCGTCTGTTTGGTCAATTTAGTGTATCCTAAATTGCTGCATTTAATTTGTCAATCCGGGAATCGTAAGCTGATGAAGTGCGGCGCACTATATGTGCAAGATAACCTATTTCTTAACTTTTTGTCATTTTTGGTTTTCTAAGGTGAAATGGAAATTCTAAGATGAAAACAAGTTTGGTTATGTTTGTTCAAGGAAGTGATATCCCCTATAATGATTTACCAACTTGAAATCTTTAAAAAGAAATTTGAAATTTACAATGACAAGACTTGAAAGGAAATGAAAATGTGCTGCTGAAATGAAAAAGTGCTGCTAGTCTAGTAAATCAAAATAATGAACTATTGAGCATGAAAACTAAACTATTCTTGCTGCCAACTAAACATAAAAGAAACTAAGCTTAAGGAAATTCAAAATTGCAACAAAATAAATCTAAATCAGATTACATCAATTTATCTTCTGATCCCTCATCATTAGTCCAGCTATGATTTTCGGAAGTAATCATAAACAATTTGAGTAACTGATATTTAATTTGCAGAAAGTAAACTAATACTAAACCATACACTCATGATTCAATCCCTCACCATCAGTCCAGCTGTGGCTTTCGGAGGCAACTGAAGATTTCATGCATGATTTAATATATCTAAATTTGCAGAAAAGAAACTAATATTAAACTACACATTTCACAATACAATCCCTCACCATCAGTCCAGCTGTGGCTTTCGGAGGCAACTGAAAATGCTATGAGAAGCTTAATGTATCTAAATTTGCAGAAAATAAACTAATATTAAACTACACATTTCACAATACAATCCCTCACCATCAGTCCAGCTGTGGCTTTCGGAGGCAACTGAAGATGCTATGAGCAGCTTAATATATCTAAATTTAACTACTGAAGCAAATAAGCAGAACTGAAATGAACAAAGCAATACTAAAATTAAACAAAAGCTATGAAAAGCAAATTAGCAGCAGAACAATGTTAGTTCCATGTCATTAGTCAAAAAGCTATGAAAATGCCCGGGCTACCTATCTCTAACCTGAAACAAGAACACTGATCAGTGATTAACAACATAAATCATGAAAGACATAAATGAAATGGAAATTATGGAAGTTTATAAACAGAAATGAAACAAATGCAATGTATGAACATATGAATGGATTATGACACAATGATCTCTAAAGAAACGAAATTAAAATTATACACTAATGCACAAAACCTTAGCTGAGCAGGGGCCCTCTACACCAGCCTTGGCAATGGTCATCAAATACGAATTAAGTTGGAAAACAGAGTCTTCTTATATTAAAAAGCAGTCATTACAGAATGGTGATGTTACGGCACAAGTGCAGCGTAATCACACTACAGAGCAGACTAATAAAAGATAACAGAGACTAACATTCACTAACATCGACTAACTCTATATGCGTATGCAAACGCATTATATATAACAAAAAACTATAACTGTCTCCTAAAGTTCATGCTGGTGGAGAGCACGTAGACCACTACGTCCACGGATATAGGAGCATGGCCGTGTTGGAAAGTAAATCTACGAGAGGTGGATGCTTGAATTCGACTCTGGAGCCCTGTACAGATGTCGATTTATCCTCCGCAGGCTTAGAAACGGCCGTATGAATCTTCATGTGACACGAAACAGAGTCCTACCGACATGAGACTCCATGGTTGACTTCCATGTGGACGCCTTTGACCGCGGCTTCTTTGAATGAGTTTGCTTGAACCAATAGGACACGAACCATGTCCACGTCATTCCTGACCTGCCCATGTGGCTCGTTTTCCTTGTAGACACATGTAGCATAGAGTTTCACAAAATAGCTGCGGAAAGTTGCAGCAGCTGCGGAAAGTGGCAAGATTCCGCAGCTGAATGAACAAAATCTAGATCAAATAGCAAACACAAAAATATAATTAAAAACCATATTAGATGCTCTTTTGCACATGATATTGACAATTTGGGAGGTTTAGGTGAGTGAAAAAGGTATGGAAAAATGTATGGAAAAGATGCAAATTTGGGACTCAACATACCCCCATTGTGAAGGTGTTGCATGTCCTCATGCAACCAAAATTTGATACTCTTTCTTCAATTCATGTGCCTTGATACTTCAGCCAACACATCCAATCCTCTCCTCTTCTTCCTTGGTACTTCCAACATTCTGGGTTTCTTCATTAAGCACCTAAATTTGATATTTACAAGTGCTCTGCTCAATTTCTAGCATTTCCTTTTCAATTTCTTATTCTTCTTCTGCCATATTCCCAAATGTAACATAGTATTATCATGGATGATTTTGTCCAATTTGCCTTGTTCTTTCAATGTTTCATTTTCATTTTTGATGTGCCTATTTAAAAGCTCCAGCTCAAAAATTTCTTGTTTTAGTGATTGGACCAAATCATCCTGCAATGTATGAGGCTGAATGGAAGAAGTACTTGGACCTGTGGCTGCCTTTTCCAAAGATTCTATATAGTCATATACTTCCTGTTGCTTGGGGTCTATTTCAGGTGTCATTTTTATTGGGCTGTCCCCAAAATGCTGTGAAGGAGAGTTATGTTCAAAATCTGGCCGAGGAGGGCTTACATCAATATCTTGCTGAGAATAGGATGGAGTATGTTCAATGTCTGATTGGGAATGAAATGAACCAGGTTCACTAACTGACTGAGATGGACTATGGTCAGTTGGGGACTGTTCAGATGTCTCCTCACCCAAATCAATGAAATGAGGACCCTTAATTTGTGTTTTCCTCAATTTTCACTTAAGTCTGCTGCTTCTCCTCACACGTTGTGGTACACTATCCTTTTGTTTTTGTTTTCCTTTTTCTGTCTTCTTGGGCATGGATGACTGTTTTTGAAGATAAACTAATCTTTCAGATAGCACTTGATGATCTTCTTCTTCAGAAGAAGGAGTTTTCTGTACAGCCTCAATAATTTCTCTCTCTTTTGGTGTTATTGGCTTCTTACCCTTGATTTTCTTCTTCTTCCTTTTTACCAGTCTCTCTTCCCTATCAGTTCTTTCCATAGTAGTAGTAGGAGTATTTTGGATTTCATCAATTGTTCTTTTCCTCCTACTTCTTCTTGCTATGCTAGCTGCAGGAATTTCCTGAGTAGGAGTAATTTGGGTTTCAACATTTATTCTTTTTCTTCTACTCCTTCTTGTTGAACTACCTTCAGGAATTTCCTGAGGTTCCTCAAAGAAATTTCTAACCAGAAATTGTTCCCATGTATCTTTATTTTCCTTTAACTCCTTTTCAATCAGAATTTTTACAAGGCCGTGGTGATATAGATGGGGCTCTACATCTCCTAAGTGTTTCTGAACAGTCACAGCCATTTTCTTCAAACTATTGAAGAGAAAATATGGGAGATTGAGAGTTTTATTTTCTAGAAAATTCATCAATAGCCTGGTATGGTACATATACATGGACCCAAAACGACCTTCACATGTAATGAATTTCTGAACAACTAGCAGTAAAGTAGCCCATTCTTCTTTCAATGCATGCACAGGAATTCCTCTTTTAAAAATAGTTATGTCCATACCTTGGTTTCGTAAGATTGTTCTCCATGCCTCATCACTGATGCTTTTATTTTTAAACCAACACTCCCCCTCCTGAAGAAGTTCCATGGCTGTTGCTATAGATGCTTCATTGACCGCAAACTTGAGGTCTCCAATCTCTGCTTCCAAGCCATTAAATGACCTTGCAAATGCTTTCGTAACTTCTTTGTGATAACCCCTGAATTTCTGGATAAAACGCAGCCAATTTGCTTTCTTCAATATCTCCTTTACTTGTGGATATCCCTCTATAAACTTAGCTCCTTCCGGCTCTGCTCTTAGCAATTTACCCATTTCTCTTTTCTGTTCTTCACAACTTTGCCTGTGTGAGGGTTCAAATGGATATAGAACGATTGAATGCACAGGAACGAGCACAATGACTGTGGGAATGTATCATAAAATGGGAATGAGCACGATAAACGGAATGGAGTGAGACTGTGGGTAGATATCCGGGAGTGAGAATGAGCACAATGAACGAAATGAAGTAAGACAGAACAAAGTGGGGTTTCGTAAACACAGCAGAGACACGATATTCGACAGCGTTTTGAATTTTGATGGCTGCACAATAAATATGAGCACGTTTTAACAACGGTTATGGATTTATGCGGCTGTAAGAGTCCTTCGTCAAATCAAATACGTCTTATTGTCTCCGGTGGGATATTGGAACATGAGTGAAAATCGGAATTTTAATGATGAAACCGTTTGTGAATGAATGCAAGAGGATAATATGGAGATCGTGAAAGGTTACGGATCTGTCAATATAATCATTGCATGTAATGGATAGAGCTCATGGTTCAGAACTATATAAAAATGTGTTTTTCAAAGCTATTTGAAATAAATTTTATTCACACCTTTGGAATCTTTGCCTTTTTTCCTTGGTCTTCAACTAATTGATCTCCATTGGTGTCTTGAATGCTCCATGTCTTCATTTTTGATCCTCTCACCTGCATTTTATTTTATAATTATGGAAATAACATCTGACTGTACATTCTTTTTGAAAACAGAGTAGTAGCTGCGGAATCTGCTTCTGGCTGCGGAAACTGGAGTCAGCTGCGGAAACAGATGTCAACTGCGGAAACTGACACAGCTATTACTTGGATGAATAGAAATGAACAAATGACAAATGACCAGATGGAAATGGTCATGAAAAAGATTTTTTTTATTGATGGAATGGAATGAAATGAAGTGGAATGAAGTGAAATGAAATGAAATGAAATGGAATGAAGTGGAATGAAGTGGAATGAAGTGGAGTGGGTGGTGACAAAGCTTGTGAAATGAAAGAGAGATTTTTTTTTTTTTTTTTTTGGAAAATATAGAGTGTCAGGTGTCCCTGATTTTCACCCTATATTTTCTGTATAAGACTGCCAATCACTGATTGGTTTTCAGGCTTATACCATTTTTTTTTATTTTTTTATTTTATTATTTTTTTTTTAACTGAAAAACAAAAGCTAGGCTGGTGGAGAAGAAGAATTCTTCTGTACCAGCCTGATTGCAGAACTTTCTTGAAACATTTTGACAAAATCCTCTTTTGAGAGTGGCTTATGATAAACTTTCAATCTATAGCCATTCACAATAAGAGGAGTTTGAAACTCATCAATGGTCTTGATTCTTACAGCTCCATTGCTAAAGATCTTGTCAATCTCATATGGCCCAAGCCAATGAGTCTGAAATTTTCCTTGAAAATCTTTAAACTTGGAATCAAATAAAAATGCCCAATCTCCTTCTTGAAACTTCTTCTCTTTGATGTACTTGTCATGCCATTTAGCTCTTTGATATTGAACTAGATCAGTTCTTAAAATTGCTTCTTGTCTGATCTCATCTAGCTCATTCAACTGCTTCATTCTATGCTTTTGGGCTTCTGATAAGTCCATCCCCAACTGAGCTGCTATCTTGAAGGTCTTGACTTGGAACTCAATGGGGAGCAAGACTTCTTTCCCATAAACAAGTTCATAGGGAGAATGTCCTGTTGTATTCCTCCATGTAGTTTTGTAGGCCCACAAGGCTTCTGGAAGCCTTTCTGCCCAATCTCTTCTGTGTAGATGAGCAGTTTTGGTGATGATACTTTCAAGAACTTTGTTTGTGGACTCCACTTGACCATTTGCTTGTGGATGGTAAGGAGTAGATCTTCTGTGCTTGATTTTGTATTCTTCCATCAACTTCTCCACCAGATTGGATGTGAATTGGCTCCCCTGATCTGTCACAATTTCTCTTGGAACACCAAAGCGAGTAAAAATATCCTCATAAAGAAAATGAACAACTGAATTTTCAGTCGCAGATACTAATGCTTTGGCTTCTACCCATTTAGTAACATAATCAGTACAAACCAATATATACTTCTTTTGCTTAGATGGTGGATTAATAGGTCCAATGAAATCTAAAGCCCATTTTTCAAAGGGTTCAATGAGTACATGTGTTTGCAATGGCATTTCATTTGAAAGGGTAGGTTTCCCTACTCTTTGGCAGCTGCCACACCTTTTGACATATTGTTTTGCATCTTTGAAGAGGGAAGGCCAATAATATCCTAAAGAGAGGATTTTATAGGCCGTCCTTTTGTCTGCAAAGTGTCTACCACATGGTTCATCATGACATGCCTTAAGAATATCAGGCATTTCATCTTCCCTGACACATCTTCTAATCACAAGATCTGGCCCTGTTTTAAACAATTCGTTAGAAATCCATGAATATTTTGAACTCTCCTAAATAATTTTTCGTTTTTCACTTGGAAATAAATGTGAAGGTAATTTCCCTGTAACCAAATAGTTAGCAATATCTGCATACCAAGGGGTCTTAATAGTTACTGCAAACAAGTATTCATCAGGAAATTTATCTTCTACAGGAGAATCTTCTTTAGTATTCTGAATCCTAGACAAGAAATCAGCTACTGTATTCTGTTTTCCTGGTCTATCCAACACGGTAATATTGAATTCTTGCAAAAGTAAAAGCCATCTTGTCACTCTGCCATTAGTAACAGGTTTGTTCATTAAATATCTAATTGCAGAATGGTCAGTATGAATAAAAGTTTCATAGCCTGTTATGTAATGTCTAAATTTATTAATTGCATGAACAACAGCTAAAAACTCTTTTTCAGTCACAGTATAGTTTAACTCTGTAGGAGTCAAATTTTTACTGGTGTAATAAATGGCATAAGGTATTAAATATTTTTGACCCAACACAGCTCCAAGAGCTGTATCTGAAGCATCTGTAGAAATATGAAAAGGGAGTTTCCAATTTGGTCCTCTCAAAATAGGTGCTTCAGATATTCTTGTTTTCAAAGTTTCAAAAGCTGATTGACAATCAGGATCCCATTTAAATTCACAGTCTTTTGTAAGCAATTTGAAGAGTGGAGATGCTATTTTAGTGAAGTTTTCTATAAATCTTATATAGTAACCAGTAAATCCTAGAAAACTTCTAACATCTCTTTGACAGTTTGGAATAGGCAACTTGGAGATGACTTCAACTTTTGATCTATCAACCTTAATCCCATCTCCTGAAATATGATGTCCTAAAACAATCCCTTCAGTAAACATCATAAAGCATTTTTCATGGCTTAATGAAAGGTTTGTTTCTTTACATCTTATGAGAACTTTTTCCAAATTTTCTAATGCCTCTTCAAATGAATTTCCATAAACTGTAAAATCATCCATATAAACCTCTACACAATCATGGATTAGATCAGAAAAAATTCCTAGTACTGCTCTTTGGAATGTTGCTGGTGCATTACATAACCCAAAAGGAAGCACTCGGTAGGCAAAAGTTCCCCATGGACAAGTAAATGTGGTCTTATCTTGATCTTCGGGTGCTACCTGAATTTGATTATAGCCACTAAAACCATCCAAAAATGAAAAGTACTTTTTACCTGCTAATGTATCTAATACCTGATCAATAAAAGGCAAAGGAAAGTGATACTTCAAAGTTGCTTTGTTCAATTCCCTGTAATCAATGCATACCCTCCATTTACCATTCTTTTTAGGCACTATAACCAAAGGAGAAACCCATCGGCTATCTGAAATTGGATAAATGAAGTTTACATTGAGAATTTTTTGGAGCTCTTCTTTCACTATCTCCCTAAGATTTGGATTCATCCTTCTTTGAGGTTGTCTGATTGGTCTACTGTTTTCCTCAATATAGATATGATGGATGCAAGTCTGAGGATCAATACCCTTCATGTCAGTATACTCCCATGCAAATGCAGTAGAATGTTTTTGCAAGATTCTGGTTAGTTCTTCTTGTTGTGACTTCTCCAAATGTTTGTTGATATTCAATGTCTTTTCTGGAAAAATCTCAATAGCAGAATTACCAAACTCTTCCATAGAGTAAAAAGACATTTGTCTTGATGATAAATATTCTATGTCAGATTCCAACTGAAATTGTGTGGGGTCATATTCTGAAGTTATCTCAAAATTTTCTAATGTGTTCAGAATTTGACTATCCTCACTAATTTCAGAAATGGTAAAGACAGGTTGTATAGGGTTCTCATCATCGACCCATTCATTGTCTCCTATTTCTGTAATTGCTCTTGCAGGAGGATACAAATTGAATTTCTTTGTCGAATTACCATTAGAAATGTACATGTCTCCGGATCTACAACTAATAAAAGCATCAGCTGTGGCCAGCCAAGGTCTTCCTAAGATAATTGGATGTCCTCCTAGATTACTTTTGGGAGTCAAAATCATAAAGTCTACTGGATATTCCCAAGAATCTAAGGAGACTGAAATATCTTCTAATACACCATATGGTTTAATAACCGATCGATCTGCAAGTTGCAATAAAGTAGGTGTAAAAAGAAGGTTAGGAAGTTTTAACTGTTCCATAGTCTGTCTACTCATAATGTTGATAGCAGCCCTAAGTCAATCAATGTGTTTGGAATTTCTATCCCATTTATATGTGTCTTGACAATTGGACTTCCTGGATCTACATACTTCTGCATGGTAATTTTTCCCATCATAATATCTGCAATCTTTCCTACCAGGTGGATTCTTCTTGTGTCTTTTAGTTTCCTTCCTGGTCTTTTGAAACTCAACTCCTTTATGTTTTTTGCTAGAATAGGAATTTCTCGAATGGCTTGTAGCAAGGGAATCTTGATACAAACATTCTTCAATTCATCTAGAAAGTCATAGTTAGGCAACAAGATTTGTTTTTCCACCCCCTTGTCAATTTGTAGTCTTTCAGGAAAAGGAGGTGTAGATGAAGATGCGGGTTGCTCAACTATAGGAGTTGTGGATGTTAACTTTTCTTTTTCTTTTTGAATGTTTGAATTTTGAAGAGATTCTTCCTCGGAACCCTTATTGACTTGAAGAGAATCCTCCTCAGAGGTATCTTGCTCTTGAATATATATAGAAGGTTTTTCTAAAACTCTACCAGATCTGAGTTGTACATCGTTGAGAGGAACAATCATATAGGTAGGAAATTGTTGTCCTTCTACCATATAAATAGTTTGAGGATTCTTATTGTTAGGATTTGGCAATGGCTGAGCTGGAAGTTGATTTGTCTTCTGTTGGTATGGGAGCATGAGTTGAGGATTTGTATTTTGTTGAGAAGGTTGTTGTTGTGGAAATGGCAATGAAAGTTGTTGTGGATTTTGGCTTGGAAATTGTGGAGTTTGTTGATTTTGAAAAGATGGAGGATATTGATAAAATTGAGCAAATCTCCCATAAGGATTTTGCATCCCTTGTACCCATGGCTGATATGAATTTTGATGTTGGGGCCAAGGTTTTTTCCAAGGATTCCAATTTGGTTGGGTTTGATAATTCATAGGGTTGTTAAACCCTTGAGTTTGTTGTCCCTGCCAAGGTCTCCTTGCGACAAAACAGAGAGATTCTACTGAATTTGGGTCTTCTTGAAAAACAGCTTTGAGTCCGGGAATTGAAGGACAATCCTTGATCTCATGATTCTCTGAGCAAATCATACATGTTTCTACAACTTTTGCATCCAAGGGACATTCCCTTAAAGCATGTTTCTTCCTACATTTCGGAAAAAAGATGGCTAAAGCATCTGTTTCTGCTTTCTGCTTGTTTTGGATTTTAAGGGTGTCTAGTTGTTCACTAAGGCTCCCTAAAATATCAGTTTTGAACTCATCAAGCATGTTACCAATCTCTGCCCTACTTACTGATCCAGTTGCAGATTTGTTAGCCCTAATAAGAGAAGGATCCTAGGCCCTTTTCATGTTTTAGATTTTTCCCTTGATAGATGGACACATAGTTCTGTTATATCACGAAGTGGAAGTTGAGAAATGTCTCCTTTCCCCATCATGTTTAAAATATCTATCCATTCATCTCTAATGGCTTTTAATATGAGGGCTTTCAAGGTTTCTTCATCTAAGTTGCTCATCTTTGCTCTTTTCAAATTGTACTGAAATCTTTCAAGTAAGTCTTCCAAATTTTCATCTTCTTTTTGCATCATTTTGAATACCTCATCCTTGTGGTTGGTGGGCATAAAATAGTCCAAGTATCTATCCAAAAATGTTTGTTTCATATTATTCCAAGTCCTAATAGATTGAGTGGCTAATCCCATGAACCATTTCAAAGCAGATCCCTTCAATGTTGAAGGAAACAGTTTGAGTTTTTGAGAGTCTTCCATATAGTCATAAGTTCGACATACAACTTCAAACTCAAATAGAAATGTTTCAGGATCCTCACTTCGCAATCCATAAAAGTTAGGGAGAACATATGGTGAGATATTTTTCATTGTTGCATGAGTTTCCTCATCAACTATAGGGAATCCAAACAAATTGTCTCCTTCCCTATTTCTACCATTATTTCCTTCACCATTGTTGTCTCCATTGTTTCCTCTTCTTCTACCTCCACCTCTATTTATTACTTCCTCTGCCATGATAGTTTCTTTAGAGTCCTTATAGTCCTCTAGTTCTTCTACCAAGGGAGGATGAGAGAGAGTCTCTTTGTTTTCTAAGTGGGTTTTAGTAGGTGGTATAGGAGAATTATCTAATTCAGTTGTTCCTTGACTTCCAAAAATCTTAAGGCTAGGGGTAGATGGTGGTGAATCTGGTCTATGCCTTGAAGAAGATGGAGTTGTGAAAATCGAACTCTTGGCTTTAGCTATAAACCTTCCCCTAGAATCTCTTGCTCTATGCATGCCATTTTTTTTATTTTTAAAAAGTTGGGCTAATAATTCTCTTTCTGATCTTCCAGGTCACACTAGGTGCAAGAAGAGAGCATACTTAAGAAATTACTAAACCAATAACTCTCTTTTCTGATCCTCCAGATCACACTAGGTGCAAGAGGAGAGCATACTTCAAGAAGTTATCAATTTTTCCCTTCTTTTATGATTTTATGTTTTTTTTTTTTAAGAAATTGGCTACCTAGTTACACTTCCCCGGCAACGGCACCAAAATGTTTGGTCAATTTAGTGTGTCCTAAATTGCTGCATTTAATTTGTCAATTCGGGAATCGTAAGCTGATGAAGTGCGGCGCACTATATGTGCAAGATAACCTATTTCTTAACTTTTTTTGTCGTTTTTGGTTTTCTAAGGTGAAATGGAAATTCTAAGATGAAAACAAGTTTGGTTATGTTTGTTCAAGGAAGTGATATCCCCTATAATGATTTACCAACTTGAAATTTTAAAAAGAAATTTGAAATTTACAATGACAAGACTTGAAAGGAAATGAAAATGTGCTGCTGAAATGAAAAAGTGCTGCTAGTCTAATGAATCAAAATAATGAACTATTGAGCATGAAAACCAAACTATTCTTGCTGCCGACTAATCATAAAAGAAACTATGCTTAAGGAAATTCAAAATTGCAACAAGATAAATCAAAATCAGGTTACATCAATTTATCTTCTGATCCTTCATCATTAGTCCAGATATGATTTTCGGAAGTAATCATAAACAAATTGAGTAACTGATATTTAACTTGCAGAAAGTAAACTAATACTAAACCATACACTCATGATTCAATCCCTCACCATCAGTCCAGCTGTGGCTTTCGGAGGCAACTGAAGATGTCATGCATGATTTAATATATCTAAATTTGCAGAAAAGAAACTAATATTAAACTACACATCTCACAATACAATCCCTCACCATCAATCCAGCTGTGGCTTTCGGAGGCAACTGAAGATGCTATGAGCAGCTTAATATATCTAAATTTGCAGAAAAGAAACTAATATTAAACTACACATTTCACAATACAATCCCTCACCATCAGTCCAGCTGTGGCTTTCGGAGGCAACTGAAGATGCTATGAGCAACTTAATATATCTAAATTTAACTACTGAAGCAAATAAGCAAAACTGAAATGAACAAAGCAATACTGAAATTAAACAAAAGCTATGAAAAGCAAATTAGCAGCAGAACAATGTTAGTTCCATGTCATTAGTCAAAAAGCTATGAAAATTCCCGGGCTGCCTATCTATAACCTGAAACAAGAACACTGATCAGTGATTAACAATCATAAAGCATGAAAGACAGAACTGAAATGGAAATTATGGAAGTGTATAAACAGAAATGAAACAAATGCAATATATGAACATATGAATGGATTATGACACAATGATCTCTAAAGAAACAAAATTAAAATTATACACTAATGCACAAAACCTTAGCTGAGCAGGGGCCCTCTACACCAGCCTTGGCAACGGTCCTCAAATACGAATTAAGTTGGAAAACAGAGTCTTCTTATATTAAAAAGCAGTCATTACAGAATGGTGATGTTACGGCACAAGTGTCGCGTAATCACATTACAGAGCAGACTAAATAAGAGTTAATAGAGACTAACATCGACTAACTCTACATGCGTATGCAAACGCATTATATATAACAAAATAAATATAACTGTCTCCTAAAGTTCATGCTGGTGAAGAGCACGTAGACCACTACGTCCACGGATCTAGGATCATGGCCGTGTTGGAAAGTAAATCTACGAGAGGTGGATGCTTGAATTCGACTAAGGAACCTTGTACAGATGTCGATTTATCCTCCGCAGGCTTAGAAACAGCCGTACAAGACAAATTTTATCAAAAAATTCACTGGCGCTTTCATACCCAAAAAACGTCGTTTAGGGCCTCAAAACGGCTTCGGAAGTTCAGGACCCGAAAAACTGCTAAAAATAGTAAGTTATGCCGAAACTGAAAAACTAAAAGAGACAATGGTGGGGGGCCAAGTGGAATAGGTGGGTGGCCACCAATATCCACCTGGATCACATTGGGTCTATTCTGGTGTCGACTAGATCTGGTTTTGGAAAAATTTGAGAGGATAGAGTCTATGATCAAAGAAAAATTCCGATCGCATACATAAAACAAAGCGAAAATCAAATTAATTTTCCCTTTAAATTAATTCTATGTGATCAAGCAATCAAAAAAGTGGTTTTTGTTTGTTTGCGTATGATACTCAAATCCTAGAAGACCTATTCATCCTGACACACTCAAATTTAATTGGGCCTTGAGAAGATATCTTGTGAGTGTTGGCACAACGTCCCGTAAGAGCTGGCAATGCCCCCAGTCAGCCGTAGAAAATCCACAAAGGTAAGAGTAGAGGATCTAGTGCTTGCTTGCACCGTCACCTATAGGGAAAGGATGCCCTAGATTTGGCCACTAAGTACCACCGTCCTAGATGAGCATTCAAGTCTTGGGCTTCTTGGTAAGTCAACTAATAGTACCAAGTATCAGCCGGGTCAGGTAGCCCCAACTGATACCGCATGCACTGCGCCTAAGCCTAACCTGCTCTGAAACGAGTCTCTGCCGCGCTCGGGTTTTCTTTTCCGTGGGCTAATAGGCGGATGTAAAGCTCCTTAAATAGTCAACTTCTATGTTTCAAGATGAAGAATTATCAAGGCGGCTTATTGGATGCCTACCCCCTTGATCCTAAGTTCAAATATAAATTCTTTTGTGGCCCCTGTGGGGAGAATTTAGTGAGTTTGGTTAAGTTAGTTTTAGGTGTCTTTGCTTTGCTTAGTGGGTGTATGTGTGTGAGAAAAAAGTGGACAAGCACATAGTTTGAACGTGTGGATATGCGATGATCCTTTTCAAAATCCCCTATTAAACTATGTTGTATTGTTCCTTGCTCAAAAGAAAAACATGTGCGGATATAGGCCACTTTCTATTTTTCCTAGTTA
Source organism: Pinus albicaulis (assembly GCA_034641835.2). Taxonomy (NCBI): domain Eukaryota; kingdom Viridiplantae; phylum Streptophyta; class Pinopsida; order Pinales; family Pinaceae; genus Pinus; species Pinus albicaulis. Next base: position 646,552,013 of record CM076584.1, on the reverse strand, counting down.
ATCTATGTGATCAACTAAAGGGAGATGGTGAGTTGTGAATAGAGAGTGTTCATATGCTTGCCTAGGATCACCGAAGGGTGCAAAGGCAGCAAAGATTACTTTCTCTTCTATCGACAATTCAATCCTTGTCCCGAAATCCTAGTGCAAAAGTTGAACTAAACTAATAACTTTTACATTAGAAAAAAAAAATAGCTAAGCATGTGTGGACTTGGGCCACTTACTTTGGCTAATTATCTAGGTGTGTTGGTACCTAAATTTGCAAAAAATAATTTTTTTTTCGGAATGCAAGTTAATTCCCCCCCCTACTTAAACTATGTGTGAACTTTGCAAAAATCAACTTGAAATAAAACTGACACTAAGCCTACCAAAAGCAGCTAAGAGTGAGCTTTAACAAGCTGCGGGGTACCTTAACCAGTGCTGGAAGATGTATTATGGTATGCCAAGCACTTTACAAGCAGGAAAAGATAGAAATGTGGGAGAAATTTCTCTTTCTGTCTTTTGCGCGCAAAAGGCTGCAACAAGCGCGATGTCTAGAAGCGGGTCAGCTCTGAACGCGCCCTTTGGGCGCGTTCGTGGGAGGGAAAGGCGCGCAAATTCCTGCAAAAGTAAATTTTTGGAGCTGTTATGCTTTAGTCTGTCACTTGGGATGAACTAGGGACTGCAAGAGAAAAAGGGGGAAATTCAACTCCACTCCACAGCACAGACAAGGGTCTCTACAAAAAGGCACAACCACATAAACTTGGAAATAAACGTTAGTGGAGTCGCCAGTCCTGTGTTAGTATGTTTGGTGCATGCATGTAAAAAATCAAACCAAATTAAGGGGTGTGGTTTACCCTCCTAAGTTATTGGTCACAGGCAGAAAAATAAGTGGAGTCAAGCAAGTTAGTGGAACAATCTAGAATCATAAACATACTAGATAGAGAAATAAAAACACATATAAAATTAAACTAAAGTAAATCTAAAACAAATAAAACAAAATCTCTGAATAGAGTCAAACAACTGCAATAATCCAAACGGTGGCTCTTTCGGCCCCTCTTATTGAGTGCTGGTAGGAAACGAGGATGAATCTTTAACCCTCTTGCCAAAGGGCCCTTAGAACATGGGTTATAAGTCTCGATGCAAGGATGTCTTTACTTCCAAGCTTGCTTAGGTGCAAAGTCTCCCTCTCTCTACTGTGGTGGATTGAACTTGTTGGATGGCCAACAATTGAGTCCCCTCTATCTTCAGCTCCGGATCACACACTGCTGGTATTGCTTGGGCAATTCTGGCCAAAATAAAAATGTGTTCTCAAGTTCTTCATCTCTTGGTGGCCTTATATAGGAGAATTCAAATCCTCCTTCCCTCTCTTGGTACATTGTGGATGGTGACCCAAGAGAGGGGGATTATTCCTTTATGTGCCACAAATATTCCATTGTGTGCTCCCTTGATGTCTAAGGCGGCTTTGGTGGCTGTCCTTAGGCGGCTTCAAGTGTGAAATCACTGTCCCAGAGTGTGCTTTTTGTGGTCCCGGAAAGTGACTTTCGCCACTCCCAGGATTGCGTGCATTTCGGGTCAAAAGGTGCGCAAAGGCACTCTTCACGAAGGATTATGCGCGCAAAAGCATTTATGACTTGCTCAAATTTGATTTTTCCTCAGACCTTAGAGATTTTTAAATACTTTCCAGATTCTCTAATGTCTTTCAGCCCTGTAAATCCTTCTGCCTGACATTAAATAATGTGGTCTTCTACTTGTACGATTTTCCAGTGTTAACACTAGTTATTACATATGGTATAAAACAATATTATGATGAGTTACTTTTTTGCATGTAATTATATACCTGCTTATTCTTGTATTATAATTTTAAGTTAAAAAAAAAAAAATTCTATTAAAAATTATCTTTATACTACGGTTGTTACATGCATGATATTGCATGCATCTTTTAAACAACATGTATATTTTAAACATATTATAGTTCTTTTATTAAAAAGACAAAACATAATCCAACTTAAAAATTTCTCACATGCATAAATAAGGTGAGAGAAGGTTTACCCTAGTTCGCAAAATTGTGTAATATTTCCGTATGTAATGACCCACTCATGCAAAAAATTTAAGAATACACGTTTTCATTATATGATAAAAAAAATACCCAGCTTTAAAAAATAATTAATTAAATTTAACTTATGAATTTAGCATTTTTGTTATTTACAATCCTCAATTCATGGCGAGAACTTGTCTTCTGCAAATGTTCTCCTCTTGTCTCTACGAAAATTTCTCCTCCTTGGAAAGAGAATCTTTATAACCAAATTTATAAAATTTAATCAAAATAAGGCATCGAGCTCAGGATTTTGATTAGAAAGTTTGAGGAATTCATGATATTTTATTATTCTTAGCCATGGTAGGTGCTGCATCTTCTCTATTTATTTTAGACCTGAAGGGCAAAGTTCTCATATAGAGGTATTACTTTAGTGGCAACTAGAAATTCAAGGACAAGAAAAGCCGCAAAATCAAAGTCTTTATTGAGAAAATAAATCTTCCAAAAGATCAGAGAGAAAGGCAGGTATTATTTACCAGTCTATTCAGCAATAAATAAGCTTGGCCACATACTGCTCACTGCTGGATGGTGTCATTGCTTTAATCCTATGCTGGGCAGTATATGCCCAGGTGTATTTATTGCTGGATATCCTGAGAAATAAGACTTTCCAGAAAGAAGCAAAGATATATGCCCAGGCGAATTTATTGCTAGATACCCTAAGAAATAAGACTTTCTAGAGAGAAACCAAAACTCTCATGCCTCCACTAGCGCCAAGGTGAGTATCACTGTAGTTGTCTCGTGTTCTATTGCAGTGATAGTCATAGAGACCCAATTTAATCTAATTTTTTTCGTATGGAAGTTAATCCCTTTCGTAGGCAAACAAAATCAACATTAAGTGTAGGCTTAATAATCAAGCATAGATTTAATAGTTCTAGTTTACAATTAATATGGTGTAAAAATAACATAGATTTAGATAAATTAAAATATATTTTCTGTAATTCTGAATTAACCAACCTAATATTTATTCATTGATTTTTTTGAGCCATACAACTAAATATGAGGAGGTTTCAAATCAATTCATTTAGCAACAAATATTTTTTAAAGAATATATAATTAGAAATTGCACCAGATGTTGCAAAGGAAACGTCGTAAGGCGATTGAATATAGTACTAATTAATGTTTATTTGAGAACTGTTGAAAGATAGAAAAATATAAACAAAATGCAAAGACCATGCTACAATGAAATATTACTACAATGCTACTTCCTTGAGCCTTACAAATCATGAGGCCTATGTTTGAGTTAACGACCTTGTCCGATTATGCCAACTTGAATGCCTATCTAATTCTTAAATAAAGAATTAGATCATGATTTGCTACCTTGAAATTTGAGGTCATTTTGGTACAATTTATTTATATTTCTTCTTGATCACTTTCTCTTGCTATAGAAAACCTTAATCAGTACGAAGAAATTTTTTTATAGATTGAAATATGTGTCTTCAAAGGACTATAAAAATTTTGTAAATTAAATTTTGAATTTATATGTGAATTAAGATATACCCTTGCATAAAACTACACATATTTCCAATCTAGAAACTGAACTCAAGAATAGCATCAAATACATGACTTATTGAGAAATTTTCTTGTGTTTCTCTTCTAAGTGTTGACTCACCTCTGTATTATTTCCTTCATGATCCTTGTAACTATTCAAAATGTCACATTTCCCTTTACCACTCATCTCCTTGGTGTCTTCCATGTTCTTGATTTAAATCTAACCCATGACATGAAGTTGAAACTAATGTAGAGGTCATTCAACAAAATTTTGACCATTTTATCTTTAAAATCAAGCAAGTGTGATCCATAAGCAGCAAAATGTAAAATAATTATTTTTTAGATTAAAAGACCACACCTCACATTGGTTTTAAAATAATGGCACCAAAATTTATATAACTTACTTGTCTATCTAACTCGTAAAAACATGAAAGATTTAATATATGCATTCCAAGCATATTGAAAAGTGACCCAGTAAATCACAGGTGACAGTACAAAGATGCTATACCATGAAACTGGTTTCAATTGCTTAATCCTCAGAACCCAAGTAAAGTCAAGAATGTGAATTTATTCTCTATTGCATGTTAATTTGATGTCAATTGAGTGGTAAATGTGTTTCATCATTAAAGAAACTTTGAAGAAATTCCTTATTTGAAAACCCCTTAAATCACAATCATGGTGGAAAGACTCAAGAGAAATACAAAAATACCCTCTAGTTAGTGCGTGGATGTGGATTCAATCATTCATTTGAATGGGCATTTTGTTAAAGTGAAATTTTTTGTTTTTGAATTATGGAAAGTGCATTTATACTCTATTTCACGTGAATAAAATGTCATTTGAGTGGTAAATGCATTCTATATATACTTATTAAGGTGACTGGCTGACTTTAGGACATGCCGCACATTACTTACGAGGACTTTGGGGCTTGATTATTCGACTTTCTCATATGGTGCGTTCTCTGAATGCATCATGGAGAGGAAATTTGCATGATGGAGAGATAAATGTGGCTGCATCTATTTCTATATATGAGATTATTGGCCCAACCAATCTATACTCAAGGCGACGGGAATTTTCCATGGGCATTTTCCATGTATCCCGAGAGCCCGGTACATATGGAAAATAAGTTGAGTTTCTCGTCTTACAATGATGCTTACAATGATGCCCACCTGTGGTTCGGCCAGAAGGCACCTACATCCACTTATTTCCTGTAAATTCCTTTGTGTTTCAGTCTTTCGACCAAGAAAATATTACATGTGATAAGGGCCCGCCCATACCATTCCCTTACCCCCCCCCTCCCCCCTTCTGAGCACAAATAAGGATGCTCTTAACCATTAGGTCCACTCAATTTCTAATTCATTGAATTTGTAATATCAATAATTCATTAATATTAATATTAACATTAACATTAATGTTTTTCCCTTAAGTTTATCACATCAATTATCCATTACTAACAATTATATTAATATTTTTTAATAAATTTAATTTAGATAAATTAATTATAGATTTATATTACTAAAATATGTAATTTACATATCATCTAAATACTAAATAAGGAAAATAAATCAATCAACCATCTAAATTTTATTTAGATAATCAACTTGCACCTCAAAAAAAACCATTTCATGATTTCATAGCTAAATTTTCATTACTACCAACATTACCAATTTGACATGTATTGAAATTATAAAATATTTTTTTAGTAGTTGAGAAAAAAATCATTTTCCCCTCATCTTTGTCTACCATTTAGAATCTTATATAGGCACATTATTTATTTATTTTTATCTTCTTCTTCTTCTTCTTCTCAATTCAAGAAATATTTTTAAGTTATTTTCCCTAACATAAATATAAAGATAATAACTTATATTTTTTTCACGTAACTCCATTTTGCCAATTTAAATCAAGGTTATTTAATTCAATTATATATTATCGATAATTTTTATATTTCCAAAAATAAAAAATCTAAAAACTTTATTTTTATATTTTCAAAAATAAAAAATCTAAAAACTTTATTTTGAAATAAAAACATAAACACTGCAACCTACCATTAATGAGCATATCAACATTGAAGATAATCTACGCAAACTGAAAACACATCCCATCATTCTTCAACACATTTTTTCATAGTTTAGTATTTCAGATGAAGAGTAGTAACATAACACAAATTATAAATTTTACTCTTTGCATAATACACCATGCATATAAGAAAAAGAAACCACATAATAACATAATGCCCATCTCTATCTTCCTAAAAGGCCAAACAATAATTTTCATGGACAACCAAACATGTAAGTTGAATCATGCAAAAAATAATATTAAGCAACATTATATTTTCTTCAGGATTCAAAAAACAAACCATAATTTCGATTAGAGTAAAATAACTAACCATAATAGATTAGGAATCCAAACCATCAACCTTTTATTAAAATAGTCACAAATCCATCTATTTAAAAAAAAAAAAACTCACATGCATCAACAATGAAAATCTTATGGAGATCGGACACTACAAGGAAAAGACCCTCTAGCGGAGGTTATAAAAGAGGTTTTTAGTGTGATAAAATTGGCCAAAATTGTCAAAAAACATATGCTACCACATCTGTTTATGGTTACGGAGGTTTTGGGGGAGCTTTTAACGGAAATTCAACACAACTAAAAAACAATGGGCGGCTGGAGGTTATTACAGATGTTTTTTTCCTCGGTGTGCTAATCAGGCTTTAATGCACCAGTGCATACCTGTAGACAGTGCCCCGGGGTGGTCGAAGACGAATGCACCGGGCCATTAAGGTATAAAACAACACCGGGCGTAGTGTTGGTGATACAACGCATGGGGCTGTTATAATTGGTCTTGGGATTTGAGCGGTGCCCATAGGTCGTATCAACGCGCCGGTGCGTAGACTTATAGAAACGCACCGGTGTGCCCTTTCACACAAATGCATCGAGCTTTATAATTTGTATCGGTATTCGTGCGGTGCAAATATGTCATACAAATACACCGGTGCGTATAGACTCTTAAACGCCCCGGTGCGCAGTATCACACAAATGCATCGAGATTTATAATTGGTATCGGTATTCGTGCGATGCCCATAGGTCGTCTAAATGCACCGGTGCATATATACACAAAAATGCCCTGGTGCGTAGTATCACACAAACACACCGAGGTTTGTAATTGGAATCTATATTTGTGCGGTGCTAATAGGTCGTAAAAGGGCACCGATGCGTATATAGATATAAACGCACCGGAGCGCCGTACCACACAAACGCCTTGATATTTTTAACTGGTTTTGGTATTTGTGCGGTGCCCATAGGTCGTAAAAATACACCGGTGCGCTTAAGAATACAAGCACACCGGTATAAGTATACACGCACCGGTTTTCATTTTGTATTTTGTAGAAACATCGACCTGTGACAGTGCAATTATTGTGATTGTTTTAAATTCATTATTCATCAAAAGTTGACACATCTTATAACAATATTCATATTAATTAAATTTTTATTAATGCATTTGAATGTGATGTTTGGATTAATTTGTTATATCATATCATAATTATTGTGGTTTTTTAAAATTCATTATTCATCAAAAGTCAACACATATATATCTTATAACAATATTCATATGAATTAAATTTTTATTAGTGCATTTGAGAAAGACAATGGAGAATGCAATAGCGACAATAGAGAACACAATAGAATAAATCAAAACATTTTTTATTATATATATGAATAAGACATTCTTTGTCATACAAAATGGGACAGTTATTGGTATCCCTTTATCTTTCAATTGGGACACTATGTCCATTACATTAAAGAAAATGTCTGATTTCAGAGACATTTTTCAAAAAATACAACACCTTGCTTTGATATCCAAACATAGTGATCATCATTCTTCGCTTGAACTACTGTCACTGCTAGAGCTACTTCCATGACTTGGGTTATTTTCAGGAATGTTTTGTTCACGATGTTGATTGTTTTCTTCTTCTTCACCTTCCATCTACAAACATAAAAATAAACTGTAATGAGTGTATATACATTGGTGATAATAATGAAAATTTCAATATTAAATAATATACATCAATGTAAATAAAAAAGAAATGACATACCAATGCAACAATTGACTCATAAACTATACACATTCTTTCAAAACCATGTAACATGCCATTTTTCAAGATTTGATCTGTTGGCGCAGTGCCATACTTTGTTTCCTGCAAGTTTTATACCCCATAAAAAATCATATATTTAATATAAAAGATTTATTTTTTCTATTAATTATAGACGGAGCTAAGTAAAACAAGATCAATAGATGCTTACAAGTTCCACAATTAAGTTAGGATATGCCAACATATACTCACAACCCATATTTAACCCAATTTCAATCAATTCCTCTGATGGTTCTTCTTTGATTGTTAGCACCTGTTTGAAGACATTCAATGATGATTTTTGTAAAACAACTTAAAAAATACAAAAATGAAATCTAGTTAAGTTGTTATAAGGAAGTAACAATTACTCACAAACTTAGATATCAATCCTTTTCTTTCTTGTCGTCCTGTTTTATGTGCTGAATGGGTTCCATTTTCTTTTCTTTTATGCAAGAAAATACGTCAAAATTAATATTTAATGCTAAATTGTTTATTTAGTGTACCTAATGATCGTAAACTTCAATGAATACATAGTACATTTGAAGCACGTTGTTGTTGAGATGGCTCC
>CM076584.1:646450494-646543656 GCA_034641835.2 Pinus albicaulis | reverse complement strand
CAACAGATCAGAGTGTCTCAGTGTATTGAAATATCCCTCCAATATTTAAGGACCTTCTCAACTCCATGGGATTACCAAAGCATCGAATTCAGAAATCCCATAAAGCCAAATCCATTTGCACAAATCTATGGTCCAAAAACTTTTGATGAAGCTATCTTGGCTGATAATATGGATGAAGTTAAGAAGATTACACTATGGTTAAAGGAATTTCGTAGACTTACATTACCAGAAAAATTGTCTATGATTAAGACATTAGAAGAACTCCAAGGGAAAACTAAGGAAATTAAATTGATAATCAATCAAAAGGCCTTGGTCACCATATATGTAAAAATAGGAAATTGGACCAGTGATGTAGTCTGTTTAATCAGCCTTATGTTATCTAATAAGGTTTGTTCTGCTGTTAATTTTGAAATAGGTTGGCAACAAAACACAAGATTAATCATACTTGTAGAATGTGGATTTAGTGTGCTATCGAACACTCTGTTAATATGTTTCAAATTTTCAAAATGGAACTATTAGATGGAGTAGAGTTAGCAGTTCAATCATCGCCAGAATTTTGTACCAGCCGAAAAGACTCCTTCCTTGACATAGAAATTGATCCCATGGCATATGTCAACAAGTGGACAAAATAAGCTGATAGATATCTATTTCCACAGAAGAATATCTATGTCACAACAGATACGGTAAAGCTTAAAATAGGACAACAATCAAAGCAAATCTCAAAAGGAGAATCTTCAACAGTAGCCGCACCAAGAAAAGTAGCTACAGCAAAAGGTAAAGAATTGGCATCCGAGGAAAAAGAGACTCTTTTTGTTGATATTTTTCAAGATGCTCAAACACAAGAAGATCACGAGTGGGAATCTCAGTACTTAGATTGGTTACATCAATCACATGCCAACTTCAATCAACCATATTCACCATCTGAACACCCTAGTGTCTTTGAACCTGGCGAGCAATATGAGGATGACCGAAGTCCGAAAGGACCTTGGTAGTGGGTTTACTTTATCTTTATTTGTACACGAGAAAATTGAGTAGACACCATCTGGGCCAGTAATGCCTGACAGGGACCCTCAATTATTCTCATCAGTTTGCTATATATATGTTTTGTGTGTGAGTGTTTCCATATCCTGTGTGAGATATCTGAGTGTATATGTTTGAAAGAGTGTGTATTTCTATGCTATAAGAGATCTGAGACTTCAAGGCTCTACTCTGCAGCATAATATGGTATGTAACAAGTTTATTTGAATAATATTGAAGCCTTTTGGGCCGCCTGTCTGAGGACAGTTCGTTCCAAGATCACGAAGAAGAGATTGTAAGGCGAAGTTGAAGACCTGAGGAGTCGCGTATTCGCATTTCTCGTAGTGTGTGAGGAAACGCTACCATCCTCTGCCAAAGGGTCCTGAATGGATCTGGCAGGAGGGTATAAGGTAACTTTATTCCTAGAATCTCCATGTGAAATATAAATATCTCTGGAATGACATCCAATATATGCATCGGATGTAGCAAGCCACGGTCGACCCAAGATCAAGGGATGTCCTCCTACCGAGTTCTTTGAATGAAGCACAATGAAATCAGCAGGATATTCCCAAGAATCTAATGAGATGATCACATCATCCAATACTCCTTCAGGCTTAATTTTGGACCTATCTACTAATGCAAGCACAGTGGGTGTAGGGCGAAGATGAGATAACCGAAGTTGATCCATGGTTTTCTTAGTCATTACATTAATGGCTGCCCCCAGGTCTATAAGAACATTAGAGACAAGGAAATTACCAATTTGAATTGTGACAATAGGGTTTTCGGGCTCAGTATATTTTTCCACAGACACACATCCCGTCACCAACTCTACTTCCCTACCAACAAATTGAATAGTTTGGGGTTCCAATCTCTTCCTCCCGGGTTTCTTGAGACAAAGTTCCCTAATAATCTTGGTACAAATGGGGATATCTTTAATGGCTTGGAGCAAAGGTATCTTAATGAAAATATTCCGTAGTTCCGATGCCAAATTACTCTCAGAAACAGGCTCTCTTCTTTTCGTTACTAGCCTCTTTGGAAAGGGAGGCTGGTTGGAAGAAGATGGCAAGGACTCAGAGGGTAAGGGCTGCTTAGTGAAAATTTTCGGAGAATGGTTAAGAGTTTCCTCTTCTCGTTTCTCTTCAACAATCACCATAGTTTGTTTCTGATTTTCTGGTATTACAGTCCTTCCTGATCTTAATTGAATATCATGAACTTCAACTGGAATAGATTGGTATTCGAATGGAAATGGAGGGTTTGTTACATGGATCATTTCCATTGCTTTATTATTATTATTAGGATTGGGCATAGGTTGAGTAGGCAACTGAGGAGGTTGGAAGGGTGGAGGTAAAGGTAATGGGGTGGTCTGACTCGAAAGTTGAGGCATCGGATAAGGTACATGTGTAGATGGATATGGTTGCATAGGTGGCTGGTAGGAATATCGAGAATGAGTTGGGCCTTTCCAACCCTGTTGCCATGGTTGGGAAGGTTTCCCATGCTGATACTGATTTCCATACTACCACTGCCGATGAGAGTTAGGATATGAATATGCATGTAGATTATAATCAAAATAGTGTGGAGGAAATTCAGGAGCCATTCCTGCACCTACCTAAGGCCAATTTCTTCTTGCTCCCATAGCATACAATTGTTCATCTTCAAGCTACCCCCCTATAAATACTGCTTTAAGTCCAGGTATAGAGGGACAATTTTTTTTGATATGGTCTTCTGCACAAATAGCACACTTATTAGTTTCTTTAAAGTTAAGAGGGCATTCTTTAGGGGGATGCTTGTCTCTACATTTAGGACAGAAAATACATAATGTCTCTTATTCCTTCATATGTTTTTGTTGAAATTTTAAAGAGTCTAATTGTTTAGTAACAATGTTCATTGTATCAATTTTCATGTTTTCCATTTTATTTTCCAGTCCAATAATCATAGCATCAGTAGATTCAATTTTTCTATTTTTATTTCGAGTTCCTCTACCAGATCTATATTGATTCCTTGAAAATATCCGGCATAATTCACAAATTTGATCAAAAGTTTGCTGAGAAATATCACCTTGTCCTAACAGATTCAAATTGTTTCTAGCATTATCAGTAAGTCCTCTTAAGAGAAAGGTTCTAATAATGTTGGGATCAAGCCTAAGTTTTTAACTTTGTAAAATATACATAAATATTTCCAAATAATCTTCAAACATTTCATCATCATCTTGTATGATTGTAAAAATTTCATCCTGCATGTCCCGATTTTTACAATATTCTTGATATTTAGACAAAAATACCCTCGTCATCTGGTGCTAGGAAGTTATGGTGTTTCCATCTAACCCCATAAACCAGCGTAAAGCTGAGTCCTTGAGGGTAACAGGAAATAATCTTAACTTTTGAGCCTCAGTTGCATAATCATAACTTCTACAAAAACTATCGAACTCAAATAGAAAAGAGTCAGGGTCTTCATTAACTTTACCATGGAAATGAGGGAGAGCTGACGGTGAAATATTCTTCATCTGGGACACAGTATCAGGATCCCCAATTGGAAACACAAAAGTATATTATCCTTCACTTACCTGGTTGTCACCAGTCCCTTCCAAATGATCTCCTTGGTCTGTCATTGTTTCCTTCTTGCTTGTACCACTTTCCATAGGCTGATCCAAACCTGAGCTGTTATTACCAGAATCCAGGTGGATTATTCCTGTGTGATGGGTTTGGATTGAATTGGGCTTCCTGCTTGTAGAAGGAGACCCAATGTGAGAAAAATTCTTTTGGCCCTTAGTGGGCTTCTAACCCTTACCTTTCCTAGGCATTCATCTCAAAAAAGAAAGAAAAATATCAAAACAATTTCTAGTAAAAATGTTGTTATAAATCAATCAAAACCAGTAAAAAATCCTTCAAAAATACTTGCAAAAATAAAGGAAACTTACTTCTATTATACAATCAGAAAATTCTTACCAAATCAAATCACCTCCCCGGCAACGACGCCAAAATTTTTGGTGCAGGAATTACACTTAAGTAAAAATCCTCAACACTTAATTTTCAACCCAGGGGATTCGTAAACTTAGAGACGAAGTACAGGAAATGCTATATATGGTATGAATATTTCTAATATCAAATCCTACTTTTGAAAATAAGAATTGCAAAATCAAACTTTAGAGAAGAAAGAGGAAACTCAAACCATCAAAACAATCTGAGGCTAGAACAAGAAGAAATGTACTTGCAAAAGAGATTCAGAAATAAAGAGGAGCAATCACTCTAGTTAAATATTGATTAGCTACTGAGAATGTGTTTCCTTCAGCAAAGACAACTTAGCAGTTTTCAACAAATGGGCCCCTTCAATCATGCATATGTAAAGATATCCTTCTTGCGAAAATCGATCTTGCACTAGTGTAGGAACAATGAGTTATGCAGAAAGTGTAAAGTAATGTCTTTACTAAAAAATGTTTTTCTTTGTGCAAGGGCTTTGAACTTTCTCAAGTCCGCAACACTCAGATCCAATACCAAGAAACTGGTTCTTGTACTCGATCAAAGCTTCTTGCACTTTAAATTTTGATCCTTGAAATCAATGATTCATTACTACAGTGTGATAAAGCCAAATCATATATAAGTAAAGATGAATATCTGTACAAAATAAGAAAACAATATTTTTTAATTAAGATATGGCTAAAAGCAAGAAAGATGTTAGAAGTAAGCTAGAAAGGCTTGCTGCATCATATTATCTAGTGCTGGTGCAAGAATAGTTCTCCTGCTTGCACTAGGGAGAAACCAAACCAATGTGCAGAAAATAAATAGCACACCAACATGCACTGGTGCAGGAATGAACCAGGCAGAGGAAATAAAGAAAATCGTGCAGAAAATGAATAGCACACCAACGTGCACTGGTGCAGGAACGAACCAGGCAGAGGAAATAAACCAAATCATGTAGAAAGTGAATAGCACACCAACGTGCACTGGTGCAGGAATGAACTAGGCAGAGGAAATAAACCAAATTGTGCAGAAAGTGAATAGCACACCAACGTGCACTGGGGTAGGTAACTCCTCCTGCTCGAACCAGGAAAGGGAAAGAAATCAACTGTGCAAAAAGTAACTTAACTACTTCACGCAATAGATCTGCTTCCATTCAAACATAAATTCAAATACTACAAATTAAATCACACTTGACAGTTTAAAACATAAATTACAAGAACAACAAGGAGGGAGAATGTGCTAGTTTGGCTGGGCCCTTAGCCAACTATCGTGTTTCCCTTTCAAACGAAAACTCTACTCAGTTTTAACTCATCAACTATTTAAGCCAAATGATAAAATGTACAAAACATGAGGCAGAGCTCTTCTTGTTAGATCCTTAAAGAAATTACACGCGCGATTAAATATCTAGCCCAGATTTGGGCGATAACACAAGAAAATCCTATTACTGCCTCCTAGTTCTATTCTATGATCTATTCGATTCTTAAAAGCATTGAACTGTTTTTCCTATTTACTTTTCTACTTATATAGATCCTTTTGGCCTTTTACCATTACATAGCCAATTATAGAAATTGTTATAAAAAATTACATAACTGATCGCAGAATAAGCTTTCGAGCTCCAAATGACATATATGTTATGGATGAAGCAACTAAATCATATATACTAGCTAAAGAAGATGAAAGCTGGTTATGGCACAAATGAATGGGTCACATAAACTTTGAAAATCTTGTCAGGATAAGCAAAAAGGAAGCAGTACGAGAATTGCCAAAAATCTCAAAACCTTCCAACACACTATGTGAGGCTTGTTGGCACGAAAAGCAGACAAAATTCCAATTTAAAACAAAAGAACACTTTGCATCACATCCATTGGAATTGATACATACTGATCTATGTGGTCCTGTGAGAATAAAAGGCTTAGATGGAGAATTATATTTCATGTTAATGATAGAGGATTATACCAAGATGATAGCCGTCAGTTTCCTAAAGAAAAAATCTGAAGCATTTGAGTGGTTTAAGATCTACAAGGAGTTGGTTGAAAATGAAACTGATATGAAAATAAAGTGTCTAAGATTAGATAATGGTGGAGAATTCACTTCCAAATTATTTCAACAATATTGTGACGAAAATGGAATAAAAAGACAATTTTCAATAGAACAAACACCTCAGCAAAATGGAGTTGTTGAAAGAAAGAACAAAACCGTACAGGAAATCGGTAGAACAATGTTGAAGGACTCAAAATTGGATGAAATTTTTTGGGTTCAAGCAATTGATACGACAGTCTTCATTATCAAACGAATTATTCTAAGAAATAATTGCAACAAGACCCCATATGAATTATGGAAAGGAAAACCAGCTAATATAGAATATTTCAGAATATTCGGAAGCAAATGTTATATCAAAAGAGAAGATCAAAATTTGGGTAAGTTTGAATCACGTGTTGATGAAGGTACCTTTGTTGGTTACTCACACAAAATAAAGGCCTATAAATGTTATAATCTAAGATGAAAACATATGGTGGAGAGAATAAATGTTACATTTGACGAAGATGGTGTTCTAGCGAATAATGATGAGGATCTATAATCTTTGAAACTTGAGAGAGAGGCTGAAAAAGACACATAAAACTATAGAACAAGAATCAACTATCAACGAGGAAGAAGTAAATAATGATCATCAAGATATACTAGAACAACAACAAGAAGCTCCTTTAAGGAGAACAAAAGAATGGATTCAAAAGAACCATCCATCAAATCAAATCATTGGTGACATAAATAAAGGTCGACAGCTTCGTTCATCACAACAAGCTCACATTGCTTTTCTAGCAACCTTTGAGCCTAGTAGTTTTGAGGAAGCCATCCAGAAGGAACATTGGTTAGCAACTATGAATGAAGAATTGGATCAAATCGAGAAGAATAACACATGGGAATTAGTTCCATGACCAAAATATAAAAATATCATTGGGACTAAACGGGTGTTCGGGAACAAATTGAATGAAGATGGGCAGGTTACCAGAGACAACGAAAGGTTGGTTTGCAAAGGCTATGCACAAGTGGAAGGAATTGATTTCGACGAAACATTTGCACCAGTCGCCAGAATGGAAGCCATCCGAATGTTTCTTGCCTATGCATGTTCAAGAAAAATAAAATTCTACCAAATGGATGTTAAGTCAGCATTTCTGAATGGAGAATTAGAAGAAGAAGTTTACATCGAACAACCTGAAGGTTTTCTACTATCAGAAAAAGAAGACTATGTTTGCAGGTTAAAGAAGGCTCTATATGGTCTCAAGCAGGCTCCCAGAGCATGGTATGCTCGTCTTGATGGATATCTGCATCAACAAGGGTTCAAGAAAGGTACCGTTGATAGAAATATTTATGTACAAATAGATAAAGATAATTTAACAATCGTTGAGGTATATGTGGATGATATAATATTTGGTAGCAATGATGATCGACTAAGTAAGAACTTTTCTACAAAGATGCAAGTGAGTTCGATATGTCTTTACTTGGTGAGCTGACATACTTATTAGGGCATCAAATATATTAGCAAGGAAATGCTCAAGAAATTCAAAATGGAAGATTGCAAACCCATCCTTACTCCGATGGTAATAGGTTGCAAATTGAGCATAGATGACTCATCTAAGGATGTGGGTCAGAGGTTGTATAGATCTATGATTGGTATTCTTCTATATGTAATAGCCTCTTGGCCAAATGTTATGCAAGCAGTTGGACAAGTAGCAAGATTCCAAGCAGCACCAAAAGAATCACATATTATTGTCGTCAAAAGAATTCTTCAATATCTAAAAGGCACAAAAGAATATGGCTTGTGGTATCCCAAGGGTAAAAATCTCATTATTCAAGCCTTTACAGATGCAAATTGGGCAGAAGCATTGATGATCGTAAGAGTACTAGTGGAGTAGCATTCTATCTAGGTGGTTTTCTCGTATCATGGTTGACCAAAAAGAAAACCTCAATCTCGTTATCTACAACGGAAGCAGAATACATTGCAGCAGCATCATGTTGTACTCAAGTCCTTTGGATGAAACAAACTTTGCCTATTCATTGAGCCTATTCCCATATTCATTGACAACACTAGTGCTATCAACATCTCTAAGAATCATGTCATGCATTAAAAAACAAAACACATTCCGATCAAATATCATTTTGTTAGAGAACAAGTCGCTGAAAAGAATATCAAACTTGAGTATGTTTGTACAAAAGAACAAATTGATGATATCTTCACTAAACCATTACCTCGTGAAGCATTTGAATATCTTCATCAGAAGCTTGGGATTCTCCCAAGTTCTCATTAGATTACAGGTCCACAGGATGGTTGTGTGTCCGGGGGAGTGGAAGTGTGTACAGGTCCACAGGATGGTTATGTTTCAGGGGGAGTTACCCTTAGCCATTTATGTCAAAGGGGGAGAGAATGTTGTAGTAAGAGGTGTCATGATCGCAAGGGGAGTACTTGTGTTTCCATCAATGCCAAAGGGGGATATTGTTGATCATTAGTTGTCATTGATGTCAACCCAAGGAGCACCAGTGGCTACCCAAATATTTCATGGGAATTTTGACCTACCAAATTAATACATTCTGGGTCAATAATTATTTTGATGCTTTCTACTTGTCGAGATGTTTCCGTTGATATATGGCACGCCATGTAATTCTTCATGGTTTGAGAAATATTCATGTTTGAAGTTTGTACCCCCAGTTAGTGGGCTAAAACCCCATGGGGTTGTGTCATGGGTCATTGAAAAGTCATAATTAATATTTTTTAAGCTCCTAAAATCCCTCCCATGTTCACTTGTTGAAGCCCCTCTCAACTTAAGCATTTATATAAATTGTGATCCTCATATCCTCCTCATGCAAAGGATTTCACCATCTTAAACAAGTCATCGTGGCATTTTTGCTCTAACGTTTTTGATACGAAGGTTAAGAAGCTGAAATTTTTATGAGGTGAAGAATAAATACTGACGAAGCTTCTATGAAACATTTATATTGAGGTGCGAAATATTGTCGGAGATATGATTTGTGGAAGTCAGTGTTTTTGCAGGCCCCTGAAATTCATCTCAAAGAAGTGACCTTGGGAAAATCATCATAACTCTCTCTCTGATTATCGGATTGGAATTCCGTAAAATGTGGAAGATAGTACAAAGACTTTAGTTTTATCTCTATCAATTTTCGAGCCAAATGAAGAAAAAGTGACATGTGGCACTCCATACAAGTTTACTCTTTTGAAACAGTCCAAAATTAGGGCATTGTGAGAGATTGGGTATAACTCTCCCTTGAAGAATCCAAATTCGTTCAAACATATGGCATTGGAATGATGACTTAGAGGAATACTATAGGACCAAAAATCAGATATTGGGGATCTGAAATAACAGAGATACACCAGATTCAATATCGAGATCCTAGAAGGCAAAGAAAAAGTTAGATCAGGTGTTGTCAAGGGCTACAAAGGACCAAAATTTCTAGGGAAGCAAAGAAAATCAAGGTGTAGTAGAGGGCAGCATGACAAGAGCAGTAACCAAGGTGCATAAAAACAGTAAGAATTTCATCACATGAAGTCTTCAAGTGGGCAGTATTTCATACAATCATTGTAAAGGTATCATTGTACTTAGTCATTGTAAATACATTATTGTACAAAATGTACTAGTGCCTATCTGCCAAGAGTTGAAGAGGCAGTGTCTGGTGGTCTAGGATCATCATTAGGTGGTTGTATCATATTTGGGGTTATTTTCTAGTGTGTCTTCTTCTTCTACATCATTCTTTATCATTGTAAAGTGGACCATTTTCCCTGGTACGGGAGTCCATTCTTCTTTTATTCTTCTATAGGGTGGTAGGGTGGTGCTAGGGTGAGTTGTAGCTCATTGGGTGTTGGGGCATCCATTCAATTTACTACTGAATAATATCGGGCATTGGAGTGTCCATCCAGTGGGAGCTAGAGAAGAATGCTTTTCTAGATTGTAGGAAGTTGGAGCTTTATTTTCAATTGGAGTTGAATATTAAAGAATTATTAGAAAATCGTTAGGTGTTTTTTATCCCGGAGTGGGTTTCCACCTTAAAAACTGTGTGCATTTGTTTTCCTTTTGTTTGCTGCTATCATTGTACAAACAATAATAATAATTGATGATTAAATAATGCTCTAATTGAAGGGAATACTGATTCACCCCCCCCTCTCTCAGTATTTCTAACACAAACTTTGTGAGATACTTTCAAATATTGTCGCCCTTTTCCATCTTGATCTTTCTGAGTTTATCCTTTAGTGCCAATTTCCTATGGTTGCTGCTGCTTTGGAAAGGATCCATCAAATCCTTTCACATAGAATATGGAATTTCTTTCCCATGAAGGCTTGAGACAATGTGGTCTGATACACCTTCTAGCAAAATCCTTCTTGCCTTCGCTACTTTCTTTTGCCATGCGTCAAGCAATGCAACATCCGTCGTAGTGGGCTTAGGAACATCACTGTCGATGAATTCCTTCAATCCATTATCTTCAAGAACTACCTCCATCCTGTCCTTCCAGGAAATGCAATTAAATTTTCCCTTGAGTGCATACTCTAGCCACAAGCCACTGAAAGCCATTTCGATGTTTACTCAACTGTCGCACCAAGAAATTCTTGCAGCAAATTCAAATTGTTTCCACCAACAAACTCAGCTCCTGCTTCAAAATTGCAATCTTCTGTGCTCCGATACCCTGTAGAAATTTTAATACAAATATGTATTTCCTCAATTCTACTGATATAACAATTATATGCCACTTTTAAATACATAATTTCTTCTACGAAAATTCTTGTGGAAATTTAAAACATGATTGCCAATTGCAAAGACATGAAGAAAGATCATTCACACATAACACATATGTTTGCCAGGAAAGCTTAAAGATAGAAATCCCACTATCATATATTATCTATATATCATGGATCATGAAAAAATATGATACAAAACTCTACTCCAAGAGCTCTCAGTATAATATAGAATTGTCTCACACTGTCATGCAGAAATTTGGCAAATGCTTTAGCCAATTTTCTGCCTCACAATAGCCTGCCTCCACTGCGCAATCCAAGTTGATTAAAAATACCAATTCAATGCAATCATGCACTCCTTGACTGTGGAATCCTCATGGTCATATCCAATGTGTGTTTGGCTTGCAAGAGTGCAATCCAATATAGTACAACTAATAGTCAACTGTCCCTTTCACCTACCTCTCAACTGGGTCTCCACTAGATCTGAAAAGCATGTAGTTAACAGTAGTAAATATTCAGTTACATGTGAGATCACTCCATGTGAATTAATTTAATATTTAATTCACTGATCTCTCACTAGTGTATCTTTAGTTACAACTAGCACAACTGAGTTTAACTCACTTAACTGAGTTAAAATACTTTACAACTCACATAACTACACATCCAACTCTATTACAACTTCAAATCACTCAGTTATAGCTAAGTCCACTTGCATGTCCCACCAACCAACCTTAGAACTTGAAATTCCTTCAATTAATTGGTTTTCCACTTCAGTTAACTGATTTCAAGTGCTCCATGAGAATCGATTAATATTTATTGTCCAACTATTATTAAGGGATAATAATAGTCGACATGCATCTATAAATAGACATGTGATCTATAAATAGACTTTGCACATACATCTAAAAATAGAACATCATCTATAAATAGAATTTTCTCAACATCTATATATAGAATTCCACTATAAATAAAATTTTCTCATCCATTCTAAAAATAGACTTACACCTAAAAATAGCCTGTGGGCCCCACCTAGTGTAGGTGCTTAATTTTCACTAGGATCATCATCTTGTTGAATCTCAATAGTAGGTGTCGTTGAACACCGATGACGGTGTTCCCCCAAGGGCGAGGGATCTGTAATAGCCTTGGTTAAAATTCCATGTAATAAAAGTTAATAAAGGAAAAAATAATAACCACAGTTGATGGGACACTTATTCCAAGATTAATGTTGGGAAAAACATCCTAGTGGGTGTTCATTTCAGTTATTATGGCTAAAGGAAATTGGAAAAGGAAATGAAAAATTCTTTGGAAAGGTATGAGGCATTAATTGGCATTTTATTTATGAAAAAAATGGAAAATAGGAGAAAATGAAGGTGAAAGGTCACAGGTTGCATGTGAGGAGGAAAATGAAGGGAAATAATGGAAATTGAAGAAAATAGAGGCCTCACTGATAAAAAGGATTTTGAGGATCAGTTGGAAAGATTTTGCTACCTTTTTACTTTAGTTTTGGAGCTCTTTTATTATTCTCTCTCTCTCTCACTCTTGGAAAATTAGAGTTTTCTTGGATCACTTTGGCATTAGATCCAGAAAGACAAAGAAGGCAAGAGGAAGGAAGAATAAATCAAGGAAGAGTAGGATCAAGAAAATACAGTAGGATTCTTTGCAACTATCTATTTTCATGTGTGATTTCCTTGAAATATTTGGCATGCATTGTATTTCATGTGGTTATTTTCTTTCATGCCGATGGGTTTTTCTAGGTGTGACAATATTTTCAACCTAGGCTTCCCATTTTAGTATAGCCTTGATGAGATTGGTTCTCATGCTTTGGTTGAGCTGGATTTCCAGATGGATTTGAAGCTAAGTGAGGTGGATCTTTGAAATGACAAACAAATGGCCTTGTGACCATTGCACTGGACTGTGGATCAAAGTAATGCCACTGGCCTAGTAACCCTAGAAGCAGAATGTGGTTTGCGGTAAAGCCATGATTGTGTGCCTCAGTGGACCTAGGAATATTTTTCGATGAATGGAAGTATATACCATAAATCCAATAGGTGGATTTCTCTTTGTTGGGCCTATTAGTCCTAGTATGGGATGTATGGTAAATCCTAGAGAGTGGGTCTCAATGTAGGGACTAGTGATTTGTGGATTAGAATGTGGATTAAGGTAAAACCCGAGAGACTAGGAGGAAGTAAATTCCTCACAGTGTAGGTGGAGAAATATAATAGAATCCATGCTTGTTTCGTTATTTTTAGTTGATTACAACTCCCACATTCATGCTTAGAATATGGAACAAGGGTGATTGACTGAAGAGAGATTTAGCTTAGCCAATCTATGGTTGGGTGGAATGCGGTAGTCCCATCCTCAATTGGTTTTTACATTGATTAATGGTAAATTAGTTTCCATGGATTTTTATGTGTATATGTACTGGTTATATATGTTTTATATGGATGATGTATCCATTATATTTCTATTATTCTTATGCTAGTTATGAGCATGTATTTGGATAGTGATGATTTATGGTTCTCCTCATATTTTTATTTTCAAATCAATAAAAAATGTATATATGACCTAGTAGATGATACTACAAATAATCATGTAAGGGAAAACATCTTCTTAGTTTTTCTGAAATAAGTACGATAACTTTATCTTCAGATTTTTTGTTTACACATATAGATTACATATTTTTGATATGTTTGAAGAAATTCCTGTCATGGCTAATAGGGGTCCAGTCTAGGTCTTGTCATCATTTTTTCCAATACATCATTGTTTCATTGTTTTATTTCATTTATGAACTTGTCATTGAGTTCTGGGAAGTGGCCTAGGATCTGGGCCTGAAAAAGTTCCTTAAATCACGTGGATACAAGAACATGTTAAGTAAATTTAGTCCTTATATGCAGGTATGCAGGCCTGTGCATGCATCCAGAGCCTTGCGTATGCACTCATGACCATATGTGGGAGCGTCTGGGGGGTAAGTGGGTTAAAACCTCAGTGGAAACTAGGGATAGCTACCTGAATGGTTATAATGGTTCCTAGGAGTCTTGTTGCTAATGTGGAAGGTTTTTTTGATGTGTTTCCATCCGTTCCACTTCCTTAAAGTCACCTAGGAGGTTGAATTTTATCATAGTAGCCTTTTCTTGCATATTTACGCCGGTTGGACGGTTACTTGGGTATATGTGGGATGGGGTTTTTATGGCAAAACAAGACACTACTGAGACTAGGGGTGAATCAATAGTGTTTCCAAATGATACAATTCTTCACAAATTACACATTTCAATCACTTCAACAATTATTCATGGATCAACAACACAACTCAATAATGTAGAACATAACATCAGGAAATCAACCACATGAGCAACATATACATAAGACACCAATATTATTTTTATTACAAGCTTCAACTTGATTACATCATTGCCCCACAAGCTACTGCTTGTAATTTATCATCTTCTATTTAAAGGAACTTCTATCCCTGCTCCTTTATTAGCTACCACTGAAAAGGATTGATGCCCCTCCTAGTTTACCAATAATCACTAGAAGGGACTGTTTCCCATGCTCGTTTATCACTCTCTGTTGAAAGAGATTATTTACCATTCTCTTTTATCAGCCTCTGCTGAAAGCGACTGCTGCTCCTGAAAATTTACTAGAACCTACTAGAAGGAGCTAAAACCCCTGATTTGAAAGCTACCACTTTCCAGCCCTCCTGATCCATATTTAATCCATTTTCAAACTAGAACCAATGGGCCAATTATGTCATAATCAAATAAATATTTCTCTATTTTAATGATGACCAAATGCACCATACAAACACCTTAAAAAATATTTTATTATTGATGCAAACACCTTCAACAATATTTTATTACTAATGAAAACACCTTAAACAATATTCAATTACTCATAAAAACACCAAACTATTTATATCTGCATCATCAATCACTAATCCATTCTTTTCCTTCTTAGACACCTTTGAGACACCAAGGTTTCTCTCTCATTCATCTTTGATGCATACCCAGACTATTCTACATCTTTCTGCACCAACAAATCTCATCCAGACAATCCTCTATGCAACCTATTAATTATGGCACTATAATTTTTGTTGTAAACAATTTTGGACTGATATTTTTTGGCTTCAATATCTGGTTAAATTGTTCTTCGATCTTTTGCATGGTTTTGTTATTTTGTTTTTCCTTTGTCTTGTTCATTTTAGACCTCCAATTGTGCTCACCAAGTTATCAACCTTCAACAATTTTTTTTCTACAGGTTAAAATGAGCTCTTTCACTAATTTTAGCAATTTTGGCCTTTTACAGGTTTTATTAGTTTTTCTTCAGTTTTTATCTACTGTTAACTTTCGATTAACTGCTAAATTAACTGCCAAAAATAATAATTCCACCTTTTTTAGCTTAAGGCCCTTTTTCTCTAGCGCCTTACCTCTTCTTCTACATAGGACCATGTCTCTACAACCATTGGCCAAGGCTTTTCAGTGCTAAGTCATTTTAAGACCTTAGTGGGAAATATCCTTTGTTAATAGATCTACGTGATCGGTTTCATTTCTACGTGAAATGACCATGGACTGGCACTAAGGCCATAAATCCCTATTCTGACACTTTTTATTTGTGCTTATTTATACGCTACATCCCTGGTCTCTTTCTACACGAAATCAAAAAGGGTTAGAACTTAGCCCATAACTCTTTTGTCCCAACGCATTACCTCTACGATTCTTATTATAAATCACCAGGGTCTATCTTATAGGATGAGTTGTCCCATGGGGACTGCCTACCTTCTTTGTTATAGGTTTTCATTGTCTTTCGTGTTCCATCTCCCACTGCTTGACACTTCCATTGTTCTATGTTAATAAACCCCTCTTGGGTCTATCCTACAGGATTAGTTGTTGTAGTGGGGTCCTCCTGGCCTACTTATCATATTTTTCCACTTTGGCCAACCTTTCAATTCCTAGCATGTCCTGGCTCCCTCTACTCGGTGCTCCCTTTATGCACACTATTAACAAACCATCAGGCTCCATCCGAAGGAATGACTTTATGCTAACATCACTTATACTACGTGTCTACCTATGATATGTGATACATTTCACTCAAATATGGGCCCTTTGTGTACCTGAAAGTGCCAAATATGACTTCCACATGTCCACCGTTGATTGGCCAATGTTGACATCATCACCTACGTCGTCCATGCGAATTTCATGTTGCCATGTTTCCTTCAAAAGGAGAGAGAAATGGTCTTGCAACCCTTTGTTTAGAACAAATTTACTTTGTTAAAAATTTAATGGGCTCCCAAATATTTCATTTGTTTTTCCGCTGGGTTAGTGCCCCATCATATCTATTTTTTTTATACATCCAAGTTCAAGAAATCAGTCTCGAAACCACGCCATCGTTGCTTATGTTATTAGGGGGAGTGGTCCTGAAGTTTTTCTCTGTCGTTGATATACGTGATCGACTATATGGGAAACCACCTCCCAATGCCTCAAGGCCTAACCATACTTCCATATAAAGGGATGTTAGAATGTTGTCATGTGGCTCAACACCTATCGCATGACACTTAACTCTTTTGTTCCCTAAGCAACCTTTTGGTCTCACCTTGCCAGGATGAGCTATCGAAGTGGGGACCTCCCGCTTTACTCCTAATTATTCTATTCTTTATTTCCATTTCCTAGTGTCCTCTCTTATGATTCTTCAACTTCCACGCATTGTTTTCCAACCTCCGGGGTGCACCTACTGGGTTTCCTCCATTGGGCTAGGATGTACTGTGGGCTCCGCCTGAAACTAATAGAAAGCAACTTTTCTACTCTATTATCTGCCACATGTACCCACAACTTTTTTTTTCCATTCTGTTAGGGTTTTCCATTGGGTTTGTCACTTGTGCCATCTTTGGCTATGCACCAAAAGTGTCTCCAATATCATCAGCTCTCCTAGTTTGACTTGGGTTTCATGTAACTTCGATTGGCTCTAAATTTTGATCCAACAGTCCATTTTCAGACTTACACATACCACTGGAAATATCTTTCAAAGCTCCTACCATCTGAGTGATTTTCACCTACATTTAAGATGATTTAATTTTGAAGAACTGGCTCCAAATTCTTCTCACCATTACTACTACCATGTTGATCATTTTGTGACTCATCCTTTGCCATGATTTTCCTTCTACACATTTTCCATTACCTTTTCATTTTACTTTTCCATTAATGAAAACATATTTACAAATTCATTTTCAGTTTCCATTGCTTTCCTTTTCCAATATTTTCCATTTCCTTTACCTTTTCCTTTTCCATCATTCACAACATATTTCCAACAGTCTCCCCCTTTGGCATTGATGGCAACACCAAGATCAAACAACTCATTATTACCAATTATCATTAATTTTCTTTGATACTTATCCTTTTTCTTTTCCAATGATCATTTACCATCTTGTGTTTGATCAACAATACTTCTCCCCATTTTACATCAATGGAAAAGGTACTAACATGCTCCCCCTGTCAACAAAATCCCTCTATTTTCTGGTCCCATGGACTAGTCAACTTCTTCTTCTTATACTGAAAACCTCAGGTACCTCTAATATGATCCAAGAGGCATTCTCCCTATCTTTTGAATAATGTTGAGTTGAAAGAAAATGAGTATTTACTCCCAATATCCGCGTCAAGTAAGCAAGAGGGATATATTGCTAAAAAAACACATGGTTTTGCAATTGAGTCATGAGAAAATGATTCCTTATGGTCTGAGCCACAACTAGGACTACATTCATAATAGTGCCTACCTAGACACATACACTTGACCTATAGTAACAAGAATAACCTTTCCTATGCACCATCAATTGTCAACTGATGAACAACAAATTATAACACTTAGAACTTCTTACTTGACAAACATAGATGGGATCTCATGAATGCATTCCTAAAACAATAAATTAGGTTATACCTCTCATAGTAGAATTCTAATGAAAACATATTCACCATGATTTTTTTTACTCATAACTAAAAATAATCATATAAACGATACTTTCCTACCCACACTTGGAATTATGGAAAACATAAACACCATACTCTTGGAAAATAATCTAATGACTGTAAATACTGATTGATAGTACCTATGATAATAATTTAAAATGATGTCAATTGTTGAATTAATGCTACTTTTATCATTTGTTGAGAACTTGATAACTAAGTGTGCTCCTTTCACCAATATGTTTGATACCAATTACCAATTGGAACAACATCATAACAATCAATCCATTCCACAAAAAACACCATTTGCCTCCGTATTCTAGCAACAAACTGATGCCAGTTAATGATACCAACTATCAATTAATAATTTGATAAATCTTGAATTGAGTATACTCCCCATGTGGCCATGCTCCCTCTTTTCATTAGGAATATATAAACAATACTCACTAAAGAAAATTTAGCAGTAAACAAATCATCGCCATCTATCTATCAATATGATTTTACAACAACAATCAATACTTCTTTTATCCTTCTGATGCATTCCTTGGTATGTTACTTTCCATTCCTTACATATAAACTTTCTGGTTTCTCTTGAAGAAAGCCTCTTTGTTTAAATGAAGAGGAACAAGAGATATACTCCCCTTGACTAGATTATCTTCCTTTTTCTTCCACACCTGGATATGACCTGATTTCTTGCACTGGTTTTCCCGACTGGGTGATTTCCTACCAATGGCTGAGCATAAAGACCGCTGATCATTCTTCTTGTTATCACTAATTAAATAAAATTTTAAATTTACATGTTTCTCTTCTTTCTCACTATATTTCTTTGGGGGACTATTACAATTGATGTTGTTTCTTTCATTTGATTGGAGTCTTTGCCTATTGCAAGTTATAAAAGAGAGATCAACAACTAAAATTGAAGAATATGATAGGTTAATATTATGTTGATTATATTCAAATCAAAACAATGTTCTGTGTTTCCTCCATGCACCATTTGATCGTCCTTTCTTCTGAGTGCTGAAATAGCTACCGCACAATTCTCTTTTCCTATTTTCATCATAATCCATGCCTTTGATTGTAGTGTTCTGAAAAGAGTTTTTCTTTCCAAATTTTCATGTATCTTATTTATGCCCATAATTCTTACACCTGTATAATTCAAAAATATTCTATAAGGGGACAAAGAAATTGTTTTTCTTACCAAGGATTGTGCATGTCTTATTTCTTGGACTGTAATTCACTCTCTTGTTATTATTGTGGCACTGGTTGTATTTCCTTTGATGGGAAAACTCTCTATGTGCTTGGTTGTTCAAATTTCTCTCAGCAACTTGTGGTTGTGGCTAAAATGGAGCTTTGCACCTATATTGTTGCACCTTTTTTTTCCTCTCTAGACACTTGGAGGGTGCCCTGTGTTATTACAAAAAAAGCTTATAAGGGGTTGGATACCTTTTATTTTATTTCTGGAAGTATGTTTCCCTTATTGTGGTTGCACTAAATTATTTAGCACAATATTATTGTTAGTTATATCTTTAACAAGGCCGGTGGGTCCCTTCAATGCTTCAAAATTATATGCATGCTTCTCAAAATTCAAAAAATACTCTTTTAATGTTCTATTCTCTTCTTCCAGCTTCATATTAATGGCTATGAGATTCTTGATATCCACAGGGGCTGATATTAGTTGCCTCTTTAATCAAATATTTTTCTCAAGATCTTATAACTCAATTTAGGATCCGTAAGATTCACCAGTAGTGTTTATTTCACTCTCAATTTTTTTTCCCTTGATGAATTTAGGGATTATTTTGCTGATATGTGAGATGTATTTTCTTCCTCTTCACCAGAGGTGGACCCATTGTCTTCATGACCAATGTCGAGATCTACTATTTCTATTAAGGTAGCTCTATATTCACTACAACTTGATGAGAAGCTCTCACTTTCAGCAGTACTTGTAGTTGATTAGTTTGAATATAAATGGTCTATTATTATACAATAACAAAAAAAAAACTTAATTCCAGATTAAATCTTCTCTTGGTGTTGATCATTGAATTGGCCTATTGATACAGAGGAATCATCATATGATTCATGATATTCAATCTCTCATTGAATCGTTTACTCCTTCATCCTCCACGGAAAGCCTCTTGATATCACATGATGCTTGCATGTATACTTCATAGATGTAATTCAATTTCTCCCATATCTCCTTGGAAGTTTTAAAACATATTTATTTTTCAATATATAACTTAGACAACCCTATAATGATTTCCTTCACTGTTTATTTATAAAAATGATCATTTATTAATCCATGCTCCATGGATAAGCATACATCTAAATCAAGTTCTTTCAAGTGAATTCTCTTCCTTAACTTCTAAGTTGTATAATTTGATCCATTCAAAAATGGAACTCCATTTGAGGTAATCCAATCTTGGTTCGCCATGATGCTTGATATTCCTTCTAGTTGTTAAAATGATCCCGAAGGACATTGGATTTGATACAAATTCTTAGAAAAAATGGAAAACAAAACACTAGAAGGGGGGGGGGGTGTTGAATCAATAGTGTGTCCAAATTATACAATTATTCAAAAATTACACTTTTCAATAACTTCAACAATTATTCATGGATCAAAAACACAAATAATTCATGTATAAAATAACATAATAACCATCAAGAACATAAGAAACATATACGCAAGACACCAATCCTCTTTGTATTACAAGCTTCAAATTGATTAAATCATTTCCCTGCAAGATACTACTTGTAGTTTTATCAGTTGAGACTAAAAGGAACTTCTATCCCTACTCATTTATCATCTTCCACTGAAAGGGACTATTGCCCCTGCTCGTTTACCAATAATAACTATAAGGGACTCTTTCCCCTACTCGTTTATTAGTCTCTGCTGAAAGGGACTCTTGTCCCTACTCATTTTTCAATCTCTGCTGAAAGGGAATCTTGTCCCTACTCATTTTTCAGTCTCTGGTGAAAGTGACTGTTATCCCTAAACATTTACTAGCACCTGCAAGAAGGAGCTGCTACCCTAATCTACAAGCTACCATATGTTAGCCCCGATGATCCATCTTTCATCCATTTTCAAACAAGAATCAGTAGGCCACTTATGTCTAAATAAAATAAATATTGATCACTGCTAATTCTTGCCAAAGCCATCATACAAACATCGTCATAAATATTTGATTACTTATTCAAACACCATCAATAATATTTGATTGCTGATGGAAACACCTTCAGAAATCTATTATTACTGATAAAAACACCAAACTATTTATACTTGCATCATTAATCAATAATCCATTCTTTTCCTTAGAAAACACCTTTGAGACACCAATGTTTCTCTCTAATTCAACTTTGATGCACACCCAAAATATTATACATCATGTTGCGCCAAAAAATCTCATCCACACACTCCTCTCTACAATATCTTATTTTTGCTACTCAAACTATCCTTATAAAGAATTCTAGACTGATATTTTTTGGATTCAATCTTTTGTTAAGTTGTTCTTTGATATGTTGCATGGTTTTATTAATTTTTCTTTTTTCCTATTTATTTCAGTTATGTGACTATTCTCACCAAGTGATCAACCTTCATCAAAATTTTTCTACAAGTTAAACTAAGTTCTTTCAATAATTTTAGAAATTCTGGCCATTTACAGGTTTTAGCAGTGCCTCTTCTATTTTTATCTCTAGTTAACTCTGCCTTAATGGCTAAATTAACTGCCAAAACTGAAAATTCCACCCTTTTTATCATAAGCCTATTTTTTATCTATATCCTTACCTATTCTTCTGCTAGAGGAACAAGTCTCTGTGACCATTAGCCAAGGATTTTGGGCATTAATTCCTCTTGAGCCCTTCGCGGGAAAAAATAATTTGTTAATGGCTCCATGCAATTGGTTTCATTCCTAGGTGACATGACCATGGACTGTCACTAAGGTCGAAACTCCCTATCCCAACACTTTTTATTTATGATTCTTTATACACCACAACCTTAGTCTCTTTCGACGCGAAATGACCAAGGGTTAGGGCTTAGCCCA
This sequence comes from Pinus albicaulis, assembly GCA_034641835.2. Classification (NCBI taxonomy): domain Eukaryota; kingdom Viridiplantae; phylum Streptophyta; class Pinopsida; order Pinales; family Pinaceae; genus Pinus; species Pinus albicaulis. The sequence goes on along the minus strand of CM076584.1, from coordinate 646,521,968 downwards.
TATCCATTCTATTCCAATGCTTTACCTCTGCAATTATTATTATAAATCGTTGGGGTCTATATTACGATATGAGTTGTCCCATGGGCACTGCTTGCCTACTCTATGATTGGTTTCTGGTGTCCTCCATTTCCCATCACTCGCTGCCCAACACTTCCATTGTTCTATATTAAAAAACCTGTAAGGGTCTATTCTATGGGATGAGATATCTTGGTGGGGTCCTCCTGGCCTCAATCTCATTTTCTTCCGCTCTTTCCAACCTGCCAATGTATGACGTGTCCTGACTCCCCCTTCCCGTTGCTACTTTTTGTGAATTATTAGCAAACTATCATGCTCCATCTAGTAGGATGATATCATGCTAACATCACCTATCCTACATGTTAGCCTGTGGTAGGTGACATGTGTCGCTCAAATATGGGCCCTTTGGGTACTCGAAAGTGCCAAATATGACTGCCACTTGTCCATTGTTGATTGGAAAATGCTTTCGTCATCACTTATGTCATCTGGGCCAATTGAATTCTATCACCCGTCCTATCAGAGGAGAGAAAAGGTGTCATGCAACCCTTGGTTTTGCATTTATTTCCTTTGTTGAAAATTTAACGAGCTCCCGAATTTTTTTTTTTTTTTTTCTATTGGGATGATTTCCCTGATCGTATGTCACTTTGTGATACCTCTAGGTTCAAGAAATCGACCTCGACACTACTCCATTATGGGTTATGGTATTATTGGGAGTGGTCCCGAAGTGGTTCTCCGCCATTGATCTACACAATCGGGGGTATGGGAAACCACCTCCCATTGCCTCAACGCCTGACTAGACTTCCCTCTATAGGTATTTCAAAATTCCACCACATGGCCCGATGCCTATCTCCCAACGCTTAAATCTTATGTTCCCTAAATAATCTTTTGAACTCACCCCTTCAGGATGAGCTCTCAGAGTGGGGACCTCCCACTCATATCCTCATTAATTGTTTCTTTTTTCTTGTGTCCTGGTGTCCTCTCTTATGGCACTTAAAATTATGGGCATTTTTTTTCCAACCCCTGTGGTACACCTACCTAGTTTCCTCCATCGAGCCATGTATTAGTGTGGGCTCCACATATGGCCAATGGAAAATTGCTTCGTTGCTATGTTGTCTACAACCTTCACTCAAGACTCTGTTTGGCTGCTCCACTAGGGTTTTTGGCTACGTTTGGAACCTGTACAAACTTTGGCTATGTGCGAAAAGTGTCTCTAACCTCCTCAACTATGCTAGTTTGACTTGCAGTTCCTACAACTCTAATTGGATCTAACATTTGATCGAGGAGGCCATTTTCCGACTTCCACATACCACTAGAATGATATTTTAAAGATCTTCCAATTTGAGTGGGTTGCACTTACATGTTATATGATTTACTATCCAAGAACTGGCTTCAAAGTCTCTACAATGTTACTGCTACCATGTTGATCTTATTTTTACTAATACTTTTCCACCATTTCCTTTACCTTTACCTTTTCCTTATCCATCAATGACAACATATTTACCAATGCATTTTCAGTTTCCATTACCTTCCTTTTCAACATTTTTCATTTCATTTACCTTTTTCTTTGCGATCAATGACAATATATTTCCAACACGATAATCCTTATTAGTATGCACCAGGTCATTTTACTACATGAAGGGCATCGATGTTATCGACTATTCAAGCACTGGTACGTTGTGTTATTTAGAGCACTATGTTTTTTATTTTTATTCTATAAAAATATTTTTTGCATGGTGAATCATGTTATATGCATCACTGGTGCTTGTATGGATAGTAATGGCATTGGTGTGCAATGGGATGGTTATTTATCTTACCTTTTATTCAATTATACAAGCTTGGTGATAAGAATTTATGTTGTGTAATGTTTCAAAATATCTGGGCATGCTTCTATCGATGTCCTCCACTGTAAAAACTCCTTGAATGTGGTGTAAAGTCATCAATTTTTCTCCTTTATGAGGAAAATATCAACACATGTGTCTCCTTCACAACACTAACAACTTATGGGATGTAATATTGATCTTTTACCCAATGAATGAAGTCTTCTTGGTTCAATTTGGGATAGCTAAGTTTGCTTATTTGTTTTTAGTTTTTTCTTGAAAAATGAAGGTTTATATCCCCTCTTCCTCTACTCCACCTTGGTCCTATTATTATCATCCCAAATATTTTGGAATGCTATTTTATTTTTATTATGTTGATAAGGGTGTTCTTCCTTTCTCATAGCTTCATCCAAGGTGTTGGGATTTTCTATTTAATTTTATCACTATAGAATGATGGTAACCAACTTAAAAATATTTTTATTTTAATATTTTCATCCTTAATAAAACCAACATACCTCAGTAATTTAGTAAGTGTTTTTCCAGTTTCCTCTATTGTCATGTTCCCTAGCATGAGGTCAAATAAATCTTGTATTTTCCTTTCACAAGAATGTTGTGACAAATACTTTTTTTGAAGTACCTTTTAAACTGCCTCCGTGAGATTTTTATCTCATCCAAGTGTTTGAAATCCTTGAGCCACTCCCACCATTGATTTTCTTTTCCCTTCAAGTGGTAAATTGCAATTTAAGCCTCTAATTTGGATGAGTAATTGTAAAATTGTAGGTACTTTCTTATTTCCTACAATGAAGCTTCAAATTCCTCTCCCTTCTTATGCTCATGATCAAATGTAAGAGGCTTAATCTTCCTAAGCTCTCCTTGTAAGTTATCCAAGTTAAGCTTCCTTGTTTGTTGTTTAACTAATGATATGCTTGGACTAATAGATCCTAAGAAAACATAAACTATCATAGTTGAATTGCTTGGTGAGTAATGTTGATACCTACCAAAATTCCTAAAATGCCTTGAAATTCTAGTATCCTCCCTCTTTACTTGTGATTCTTTTTTCTTTTGGCTGCCTTTGAATTATATTTGTTGTCGATTCTCCTCTGTAAATTATTTAAATTTTTTAGAATCTGAGCATATTATTGTTCCTCCATCAAATTTGTGGTATCAATCTTATACTTGAGCACTTCCATTTAAAGACTCCTCATAGTCTCCTATAAGTCTTTGTTCTCTAACATTCCTATTCCATGTCCATTTCACTCTATCTTAGCATTACTCATAACAACATTTATAGCTTTACCATCTTCTTCAAAATTATAAGCCCCCTTAGCTTAAGCCATACTTTATTAAAATATCATTACATTGTAAAATTGAAAGTAATTACAATTTGCATCAAATAAACAATAACGTGTCAGTGACCTAATTTAAGTATAATGTTTTACATAAGAATAATAAATGCACTTCATTATAATATATAAACTATTAATACTAGTTACTCTTAGTCATTAAGCTCTTTCTTCTAATAATGAATAGGATATTTTAAATAATAACAACAAGTGAATTGTGTTTAATAAAGAAAGTAATCATCATTAAACTTTTACTTGTAATAATGAATAGTGATATTTGCGTAGGTGATGATTTCAGTTGAATAGAAATTATATAAATAATTAAATATGATTTAATTAATTTATAAAAGACATAGTTTTTTTCACTCAAATTTGTCAAAATTGGACAATACAATTTCAAGAATTTTTAAATTTTTTATTATTTAAAATATATTGTTAAATACATAAATAAATTTAGTCATATTAATTAAATTTTAATAATAAATATTTTTTTCTAAATATATTAAAAATATTATTTAATATCATTTTTATTCAAATTTTATTATCTTCATTTATTATATACCTAGTATTTTATTTATAAATATTTAAATTAGGTTTGAATATAATAAAAATATATATTTAATTATACATAAAGTAATAAATGTGTTATTTAAAATATTTAATTGAATTTATTTTAAATGATGAGAAGAAATTATTGTTATCCTTCACTTTCATCAGGAAGTTGTGTATATAATAATTTTTGTAATAATAACTTACAATTGTGTGAATAATAATTTTTGTTATAATAACTTTGAATTCTGTGGTTGTAATATTTGTTTGAAATTATTTATTCTTAAAATGGTTAAGATTCTTCCGATCGATGTTATGGTTGGTTTATTATTATTGTGAACACTTTTCACCCTTCTTTGAATATCGACTTTCATTTTTATCAAATAATATATATATATAACATAAAACAGAGTAAATGATGAAAACCCTAACCGAGAGAAGATACTATTTTCAATGTTAATTTATAATAAACACGAGTGGTTGTGCTACTTTCCTTTGTTTCTCAAAATAATCACCCTCAACAACTCTGAAATAGAGATGTTGGTTAGAAAATACCCAAAGAGCGGCCACGAAAAAGAAAAAAAACTTTGAATTATTATTTCTTAAACCCTCGTTTTAATCACATTTTACATACGTTGTATGCAGCAATACATTCTACCCACTTTGTATATTCCCATTATATATATGTCAATGTCAAATGATTCTTAGAAATAAAATTGAAGAACTAGTATCATGGTGTCTAATTTTCATATTTCATATTATTAAAATCCAGATATCCAGATATAATATTTGCCGTGTCAGTTTGAACAAAAAGTCTATGTAAATTTATGAGCAAAATCAACCTTCCCAAAATATTTCATTAAAATCTTTAACTAATAAATCAACCCTTTTATATATCTCTTTAAAATTCCTTAACTAACGTAGAGGGAGTAGTTATGGGTCAATACCTTGTTTGAAGGAATAAAACACTGAAAACTAATGTTGTGTTTTGGGATTTTGTATTATAAATAATAAAAGCTTTACAAACTAAACTAGATTAAATTTAGAGCATGTGAATATATTTATTGTAGTTAGGACTAACTATAAACATATTTTCTAAAATATTCGAGTATATAATTTATTCGTTTGAAAATTCCACATAACAATAAAATCGTGGATTTTAATACATATATTTGTTACGTTGTGTATATATCACTTTAATAACAACAGGCAACCAAAGAAAAATAAATTAAATACGAATGTCGGTCTAAATTATCCTTTAAAAGTAAATCTGAAGTGATATTAAGATATTTCCTAATTAAACATTTCATATCATTAAAATATAAGTCTGCTTTAGGCAGTGTATTTTATATATGTGCAAATTCAGCCTTCATATGTCTCATGAAAAGCACTTAACTAACCTGGCGATTAAGTCAAATCCTTTATATTCCTCTCTAGAGATCCCAAGGGAGAGTAGTTAAGGAATCTAACATTAAAAACTAATGTTAGGTTCTGGTATATACTTTGTTATATTATAAATAAAAATTGATATTATGTACTTCAGTGATATACACTTATTTATTAAAATAAATATATAGATATGGTTATCAAACCAAATAAATGGACTATGATAAGAATATCTATGTAATGGAATTTGCAGAATTGAAGTTAAACCATATTAGTATTAAACACACTTTCGTATTGGTTCAATATGATAAGAATATTTATGTAATGGAATTTGCAGAATTGAAGTTAAACCATATTAGTATTAAATACACTTTCCTATTGGTTCAATAATTGTATTAGTGTTCAAATACCTCAATTTATAAATATATATTTTAATATTGCATACTCTTCTATATGGGAAATTGTAATAAATTATATATCATTTTTTTTATACGAAGTCAATTGACTTTTTTTTTCTTCATGTTTTGGCCTTTTCCAAGATATAAGATTAGTTAAAACCTAGAAATTATTTTACATAAATAAAAATCGAATTACGCTCTCTTCTTTAAATAAATGTTGGAATATTTTTAAGTTTTCCATATAAATTATTAAAATAATAAAAAATATACTCTCGTTATTTTAAATTTCAAATATTTGTTTAGTAAATATTTCTCAATTTCAACACTTACCACACATATTAATTTATAAAGATAAATAATACAAATCAAACCATCTATTTGTATGGTTTTGTGATGCTTTTTGGAGTTTGTAGTGGATATCTAGCCAAAATCTAATAGAAACATCTGTGGTAAAATCTTGATTTATGTTGTTTAAATTGTTGTTTTCAATATATATATATATATATATATATATATATATATGATTCATTACCTTGAAAAACCTATAAGGCACTTTGATTCTTCAAAGTTAATCCATCAAACTTGTGATTTCAATGAATCCCAAATTTGATGCAAGGATTCATTAATATTACAAGTTTGATGGGTGAACTCTCCATAATCAGAGTGCCCCGTGTTTGAGGGTGCTGAATCCATATATGTAGTAAAAAAAGTAGTTTAAACAACACAAATCAAGATTTCACCAGTTTTTTTTTTTTTTTTTTTTTTTTGTCTCATTTCACTAGGAAATTTTCCTTTTTGACCATAAATCCATCAACAACTCCAAAAATTCGCACTTAAAGATGACTCATTTTTATTAGGAGTTGTCTCTAAGTCCAAATTTTTTAAAAATTTTCGTCTAGAATCCAATAATGATTCATTGAAATCGCCAATTTCATGGGTGAACTATGCATAATAAAAGTTCTCAAGGGTTTTACAGGGTGGTGAATCCATATATGTAATAAAAAAATGAGTTTAAACAATACAAATTAAGACTTGACCAAAAATGTTTCCATCAGATTTCAATCAGAAATCAACTTGAAACTCCAAAAAGTCCCACTTAAAGACAACTCCTTTTTATAACAAGACAATACATTAGAAATCTCTACCATGATGCCCTAAAAAAGACCTCTCCACGCAACAATATATTATTAGTATTATTTTTTTAATAAAATTAGGTGAAAGGTAAAAGAAATTTTTTATATAATTATAAAGTAAATTATAGTTATGAAACATATTAATAAATAAATTAAAGTGCTTAATGTATTATATTTAATAGGAATTTTATTATGATAATATTAATATAATAATGTTTATTGCTATAATATTATATTATTATTAATGATAATGGTTATTTTAGGTAATGTTTTTATTACTATAACTAAGATTATTAATAGTTAACTAGTTGCTTTTAATGTGACTTTTTGAAAAGTTTTTTGGTGGATTTTTTAGATTAAATTTAATCAAACTCTTTTTATTACAGGACAATACATTAGAAATCTCTACCATGATGCCCTAAAAAGGACCTCTCCATGCAACAATAAATTAATGGTGTTATTTTTTTAATAATATTAGGTCAAAGGTAAAAAACAATTTTTTTTAGAATTATAAAGTAAATTATAGCTATGAAACATATTAATAAATAAATTAAAGTGTTTAATGTATTATATTTAATAGGAATTTTATTATGATAATATTAATATAATAATGGGTATTGTTATAATATTATATTATTATTAATGATATTGGTTATCTTAGGTAATGTTTTTATTACTATAATTAAGATAGTTAATAATTAACGATTTAATTTGCATAAAATCCATCCAGGCCTCTAAACCGAGGGGCATCTAATCCGTCAAAGTCACTCGGGAGACGCACCCAACGAGTGCCACACCAACCCTTATCTTACTAGCTTTTTTAGCATGTCTCTTTCTCCTAGTCCAATGCAGAACCACCCCCTATGAGGCTTGATCCTGGGTTGCATTGTTGACGAGGCACAACATCAACCGATTGTGCTAGTGGAGCTTGATAATTAGTAATATTGTTATTAACATTTTATTGTTAATATAATAATAAGGAATATTGATTATCATTAGTATTAGTTATTTGATATATTTAATAATGATTAAAGGGTTAAAAGTTGATATTATTAAGGCAATAATTATGTCAATAGGAATATTTATTTTGGAGTATGTTTTGAGAATTTTAACTTAGCTATCAATAATTATTATGTGGATGGTATGATTTTAACCTCCATAGAATATTCTAAACTATTCTTAGAAGGATACACAAATCAAAGGCTAAAATTTATTTGTATTCTTTTCCTCCCTTTTAATTAAATTGGTTAATTAAAAAAATGTCATATGAAGTATTTTATAAAATGAGTTATGATTTTTCGCTTATTTGGTATTGATAAGCTATGATATTGACCCATGGTATTGAAACAAAGCCTATTTATAGGTTAACAATCTCAATGATAAAGTGGGGTGAATCTCCATGGTTAAGAACATTACATGTTTTCTTAAAATGTATATATGTTTAGCTTATGTATTAATTCTTTTTATCATTAATAATAATAATAGTAAATAAATAAATAAATTTTTAATTTATTTAATTTTTAGGATCTTTTTTTTTTTAACTTCAGATGTATGATACTACGCTCCCACCCCCTTAAAGTATCTTATGTTGTGGGAGGTGTTACTTGTTTCCTTTAACCCCACCCCTAAGGTATTTATGAGGATGAGGTTACAAAAGAAAATTATTATAAAAGTAGTCAAATATCTAAAAAAAACCACCATCTCATTTAGATCATTGATAACTTTCGAGTGACGTAAATTTCACCTCAAATCAACTCCCAAATTGAAAGTTATGCCCCTCAGAAGTTTAACGAAATATATTAGGCCACATCAGCTTTGTGCTACCACATGGTCCCTTTCTAGCCCCCATGGCACTACATGTCAAAAATGGTGTGGATCCCATTGAGTCCTCACCCTATGGATTTTTTTATTAATATGTAGTTATATTTTGACCTTCTGACATCCATCACCACCATTAGACACCTACATAATTGGATCTAAATCACTATGAAGTCAATTAGGCACATGGACCAACATACACCATGTGGTATCTTTCTATCCCTCGTAGCATTACAACATTAACATAGGCATAGGGAACATCAGATCCTCACCCCATGGAATGTTTCATTACAAATATCCAACCCGAAAACATCCAGACATATCAACTTCGTGATAGCCCTTGCCACCGCTAGGGTTTGAATCCTCAGATCAGAACCATTGTTATAAGGGATATCTAGCGCCAACATAATTTGACCTCTACATAATTATATCGGCCCTTGCCACCAACTAATCTTAGATCTGTGAAAATTCCATGATTGGAATCCTTCTAAACAACTCGTTAATTTTATTCTATTTTGGTAAATAACTAAAAAGAATTATTTACTGTTTTCTATGTTAAATAACTAAACTAGCACATTATAGTATTCACAATGAAAAAATATTGCAGAAAAAAATATACATAGTAGGAAAGAAATAAACACACAATCTACACCATTATATTTGGACAACATCCCTAGAAAAACCTAATGCGGGAAAATTGGTGCAACAGTTGAGGGTTTATATTATTATGCAATAGTTTCTAAATACAATCTTGGATTCTTTACTAGAAATATGATACAGAGAATATATCTGGTAGAAATTTAGTGACAAATAACCTCCCACTATCACTAGCTAAATAACACGGATCAAACCTCTGAGTGGCTAGCCCCAAGCTGCCTTTTCATAGCCTCTATGCAATCACTACACTACCTCTATGTCACAACTCGTAGGGACCGCATCACTCTCTTGGCTGATCGATCTTCTGGTTGGGTGCTTCGATATCTGAACCTTCAGACTCACACCCCGACTCTGGACACTAGATTAGGACTGCTCCTTAATAGAACTTTGGATCTCCTCTCAGACACTATGCTACCTTAGCATGGCTATGTATTTCCTGTTTGGATCTCTCTTTGCCCCCTCTGTGTTGTATTCACCAGATCATGAAAACTTCCACTTGTCACCATCCCTTCCACTCATTGCAAGAAATCTCCTCGAACTTCCTCTGGAACCTGTTGCGCTTCTCTCTTGAGAAATCGATCTCGAGATCTATAATTTGATGTATCTAAAAAAATCTCATAAAGCTTCTTCTTATAATATTATCATTGAAAAATCAACGACCCAAATGAATTCCTAATCAATGGCTCAGATCATCTTGACTCGATATCCATCTTTTTATAGAATATTCACACCCAGTTTAATTAATACCCTTCAATTATTTTAATTTCCTAAGCTGATACTTAGGCATCCATAAAAAATAATTAATTATTTTAATTAAATTGTCTCCGGGTGGAATTTCCCGAAACGATTTATGACTATTGTGGAATGCATATGTCCTAGCCTCCCCGTAAAGGCTATAGAATATCCGATGCTACCAGAAATCAACAAGATCATCAGATGCAACACACTCAAATATGGGAAATATAGCCCCAATGAAATCCAACATCAACACAAGAATATTGGCCCTTGCCACCATCATACCCTCAATCACCAAATGTAAAACAATCAAACAGGGGAAATCTAATGGATGGGCCTCCCAAATAGGCATAATATAATTCCCATTTTACCATTCTTTGGGATGTTTAAGCCTTTCCTTCTACATTTTATAATTTCATTTTCAAGCTATAATGTGTTCTTAGGATCATTAGGAGAGATTTTACATAACATGTATGTCATATGCATCAAATGTGTAGGATATTGAGAGGTTATTTTTCAAATAAAGTAGGAGAATAGTAGGAGAGGATTATGGAGTCTTGTTCCTTGCTATGGGCTAATCATAACTTGGTTGGCTCATGAATAGTTACTACTTCACTGTGGCTACAAGAATACTAGAAAATTAGATCCACATTTCTATGAGTTTTGGAAGGCATCAATCCTCCCTTTAAGGAGGTTTCCCCATAAACACTTTTTGTATAAAATAAGTGAGCTTAAAATATTAGTAGGGATTCAAATTCTAGGATAAATATATTCATTATCAAAGAGCGATTCCTCCTTAATCATTTTAGTTGTTATGTTTCATGTATGAATGTATTTGGATGTTAATGAAAATCATTTCCTTTTCCTCAGTTTTATTTTACTTCAAGGGACCTTAGTCTCCTTGGGTTAGGGTCCAACCCAAGTGCTCAAGCCCCTTCCTTGTACATTTCCTTTCCATTCATTTAGTATAGTTGTGATTTTTTACATGTCTTATTTCTAAGAAAAGTGTTGTCTTTGCAGGGTTTATAAGTGAGCTCCTTATTTAACTTTGGTTATGTACGATGTTATGATAAGAACAAAAATATTTTCATTTATACAATAATAGCTTTCATTAGAGATTCAACTCGACCTTTCCACTCTTATTTTATTTTATGCAATTAGTGGTTCAACGATTATTTAAACATATTTATTTTATTAGTTAGACATGCAATTTATTATAGAGAGATGGTATTGTTTCATGGATTGAATTATTATGGTTTTCATGCATTGGAATCACTCACATCGTAGCCTTTTCACTTGCTACCTTTCATCTAATCAAACTATCCATATGCTAAAATCTAGCTAACTGAGCTACATGGAACTTCTATTATGTTTCTTCCTTTCATGAGTTGACTCATTGTGTGTTACTGAGCTTGGTAAGGTCCCATTTACCCTTTTACAACCTTTAAACACCTTTTCCACCCTTCAAGCCATTCCTAGACTTCATAAAGTTTCTACCATATGTTTCCTGTAGAAAAAAAAGTAATCAAGAAGAAATACGTAGATTGCCTCAAATCACCTCTAGAATTGCACCAAATTTTTTTCTATCATACCTCATCACTAAAAAACATTATGTAAACCTTGAAAATGGAGTTTAGAGGATGAGCAACCCTTTATGGAATTTACATTCATAGTAGTTGTTTCTTTCCTGCAATTACATTTTGTTGCTTCTTCCATGTCTTTGATTTGTTATGCATCATAAAGTAGGATTGATTTTCCTTCAACATTATTGAAATATTTTCTTTGTCTTCTTGCAAGTAGAATATGATTTACTTTATTCATTTTCTTTCTTGAAATAACATAAATTTATTTATTGTAAATAATATCAAGGTTTCATTTTGTTTTTTACTTTCCCATAATTAGATTAGAGTTTCCTTCTTGTCATTTAATTATCTACAATAGAATATGGTATGTTTTAGTTGCTTCATTTCCTACAAGTTATGAAAGGTGTGTCTATAATTCATTGAATTTCCTATAGATAGTGATCGCTATGCATCTTAACCTCTCTTCAATACATCATATTAATATAAATAGAATATATTACATATTGTACATATAGTACTAATACCTCTCAATTTTGTACAATCATTGGGTTGATATTTAAAGTTAAGCCCCTTAGGAGTTCCAACATTCTTTTTTTAATTGTGAGGTTCATTGCTTTTTGGGATCGTTTTCGAGGAGCAGTTAAAGTATGTACTATTTTCTATTTTAAGTTGGTTCATTCTCCTATGTACTATTTTCTATTTTAAGTTGGTTCATTCTCCTTTCCTTTCATGAGAAGAAAATATAAAATTTTTTAATTAGTATTTTTATTTATAAGACACACAAAAAATAAAAAAAAATACATTTATTTCATGCCTCATAGATCTAGGGATAACTTAGGAAAATATTTTCCTAAAACCATCATTTCTAGAAATAGTCATCCTTCATTTTTTTGTGATTGTGGGCCTCCTACTTTGATTATAGAGGATTTATAGGCCTTCTTGGGTTAGAAAATAGATTATTTTTAGGAGCCTATAGGAGTATAATAACCTCCATCACTTACTAAGAATATAGCTATAAATAGGCATCCTGAAGTCTTTCCTATTATGGAGACAAATGGGAAAGCTAAGATGAAAAATTTTAACCCCATTTCTCTTCCACACTTCCGTGGAATGGTCTCTGAGGATCCTAACACCTTCATGTTTGAATTAGATGTAATAAGCAAGAAATATGATCATACCTATAACGATACAAATTGTAAATTGTTTCCTTCTACTCTCAATGATTCAACCTTGCATTGGTTCATGAGTTTAGAAGATGAAACATTAATACATGGGCCCATATGCAACAATAAATGAACACCAAGTAAAAGGACTATTGCAGAGATAGGGACAGAAAATAAGAGATTTTATAAATCACCAAAGGACCAAACGAATCACTAGAATATTTTGAAGAGATATTTTTGTTGAGCTACAAGAGGGCCAACTTCACCCTCACTCGAGAATCAATGAATCTAGTTGTTCTCTGGGGGGTCAGAGAAGATTTGATGGAGACCCTCAATATGCTTTCAAGTGGAGACATTTACTCTCTCAAATATGAAGAAACTAAAAAAAATTTCAAAAACCACTCCATATCTACAAGAAAGAGAGGTAGATATAGATGGGGTTTAGTAAGTCCTTCATCTTCTTTTCAACCATTAAGAATGAAATAGGAGGTATATTGGATGATTTTAAAAGTGAAATATTACAAAAATTTTTCCTACAAATGGACACATTGCAAAATAAGAATAAAAAAGAGGAGGCAAAGGGCTTGGATGATATTCTTCCCTAGATGCACCAAGAGGCACCCTAGAAATGAGTGGCCACTAAATGTTATAGAAATCTACTTTTTGTATGAAGAGATCCATTCAACTGAAAATTTTCCATCTCTTCCAGGTTTGAAAGAAGTATATCAAGGAGTTAAAGGAGGCATGGAGGAATTGTTATTTTTCAACCAAAGGAGGAAACAAGGCCATAGGCCATATTGTCAGGGCATGCACTATCCTTACTCTTCTAATGCAAGTCATGCTGCACCTTTTTAGTCTTGGTATCCACCTAAAAACTTATTGTGGCCCATGACTACTCCTTGGCCCTATCCTGCTCAACCTATCCATTGAGGGGAATGTTGAGGTATAAAATGGGAGTCCTAAGGAAATTATAAAATAATAGTGGAAAAAAAAAAATTATTTTCGTACATCATCAATTTTTAGAGGGAAAAAAGGAAAAACTATTTTTTCAACTTGTATTTTCAACTTATCTCCCTATGGGTTTACTCAAATTTCGAGTGGAAGCTCTCGTTAGATGTAGAATTTTATTTCTCATCCACGACGTACCCATGTTGCATACTTTAGGTGGACCCTTCTATACAAAAAATGAGAAATACATGAAAAAAAATATTGCAAACACAGTTTTTCATGTATTTATCATTTTTCTTGTAGCAGGGTCGATCAAAAGTATGGAACATGGGTACTCCTTGGATGAAGAATTAAATTTTTCATCCAACTAGTACTCCTGCTCGAAATTTGAGTAAAACATTAGGAAGATAAGTTGAAAATACGAGTTAAAAAAGTTGTTTTATTGTTTTATTATTTTTTAATATTTTTACTTTTTTACTCCAGAAATGGTGAATCATCCCCCATGGTTGAAATCGTCATCTTGAATCCTATTGGTTCTTATAAAGTTTATTTTTGTTGTACATTTTCCTTAGGAGGCCCATTTTAGACCTAAAAATGCCCCTAATGCTTTCCCCTTTCAACCATATGAACATAAACCTCCTTAATGGGGCAACACATCAAAAGGATGGAGGCATCAAGCAACCCAAACACCTTCCTTAATTTATCCTCCTCAACCATAGCTACGCCAAAAAATTATACCTAAACAACCAAAAATTATTAATTAGCCAAATATGAACCCCAAAAATAATAAATCCTAACATGTCTATAGTGGAGAGAAATCTTATCCCACCTATGATGTATAAATCCAAGAAATCAGCCTCATATCTAGGAACGTCCTCCCTAATGCTCATTCACCTTCTCAAGTATAAAATCTTGAAGGAGAAAAGGAAGAAAGTATTCCTTAAGCTAACAATCCAACCTACAATGAAAGGTTGACCCACACTAAACCACACACCATAGAAGAAGTTGAAATTTTGGGAGAACTGAAAAATCTGTGTCAAAATTGCTTGCCTTCAAGCCACTAAATATGTTCCCATGAAGGAAGGAAGATGAAGGATGGCCAACTATCAATGTTATTGCATAACTATTTGATATAATGCTTGGTAAGGCAATCATACCAAATTATTTAGATCCTAACAACTTGGTAGTGGATGTACCCATCAACAACATTGCAGTCCCTAATACCCTCCCTGACTTAGTGGTTGCAATCAATTTTATCTCTAGGGAGATAATTCTCAAGATTATTTGAACCAGATCTTGGGATGCAAGACTTCGAAGATCTCAAAAATTTAAATGCAAGAAAAGAGGAAACAATGAATAAAACCTCCAATAAACCTTTTATTAAAATAGAGAATAACTATAAAAGCTACATCGTGGTGGAAAATCTACGGTTTTCCAAAATGCAACTTGTTACATATAGCCTTTTTTAGTTACAATACCATAGGTAAATTACATGGGTGGGTAAATACCATGGGTGAATGAATACCGTGCGTGGATGTCACTTACAATACCATGGGTAAATACCATGTTTGAATGAATATCATGGGTGGATGTCACTTACAATACCATGGGTAAATACCATGTTTGAATGAATATCATGGGTGGATGTCGCTTACAATACCATGGGTAAATTCCATGGGTGGACAAAATACCATGGGTGGATGCTAATTACACTACCATGGGTAAATTCCATTGACGGATAAATACCATGGGTGGATTAATACCATGGGTAGATGCCATTTTCCATTTGTATCATTCCTCCCTCCTTAATAAGAAATGGTCCCCATTGCATGAATTTCCCTCCTGAGAAGCCTTTGTTGAATATAAAGAGCCATTAAAGAGAATGGTTTTTAGTAGTTAACCCATAACCACGATGAAAAAAGATCCAAGGATAGATATACCATGTAATGCTTGTGACCAACTATGATACTCACAATGTGCAAGCTATAAAATGGACTTCGATAAAGTGTGGGTTTGCAAATGACCCATAACCATCAAAAACGAAGATCCGATGATAGAGATACCATGTAATGCTTGTGACCAACTGTGACACTAATAGTGTGCGGCCTAGAAAATGGACTACGATGATAAGGGTTTTTTATAGTTGAACCATAACCTTGGGTTTGTGTGTTACCCATAACTGTGATGTTGGCTTTTCTGGTAGATTCTCCTATCCAATGAGATGTTGTAGAGGCATCTTTCACATTATAGATGTCTTGTTGCAACTTTACTGATAAGTTCTACTACAAGAGATGGAATAAAATTATGTCAAAGACCCATTTGAGGTATTAAATATATATTTCCATTAACATAAGAAAATTAAAATTTAATGATCATTGGAGTGAGAAAATGATTATTGAAAATGATGGTACGCGTGGCTGCACAATGTTCCAGACATGTGTACCTTCAATTTCTCATATATTTCAAACCAGGAATTGAATTAAATTATGTAAAAAACCCATTTGAGCTAATATATAATAATTTAAAATGAGTTATTTTGAAATTTCTAAAATTCTTTATGGAGATCGTAGCTCTTGCATGAAATTTGTTGAATACTACTGCAAAACTTTGAAATTTTGAAATTGAAATATTCTTCGAACCCTCATTTCCATGGAGTAACTTGAATTAGATATCGTTGATCCAAATATTGGGGTGAGGGGGAGACCCATAATATATGAAAAATTGAAATGAAAGAAAAAGAGGAGACAATAATAAAGCCACAAAGAAATTTTTTATTAAAATAGAAAATAATTGTAAAAGCTACATTGTGGTGGGAAATTTTTCCTTTTACAAAATGTTACTTGTTACTTATAGCATTTTTTAGTTATAGTACCACAGGTAAATTCCATGAGTGGGTAAATACCATGGGTGAATGAATATGATGGGTGGATGTCACTTAGAATACCATGGGTGAATGAATACCATGGGTGGATGTCACTTACAATACCACAGGTAAATTCCATGGATGGATAAATACCATGGGTGGATTCCACTTAAAATACCATGGGTAAATTACATGGGTGGAAAAATACCATGGGTGGATGAATACCATTTTCCATTCTAATCATTAACCTCCAAGGAGTTGTAAGGAAAACCACGATAGCGTTCCAACTTGCGGACGTATCCATAATAGCACCTGAGGTTTCCATTGAGGTTGTCATATTTTCCATTTATTATTAGGAGTAACCAACTGATTTGCTTGTCCTTCAACCAAAAAAAAATTTCAATCGCTACCCTCTGATCATACAAAGACCTTGGTTAACAAATATTGATTCATATATCAGTTATGGGGTTGGAAACATGGAAATTACAAATCGGAAACTAATAAAACAACTTGTATTATATATCTCCCTACTCAACTCCTTGTTAAGAATGAATTTATTATGTGGGTAAAAGAGGAAGAAGAAGAGGAACACTATCAATTATCACCATGCCCCCTTTGTACATTAGAAGCCACTATTGGTAGTAGAATATATATGAGGATAATTTAATTGAAAATTTTATGCAAAATAAGTATCTCTTTGCCATGCAAATTAGTGGACCAAAATAAGAACCTTTACGAAAAATTGAAGACAACTCATGGGCATAATTAATCGGTTATGGTCAAAATAATGTAAAAATTATAGAAACCATCCTCTCTAGAACTTTGAAAATCAACCGTTTTCTTTCAGTTCCTCGAGAAGAATAATTTCTCACTACTTTGAGGAAGAATCTTGAGGATTTTTCTCGGTATTAAAAAGAGATGAAAGTAGTACACACCTCTATTTTTACTCATCATATATATATCGAGGAACACCATACACTTTTTTCCAACTCCAAAGAATGATGAACCTTGCACTAAAGGACATTGTAAAAGAGGAATCACATAAATTATTAGATGCAAGTTTAATTTATCCTATTTTCAATAGTGTGTGGGTGTCACCAATATTGATTGTTCCCAGGAAGAATGGGAAATGGATATTTTTCATGGATTATGAAGAAATTAATAAGGCCATTAAGAAATATCACTTTCCTTTACCTTTTATTGACCAATTTTTGGATGCTCTTGCAGGAAATAATTTATTTTTCTTTCTCGATGGGTTCAATGAGTACATTCAAATCCCAATTAGGCTTGAAGACGAGGATAGTAATACTTTGACCTTCCCGTGGGGGACCTTTTCCTACAACTTCCTTCCACTCGACTTGTGTAATTCCCTTTCCACCTTCCAAAGGGTGTATTAATTATTTTTCTAATATTGTACATGATTTGGTTAAGATTTATATGGATTAATTCTTACCTCATGAAGATGATTTTTGAGGAATCCCTCTCCAACCTGTGCAAAGTTTTGAAAAGATGTATAGAAACGAATCTTTGCTGAAGCCCTAAAAAGTTTCATTTTTTTATGGATGTAGAAATTTTTCTAGTCCACTTCCTCTCTAAGGAAGGAATTTAGGGTGACCCTAACAAAATTTATATTTATTAAAAATGTTTTTGTCCAAGAAAGACAAAAATAAGTTAGGATATTTTTAGGATTAGCTACATAATGTACTGTATATATTCTATATTTCAGTAAAATTACTTCATGTTTGTTTGGTTTATTAAAAAACAACTTAGATTTATGTTGGAAAAACCATTTTCAAAAGGAAATTGAGGAGATAAAAGAAAAATTAACAAGCACACTAGTTCTTATGGTCCCAAATTGGGCCTTGTCCTTACACATTCACACAGATGCATTAGACAAAGTTGTAGGGGAAACATTGGGTAGCTAGAAGGAAAATTTCCCTATATTATCTATTTCATTAGTAAAAAATTGTCCAAGGTTGAACTCAATTACATAGTCACCAAAAAAGAGCTTTTGTCTATGGTGCATATATTGAATAAATTCAGACATTACATTACCATGTATCCAGTTTTTGTGAAAACATATCACGCATTGACTAAGTACTTAGTCAATAAATTCAATGTCAATGCTTGAATTGTTAAATGGTTATTTCTATTATAACAATTTGATCTAACCATTTTTGATAATCTAGGGAAAGAAAATTTGGTTCCATACTTCTTGTCTATAATAACCCTATCTTTACAGAATGAAGAAATGGTAGATGAAAAAATTCCATATGAGCACCTCTTCTCAATATCATTGTTTTCACCTTGGGTTTTTGATATAGCAATTTTTTTTTTTTCTAGTTTCCTCCTAACGTTTCTTCCAAAGAAAGGACCAAAATTGCCAGGAAAATGACCCATATACGTAGATTGGGTACAAATATTTATATTGGGGCATGATCATATCTGAATGAGGTGGGTAAGATGATATTAGGTCTATGAAATCCTCTCGGCATTCCATGATGGGCCCTATGGGGTCCTCTTTACTTTTATGAGAACAAATTAGAAGATTTTTTCTGCAGGCTACTACTAGCCTACCCTTCATCACGATGTTAGGAGATACAATACATGGTGTGATGAGTTCCAGAGGTTGGGGAATCCTAATGAGAGGGATGAGATGCCCCTACAATATCAAGTGAATTTCAAGCCATTTTAGAAGTGGAGCATGGAATTCATTGGACCTATTAACCCCCCATTTGGACAAAAGAATTATAGCATCATACGAAAAAATTATATGACTAATTGGGTTGAAGTAAAGGTAGTCAAGGTGGAAAAAATGTAGAAAGTGGTAGAGTTATTAAGGGAGAAAAATTCTTACAAAATTTGTTTCTTAAGGGAACTAGTCATAGACCAAGGGACTCAGTTCACTTCCACCTTCATAAATGAGATAATGAGGTACCATCATATAATACTTATGAAGTCCAACCCATATCAACCTCAACGAAATGGGTAAGTGGAAGTGACCAATAGAGAACTAAAGGGCATCTTAACTAAGGTTGTTAACAAAAAAAAGAAATATTGGGCAAAAAATTGTGTTGAGGTTGTTTAGGCCTACAACACTAATTGGAATAACACATTAGATTTACCTCCTTTGATTTGGTCTATGGAAATCATTTTTTACTGTTCATTGAATTTGAGTATAATACATTACAAATCACAACATAACTTGACTTGAACATTAAAAAATCTTAGGAAGAGAGATTTCAGTAGTTGAATGATCTTGATGGACTCTGTTTACATGATATTATGCACACTAAAGTAATTAAATTACAAAGAAAAGTTATGCATGATAAGAACATCAAGGTTAGGGCATTCGAGGAGGATTATTGGGCCCTCTTGTATGTTTCTAGTTTAAAATAATTCAAAGCGAAACTCATTACTAGATGGTTGGTGTTATGTGGGATTTATGATTGTAGAAAAAAGTATCTCCCCTAGGTTCAATGGCCAACCTAGAAAAATAGAGAAAAAAATAACCCAATGCTTTCCTTAAAGTAAATAGATGATGGAATGAAGCCTACCTAGAATCCGTCGCATGCTTCATTCCTTCTTCAACTTGAATGCTCCAATTACAACTCTGATTTCCAAAATTATAACCTGCACAGTGAGATAACACAAGACAAGAAACTATGAGATATATGCACTATCATCTAAGTATTATATTAGATATATCAACATGGTATTGAAATGAGTGAAATAAGGACAATCACATATATGAACACAGAGAACTCTTTGCATTAATATAAATGGAAGGATATTGTAACCACAAATAATTATTGATCTTGTAGAAGAGCTCCTCCAAGTTCCTAAATTTTCCTTTCCTCGTCACAATATGAACCTCTAATCACCCTAAATGCAAGGAATTTTAACCTCTCACCTCAAAAACATAAGGGTAGAATACAAAATCCAACAATTCATTTTAATCTCTTGCATAGGCAAGATGGTAAATATATAGAGGAGTGGGGTAATTTGGGAGTTCTTATCCAATTACCAATCTAAGGTTTTAGGTCCACGTTTTATGGGAGGATGGGATAAAACGATAAGAGATGGAAACTACAAAGAAGGATGAGATACAATATAAATTTTTAATCCAAGGTAAATGGTTGTAAAAAATTCTACAAGCTTCTCGAAGAGGAAGCTTATGGAAATTCTCTGTTTTTTCCTAATTTCTAGAACCAACGCAGGTGAAAAGGGGAGCAACTTGTAGGTGATCAACACTAGAAATAGTGATGCAACCTATAGGTGAATTTTGTCCAGAGGAATGCCAATGAGCATTGGTACTAAAAATTTATCAGATGAGGTTGTTTGAGGCAGAAATTCGGGGAAATGAAGGAGGTTCACTTAGGGCTTTGTGCAATTATGTTGAAAACAGGTAATATGATGTTGATTGATCCCATTAGGATGCCTAATGAATGGATTTTAAAAAATTACCTATAATAGAATTCCCCCTAAGTAGCAAAGTCAGAAATGATGATTCATGAATGAATTTCTTTACCTTGTGACAAGTCGGGATCAAGAACACCAACGAGCTTCATATCTTACAATACATTTAGATCATGACGTCTAGTTTATAAGCTAGGCATACTCATACTAAATACATAAGAAAACATGACATGTATAGTGATCAAAAGACTCATCTATATATGCAACTAGTGGACCCATGACTGGATTACTATCAAAATGATCACAACTATTATACATTGTGATCTCTATATAACTCCTCGAATCACAACTGAGGTGGATGAAACTAGATTTGGGGTATTATATCTCATTCACACAACCATCTAATGCACCATTCTAACCATATTAATTAATGGGATGAGGTTAGACATGGTAGACACCATGTGATTACTGGTTGATGATGTAATTCGTTAACAAAAATGAGAGAAGCCATTGATGATGTTAATGACTCTTAAGGTACTATAGTACAATAGGTAAGGTGTGATTAAATGAGTTGATGTTAAACACGACAAGAAGTTTTTCGGTCAAAGGAAAATGATGTAAACCTATTTTTGAGAGTGAGGAAATTTTCCATTGATGTATGCAAGCACCAAGGTACCAAAGGGGTTTTCTAAGTCAACATCTTGGATGATGTGGTGATGTAGATAGGAAGGGACCCATCGCATGAGGGCCTTGAGGTATCCCCCATAAACGACACAAAATGAGTATCATGATTGAAATATAATGATGAAGATACCGAACTGGATCAGGAAAAAATAAAACATTAAATGAAGGCTTAAGATTATTGTGACAGATATCAACTAAAACACTTCTCTTGAACACATAATGACATTAAATATAGTTGGAAGCATTGACCCAAGACTAAGATGAAAGATTCAAAAAGGTATGATGAAATGAATGAAAATCAGATTACCCAACCCAATAGCCACAAAGATGAAGTGGAAGGTTGTCGAGTTCAAGAGCGTCTCGCTGCCATTCGAAAAATGGAGCACCTTGTTTTACCGATTTCCCCAACCATATTTGTCAATACCTATTTATTTTTTAACAAGCTTGAGGAGGATAACATATGATTAATATGTAATTTCATCCTTGAGATGAATCCATTTGAGTAATTTTAATGAGCCCTAAGAAGGTGT
This sequence comes from Pinus albicaulis, assembly GCA_034641835.2. Classification (NCBI taxonomy): domain Eukaryota; kingdom Viridiplantae; phylum Streptophyta; class Pinopsida; order Pinales; family Pinaceae; genus Pinus; species Pinus albicaulis. The sequence continues at coordinate 646,499,927 of CM076584.1, read as the reverse complement.
GGATCGACCTTGTCATGTTCGACAAGTCCATCATTGTTTTATGTTTTAATGAGTCAAGTGAAGGTAAAAATCAACATCTTTATCATATCTAGAGGGTTTTAAAAAGAGGAAAAAAATAAAACTCTAGATTTTCTTTTTCGTAGAAACAAATACTCAAGATAACATCTTATCCATGTCCAACTAAGGTATTCCTTTTTTCTAATTAGTCCATCTCAGTCCGGAAAAGAATTAAAATTATACTACGTGAACGTATTTTCATTTACTTTAACAAGTTCATAAATACAAGTACTAGACAATCTTTTCATGATTTGGGAGTCTGAAAATAGATGAAAGAGGACTCCAAGGGGTTCCTTTTTTTTAGTTTTATGCCCGAAAAATAGATAAAAGTATGCTCCATAGTCAAAATAACCTACTTAAAACATGTCAAAACACCATTAAAAGTTTACAACCTGCTCAAAACACTACAAAAGGATTAAACATACATGTTTCATAGTAAAAATGAAGCATATCTAGGTCAAAACATTAAATTTAAAAAAAATAATGCAAAAGTTACATTCAACAGTGAGAGTTTTTGAGCACTTTTTCCCTCAATCTTCTGTAGTTGATTGCGGCCAATCCAGTGGATCATTTGGAGTACCATCACTTCCAGGTAGGAGCTAAAACCGTTATATTTCATTTGATGGTCCATTTTTGTTTTTTCATGTCAAATTTTTGAGGTTTTGAGGGCCCTGGGGTTACTAAGACTCACCCTATGACCAACATACCCCCCTCTCTCGAAAATACATTGCACCTAGGAATATTTTGACTGTTAGGTGAGGTGAAATGCTCTGGTTTTCACTACAGGGGTGCATTGGGCATAAAAATCTCAATAATTGGTCAATTTTCCATCATTTTTTGTCATATTGTTCTCATCAAAAGGAGCCTAATGAATTCCTTGTTTATGTTTCAGGTACACATTAGCACAAAATGGCATTCATTTGGTGAGAAATAGAACACAAAGAGAAATATTTGACTATAGCTAATGATCCTGCCACTATCCAGGAACTAGAAAATTGTGGCTTGTTGAAATTAATATAGCTAATTTGTAGGAGGCAACAAATGCAGTTGTTGAAATACCTCATTCGTTCATGGGTTGTTTAGGCATATGCCTTCGGGTTTGGGGAAGATATGCTTGAGACCAAGGTAAATGATATCTACTTTCTTATAGGGTTATCAAAGAGGTGTGCCCCCATATTTATTTTAGGTGGGGGGAGTGGTGGGGAGACCAAGAAAGAATATATCAACACTTATTTTAAACCTCAAGCCCAACCTACAAGGGATGGGAAGATTAATATCAAATATGTGACCTAGTTATTGTTGAAGATGATCCTATTTATCATTGCTAGATTGGAAGGCAACTTGACACTTGATGTAGCAAGTTGATCATACATGTAGTATGGGATAGAGTGTCTCATGCCAATAGTATTCAATTGGAGTGAGGCTATCTTGGTCAATATGAAATAAAAACTGACTAAATAAAAAGAGGGGAAGTTGAAAAACTTCAGTTATGGTTCAATTTTAATCTATTTTTATTTAGAGTGGGTGTCGTTGCTTCAGCCTCAGCAAGTTATAATAGAGTTGATCTATATGCGGGTACCACAGATAAGGCATTGGATAGATCATATGCCAGGACATGTGGGTTTGTTGGCGATTAGGTTTTCATTGACCTTGTTTGGATGGCTGCACAAATGTTTTGTCATGATCGATGAATATCCTTATGCAGGGATGGATTTCCACGATGATCCCAAGATCATGCTTCCTAAGGGTGAGCAATGGGATGCTTCTGGTAAAAATATTTGACCATTAAGCTTTTGAAAGTTTTACAATTTTTTGTGTTTTAAATGTTTCAAAGACTAAAATATTTGATGTTTCATGCAGATGTTGGACCAGTTCGACTAGCAGGTGCATCATATCTTCATCGTCCAAGAGGAAAACGATATGATAAGGAAGTTGTACCAGTACAAGTTGTTGAAATACGATGAGATGTGCTACGAGATCTTGAGGTAGCTGAGATCCTATTGGAGGTAGAGTGCCACATGGAGGGATTGACTGACGAGGTTGATTAGACAATATTTGATTAGGTTCTAATGCGACTTTAGTGACACACCATCGTGGTGACAAGCCGTATTAGTAGTTTTTTGTGCAAGATGGCTCATGTAGTGTATTTTTATCATGAGAACCATTAGTCTAATTAGATGTTTGCTTGTAGCTTTTCATATGGGATATGTAGCCATATGTTTCTCGTGACACAAGCTTTTGTAAAACTAAACTTATATATATATACATGTTTTCAATGTTTCCTAGTTTATATTATGTTTTCAATATGATGTAATGTGAATTTAAAATTATTTACATTCGTTGAAAATGTCTATCTAAAATGAGATTATATAGGGAATCTACTAAAGTGTTTAGATTTCTATAAATGTGTTAATATTGTATGAAACTGAAATGTATTTCTAGAAGGCGTACTGTCAAAACCATGTGAAGGATGGTGGGATTTCTAACCGAGTTGATATTCATAAATTATAGTACCACAAGTTGGGAATCGAGTCTGATGACTAAACAACAGATACCATGTGAAATAACATCAAATAGTAGCTCAACCACTGCATTATACTTAGTGATTTTGTTACTCATGTGACCAATGAAAATTACTTGCATACTCACCAACTCGTCATTTGGAGAAAATATATCCCACACTACAGAAGATAAGTTTCGAGTACTATGACTAGCACCATCAACATATCCAATGTACGATTTGAGAGATGTCAACATATGCAAACCAAACATAAACATGATCAACATAAACCATGGGAAACTTTAAAAAGGCACACTACAAACACACTCAAACACACTTATAGATAGTATGTACATAGTGAACTATGCCTAAGATCAAGCATAGTATTTTTTGAGGCACAACCAATTTCTAGGTTGTCCTAGTGGAACTCCATCGAAATATATCAACTCATAGGCCCCTTTTTCAAGGACACACTTGATAATGTATGTGCCCAACCACATATGTTGGAAATTTCCCGGGCCTAACATATCAGCCTCCTGGTCATACAAGAGAACCAGGTATCCTCCAAGAAGACTCGATGCTTGAAACTTTTCTCGTATTGCGCCTTAACATGTATTTGATGAGCTTCGTTGGCTAAAGAGGCATCATAATTATTTTTAATAAAATGATTCAAATCTAAAATACACTCCTCCTCTATGGAGGTAGTAGGAATAAGTTTGATAATTAGTTTAAATGATGGACCATAGACCCACTGAAAGGAAGTGAATCCTATAGTAGTCCTCATTTAGGTTTGGTATAATGCCCACAAGGTTGTGCAAATAAGCAGGTGCCAGTTTGATTTACGGATCCCTACCATACATTGAAGCATAATTTAAAGAACTTTGTTGACAACCTTAACCTATCCATTGGATTGTGGATAGTAGGGAGTAGAATTTTCATGCAAAAGTCCCAAATTGAAAGCTATTTTAGTGATCATATGATTCTATAAATGTTTTCCATGATCTGTAACTATCGCTTGTGGTAGGCCAAACGTAGTTTAGAACCGCAAGAATGCCTCAATTTCGACACTCCATTTCAACTATATTTCCTTATTTTTTTCAACACCATTAGCTCAAACAAGTGTTAAACTACAAATTTTGACTTGGTAGTGTATTATACTGATATATTTTTCATATTTTAAAATGTTCCTTATTATTAGAGTAAAATTTCCATTATCTACATAATTAACGCAATTTTGTAGCCACTGCCATGGTTCGATAGTTTCTGAGGTGTTAATGGACCAGCGAAATATATGGGCATGTGAAACATGATCGTATCATGGATCTAATCCTATTCATCTGGCCCAAATCAAGCATGAAATCACGTAGATACACAGTCAAATCAAAATTCAACCTAGGTGCTGAAACAAGCGAGCGAGTAGTCTAAAGCCATCACACTTCGCGATTTGCTCTGCCATGTAGAAAATCATGAAGCAAAAAAATTCTAAATTTTATTTATAAGTTCAAGATTGAATTTTTTAGAACAAATAAGTGTAAAATCCTCAAAATAATTAATGACATGATTTTATAAATACAGGGTCAACAAATGAATTAACTGTGTGAATTATGATGCAATTATAATCTCATTAAAAATCTAATTTTATTCCCTAATTTAATGAAGAAGTATTTCAGAGCGTCAATGCACAACTAATGTTGGATTAGATTCAAAACCATATGTGATGGAGGGCCCCTACGAGAGAAAAGGTTATATTTCATTTATGTTTTTACACTTAGATGTTTTCCATAGCTTCATTTTTAAGCTGAGGCTATTCTTTCACTAGATTTCGTAGTGTATATGTATGATTTTATTTTATTCTCATTCTTATGTTATAATTTGTAATCATTTCCAGAATTTCGTAGTGTTTTAAAATAGATGCATGAGTTATTTTTATCATCTGATGTATTTTCAATTATTATATTTATTGTGTTGTATTCATTTCTAGAATTTCACCTTGTTAGAATAGAATTGTTTTTGACATTTGATGTAGATTCATCTTTCTTTTTAAATGGTTAAATTGCAGAAGTAATCTTAGTTTTATTTCCTTACAACAGTGATTTATGGTAGATTAGTTTTTCCTGTGTGATCAATTTCAAAGAACATTGAAAGATTTCATTTCCAATTTTAGTGAGTTCCTTTCAAGCAATAGTGATTTGATGATTTAATTTTTGGTAGAAGGGTGAGAATGTTTTCTAGTTTTATAATTATTTTTGTCCAAGAAAATAAGTGATTTGGTCATTTCTTTGCTCAGTCTTAGTTACATAATATTTCATTTCTAAAAACATAAAAAAATATCATAGTTCTTCTAAAGTTGATTTTCTTATATTAGATTATTAGAATTTTTAGATACTAATAACCAGTTAGGACTTTTCTTCAAGGGATTGTTATATCTTTTGAAACTTAGTTAAATTTGAATTTAGTTGAAATTCAATCAATCAAAGATATACAAAATAAAAATACTTTTAAAAACAAACCTTGAGAAATATATTCATCAGAATAAACTAAGTAAGAAAGGCTTCTAGCATATATATTGTACTTTCACTTCACAAGTTTAACAACTCTGATCAATAATTTATGATAGCAATTTAAGACAATTAAATTGACTAAAACTTTTGGCGTCATTCCGAGGAAGTGTAAATAGAAGCCTTTTCTATATAAAAAAAAAATTATTCCATAAAAATCGAAAAATGACATGCATAGAGAAAGATATTCTAGGGGTATATTTGTAGCTAGAGGTAGAAGCTTAATTCCAACAACACCATTCACCTCATCAAGACCTCGTAGTGCCACGCCATCCACCCAAACTCACATACCATTTTTACCAAGTAGATATATACTTCTTGGGATATTAAGATTAGAAATTCAACCTAGGGATTCACTAACTTCATCAATTGAAGCAGTTGTGGAAGAACAAGATTCTACATCCCCAACAGAAGGAGTAATATTACTAACCTCTACTGGAGAATTTTTTTTAGCTCAAGAACTAGAAATCCCTAGTGAGGAAGAGGAAGAATAAATCCTATTTAATATACCATTGATAGAAGAACCAGAAGAATTATAAGAAGAACAAACAATCCAAATCTTGGAATCTTATATTAGTTCAGAGTAATGTACAATGGTGGGGGAGGGGAAGGAGAAATATACAACAATGATGAAAATTTATGAATCGGAGTAGGTGGGCCTAGAATTGGAGGTGGAGGTAGAGGAAGAGGAGGAGATGGATGAAGAGGAAGAGGTGAAGGTAGGGGAGATAGAGGAGAACCAGATCCTGTTGGATTTCCTATACTTGATGAAGATACTACTACTGCAATTAAAAATATCTCGCCCTCTATCCTTCCTAACTTCCGTTGATTAAGAAGTAAGGATCCTGAAACATTTCTTTTCGAATTTGAAGTTTAATTTAGATCATATGAATACCTACTCGATTCTAAAAAAATGAAATTAGTTCCAGCTGCCCTTAAGGATGCAGCATTGAAATGGTTCATGGGCTTAATAACACACTCTATTAGAACATGAGAAGAGAAGAGAAATTAATTCTTACTAAAATACAAGGACTATTGCATGCCTCATAAACAAAAAAATCAAGTTATTAATATGATGCAAAGAGAAGATTAAAATATGGAGGATTTAACTGAAAGATTCAGTTGTAATCTAAAAATGGCTAAAATGGAAAATTTGGATCAAGATACTTTGAAAGCTCTCCTACTAAAATCCATTAGAGATGAATGGATAGATATCCTTAACATGATGGGAAAAGGAGATATTTCTCTATTCTCATTACCAAAAATTTATGAATTATGCATACATATTTCAAGAGGTAAATCAAGAGTTTGAAAGAATTCAAGAGATCGTGTTCTCTCTAGAATCAATAAATTTGTAGCTCGAATAGTAAGTAGGTCTGAAATAAGAAATTTTCTTGATGAATTTAACATAGATATTTTAGGGAGTCTTAGTGAAGAAATAAACACCTTGAAATTACAAAACAAGAAAAGAGATGAAAGTGATGCCTTATCTATATTTTGTCCAAAGTGCAGAAAGAAACATGCCTTAAGAGAATTCCCCCTTGATTTTAAAAGCGTAGAAACCTATGTTATATGTATAGAAAATCATGAACCAAATAAGTTTCCTTCCATCCCAAGTATAAAAGTTATCTACCAAGAGGAAATGGTTCCAAAATAGGTAGATCCTATTTTCTTTGTTTCTAGAAGACCATGGAAAGGATCACAAACTCAAGGATTCAACATTCAAATGTATATTGAAGCCCCAAAAAATAGCTGGACTGCACCAATGCCTTCGCAAAATCCTTGGTCTCAATCACAACCTTGGACAAAAGGATGGAAAAATACTTATGGTAGATATTCTCAATATCACAAAGATCCACAATTTTATCCATACTTTCTTCCAAAACACTTTCCTAAATATAGTCAACAACCTCAACCTCAGTTTCAAAATCAAAATCCACAACTTTCATTACCATTTCCATAATGAAAAAATCGATTTCCCGATCAACAACTTCCAAACTTAAACAATAAAAATGCAAAACCTATTTACAACATGGAGGGAAAAAACTTTCAGAGTTATATTATAACTCCATTAGATATTTATAATGTACAACTTAGATCTGGTAGAGTATTAGAAAATAAATTACCATATGTTGTTATCCAAGAAAAACTAAAGGATGATCATTTTGATGAAGAGATATATCTTCATCAAATTAAGATTGTCAAAAGAAAAATATCTATTCTAAAGAAGAGGCATCTCTCCATTAGAAAGAAAATCTTCAAAAAAACACACATGATACTCTAATAAACTCAACTCCCATTATAGAACAACCTTCGGTATCTATCTTAAAATCGCCTTTCCCTGAAATATTACAAATTGATAAACGGGTGGAAAAACAAATCATGATGCCTAATTATGCTATGTTAGATGAGATAAATAATTTTTGAATAAAAATCCCTTTTCTACAAGCTATCAAATAAATTCCAATCCTTGCAATCACAATAAGGGAGTTAAGTATAAAGAGAGTAGGAAGAAAATGAAGAGAAGTCAAAAGAATACAGTTAGTTGGAAAAATTGCAGACATCATGATGGCAAAAACAATAATACAGAAATATTTGGATCCAGGAAGTCCCATTGTGAAAACGCACATCAATGGTATCGAAATTCCAAACACATTGATTGACTTAGGACTATCCATATACATCACGTGGAAACAAACTATGGATCAACTAGGACTTCCAAATCTACAATATACACCAACATTGTTACAACTAGAAGATAGATTTGTAATTAAACCTGATGGTGTGGTAGAGGAGACTTATGTATCCTTATATTCTTGGGAATATCTAGTCAATTTTATCTTAAACCCGAAGAATAACTTAGGAGTACATCCATTAATCTTAGGAAGACATTGGTTAGCTACAACTGGCGCTTTTATTAGTTGTAGATATGGTGATATGTTTATCTCTGATGGTAGTTCAAAAAATAAATTCACATTATATCCATCAGAAAAATCAATGATAGAGGCATAAAATGAAGAATGGATGGATGGTGATAATGATATAAAACCGTTTTCAGTATCTCGCAAATTAGTGAAGAAGATTAGATTCTAAATTCAATAGAAAATAATGAATTATCTTCGCACTATAAGAGTAGTAAAATTTTTCAAGAACATTGCAATATTGAATATCTATCTTCCAAAAAAATGTCTTTATACTCTATGGAATAATTTGGCAATTCTTCAATAGAAATATTTCCAAGTAAATATTTAGATGTAAAAAAAAATCTGGGAGAATTTCAAAAGAAGAAACTAATGGAAACATTACAAAAACACTATTTTGGATATGCATGGGAATACACTAACATGACAAGAATTAATACTGAAACTTGCATGTATCACATATATATTGAAGATAATGCCACACTAGTCTGATAACCTTAGAGAAGAATAAATCCAAAAATTAATGGAAATTGTAAAGGAGGAAGTAGAAAAACTATTGAATGCAAACTTTATTTATCCAATATCAGAGACTCATTGTGTTTCGCCTTTAGTAATTGTCACCAAAATAATGGAAATTGGAGAGTATGTATTGATTTTAGGGAACTGAAGAAGCCTACTTTCAAAGATCATTTTCCATTACCTTTCATCGATCAAGTTTTAGGTACATTAGCAAGGAAGAAATATTTTTCATTTTTGGATGGCTTTAGTGGATATAATCAAATTCAAGTAGCACCAAAAGATCAAGACAAAACCACTTTAACTTGTCCATGGGAAACTTACGCCTACAAAGTACTTCCTTTTGGATTATGAAATTCACCAACAACATTCCAAAGAGCAGCATTGTGTATTTTCTCTGATCTAATTGATGATTGTGTGGAACTTTATATGGAGCATTTTATAATTTATGGAAATTATTTTGAAGAAGCCCTTGAAAATTTGGAAAAAGTTCTCATAAGAAGTAAGGAAGAAAATCTCTCATTAAGTGATGATATTTTTTTTATGATTTTTATTGAGGGGATTGTTTTAGGATATCATATCTTAGGAGATGGAATTAAGGTGGACTCATCTAAAGTAGAATTTATTTTCAAATTAGAAATCCCAACATGTCAAAGAGATGTTAGGGTTTTTCTTGGTTTTAATGGATACTACAGAAGATTCATATAAAACTTTCCAAATATTCCATCTACACTCTTCAAATTTCTTACAAAAGATTATGAATTCAGGTGGACTCTTGATTTCCAAAAGACATTTCAAACTTTGAAAGAAAATATTTTTGAACCACTGATCTTAAGAGGACCAAACTGGAAATTTCCTTTCCATATTTCAAATGATGGTTTAGAAACAACGCTAGGAGTTGTATTGGGAGAAAAATAGTTGGCTCCTTATGCCATTTATTATACAAGTAAAAATTCAACTCCTAAGGAGTTAAATTATACCGTTACTAAAAATAAGTTTTTGGTTGTTGTCCATGGCATTAACAAATATAGACATTACATCCCTGGATATGAAAATTTCGTTCACATGGATGATTTTGTAGTTATATATGTAATGAATAAATCAATCACCAATTGTAGAGTCAGAAGATGGTTATTATTATTACAAGAATTCAATATCACCATTTTAGAATGATCTGGAAAAAAAAACATAGTTGCTGACTCTTTGTCTAGAATTAAAAATGATAACAATGATACACCAATAAAAGATAATTTTCTTGATGAATATATTTTTGAAATATCTACGAAATCTCCATGGTTTTTAGACATTGCTGAATATTTTTCCATGGGGAATCTACCATCATATCTGTTTCCTAGACAAAAGATGAAGATAATTCAAGTGAGTGCATCGTATTCATGGATAAATGAGGAATCGTACAAGATAGGTCTAGATCTCATCATGCAAAGGTGTATATGAGAAGATGAAATAATTGAGATACTAAAATCATTTCATCATGAACCATATGGAGGAAACTTTGCTGAAAAATGAACTTCTTACAAAGTCCTTCTCTTAGGATATTATTGGCCTTCCCTTTTTAAGGATGCTAAGGAATATGTTAAGGGATGTGACAATTGTTAGAGAATGGGGAAACGTGTTCCTTTAGATGAAATTTCTTTCCAACCTTAGGTACTTATCAAACCTTTTGAAAAATAGGCTCTATATTTTTTCAGACCAATGAATCCACCATCAAGAAAAAAGAGGTATATTATTGTCTGAATTGATTATGTCACTAAATGGGTAGAAGCTAAAGAAATTTATTTTTCTACTGGAAATGATGTAGTTTCATTTATTTTTTAGGATCTTTTTTACTCATTTTTGTGTCCCAGGGGAAATTGTGACAAATCAAGGAACTCAATTCACATCCAGAATGGTGCAGAAGGTAATAGAAGAATATAAAATAAAGCATAGGAAGTCTACTCCAATATATCCGCAGATAAATAGACAAGTAGAATCCACTAATAAAGTGATTGAAGCAATCCTTATGAAGAATGTACATTTTCATAGAAGGGATTGGGCACAAAAGCTTCTAGAAGCTTTATGGGCTTACCACACCACATGGAGAAGTACAACATGACATACTCCATATGAACTTGTGTATGGGAAGAAATTCATGCTTCCATTTGAGTTCCAAATAATAAATTTCAAAACAACAGTTAAGCTGGGACTTGACTTGTTAGAAGAACAAAAGCATAGAATGGAACAACTCAATGATCTTGATGAAATAAGACAAGATGAAATTCAAAAGACCAGCCTAGTTCAAAAAAGAGATCCAGATGGAATGATAAATATATCAAAGAAAGAAAATTTGAAGTAGGAGATTGGGCACTACTCTTTGATTCAAAGTTCAAGGATTTTCAATGGAAATTTCAAACTCACTGGCTTGGGCCTTATGAAAGTGAAAGAGTCTTCGATAATGGAGTAGACAGGATCAGAACCATTGATGAAGAAAACTTTCCTCTCCTCGTAAATGTACATCGACTAAGGATCTAACACAAGCCATTGAAAAGGGAGGAATTTGTTAATGTTTTTCAAGGTAATGCTCATATAAAGTTGGTTAATAAGACTTCTTCTTCTTCTCCAACTTAAACATCTTGTTTCATTTTATCACTTTGAAAAAAAACAAAAAATATAAAATAAATAAATATATATATATATATATGTGTGTGTGTGTGTGTAAAAATAAAAATAAATAAAGGTAAAATATATGTATATATAAATAAATGTATAAGTATGAAAAAAAATCATTGATTGACATACTTATACATAAAATCTAAGGTGAAAACCAAAATTTTTGGCACCTTACATTTTCTGTATTCCTGTTCTAAACTCCCAGTTTCATTGCATCCCATTTTCTTTTTCAAATGAATAAAAAAATATAGTTACATAATTTTTGAGATTATATAGCTCTGATGGATTTCTGCAGCTCATATATGACATGACATTTTTGACTGAAGCAATTGAAAAATACACTGAAGAGTGCCTGAAGACAAGACAAAGAGAAACAATTGAAGGTTAGCAACCTCAAATTCAAGGTATGCAAATGAAAAAAAATATTTAATAATAAGGATGTAAACATTGGCATATGAATTATATGGTAATTTTATACCACCAATCCAAAAACATTATTAATAAGACCTGATCATGTCAAATCAAAATCAAATTTCAAACTCTGCCGCTTAACCCTCGTCATTACATGACCTATCCAAGATGAAATACTGATTTCGTTGTTGAAGTCATCTAACTCATACTCTAACGCTCAGTTCTTATTGACCTCACTCACACTCGATAATTCTAAAGCCTCATTCATTCAATCACACTTCCATTCATTCATTCCGAAGCATAATTCACTCACAATTTTACTCATACTGGAACCGTCAATTTACCTTGTCAAAGAGGAAATCATAAGGTAAAGCTTCTCAAATCCATGGGAGTAATAGTGAGGACGGAAATGAAAGGGACGATGCTTATGGAGGGTTACCCACAGATAAAATAGGCTAAAAAAAAAGCACAATGGCTCAGTTTCATGGAAAAATTTGCAAGTTTTCAAAAATAGGTAACTAAGTCATTTTCTAGATCTTTCAATGGAATGGAGGTTGAAATCAAAGATGTTATGTTTGAAATAACAAATTATTTCATAGATGAATCCAGCAGACTGCCAAGAACTTGAGATAGGTGGTTAAAAAAAAGAGGAATCAGAGGTAAATAATGGAAAATATTTCTAAAAAACCCAGGTATGGATACCACCATCTTTAAATGGGTAATCCCCAGCATAACACTTAAAGGAAAATGGAGGAATTTTCTATTGATAATTCAAATATTTAGTACATGTGAGGGAATATTTGAATGCATGTTATTTTATCATGTTAGGTTGTTGATGAATTTTCTTGAAGGCAATGAAATAAATCTTCCATATGTTTTGTTGCATAGTTTGAGAAAAATATCAGGGAATGTTCAAAAGAGAATTTAGTTTATAGACAATAGAATGTATAATCATGGGTTCATAAAAATTCTTATTGAATTCCACCTTAAAAGTCTAGGATATACTTGGGAAATTTTCCTAATTTAGAATCATTTCCAATAACAACCTAGTTGTAGCAAAGAATAAAGGGGAAGGAAAATAAAAATTGAAAATTTTCTTGAAAATGAACAACAACCATCTTTAGGAACAGTTAGTACATGAATTTCCCATTGCAGAACGTTTGGGAAAAATTAAGAAGCAAACTATTAAAAAGAAGTAGGATAACATAAAAGGAAAGGATAGGTCCACAAACACAGAAGAGTCTAAGATAAGGCAGAATAGGGAAAAAATTCAAATCCTCCCCAATCAGTAAGAATAATTGCTAGACTTAGTCAGACAGTAAAATAACAACCTCCAAAAGAAAAAAAAATGTTGATTTAGAGGAAGAAATTAGGATTCCATCACCAATTTCTATTTCACCTACTTATAGTCTAGGTCGAAAGACCCCAGAAATTGACCCAGTGCAACAAACAATCTATGAATATATTGAATCCATGAAGAAAAGAGATACATGAAAGAAACCATTTCTATAACAGAGGGAATAAACCCAACCTCATAGTCCAAAAGAACCTCGAGTTGTGAATACTCTAAGACAAATTTTTTTTGACCTAGAGACACTAAATAGGCACATTAAACTGGAGCATGGAGCCCTGAAGATGCATAACAGGACTGAGAAAACCATAAATGGAAATAATCATTTACATCTAGGTTTATGGTTCAAGAAGAAAAACAATTTAAAGAATAAGAATAAAAATATCAAAAGGCAAGTCATTAACCTGAAATATAAACTCCTGATGAGAAAGCCAAGGATGATTGTGAAGAGAAGGAAGACAAATATGTTAAATTTGGATGTTTTATCAGAAGTCTCAGGGAAGATGGAGTAGCATTACAAGGACCAAAAATTTTGTGATTTTGCATGAGGAAATGCAATGGCCTCCTTGTGGGGGAATGTATATCCTCAAGACTACCTCAATTTTGACACTCCCTTTCACTTATCTTTCCTTCTTTTTGTCAACATAATTAGCTCAAAAATGTGTTAAACTGCAAGTTTTGACTTGGTAAGGTATTTTAATGATCCATTTTTTACATTTTCTGTTGTTCCTTATTATTAGAGTAAAATTTGCATTAGCTACGAAATTAACACAATTCTACATAGCCAATATTTGTTTAATGTAGCCACCCCCATGGTTTCATAGGTTATGAGCTATTAATGGAGTAGTGAAATATATGGGCAGGTGAAAAGTGATCCTGTCATGCATCTCATCCTATTGATCTGGCCCAAATCAAGTAGGAAATTGCCCAGATACATGGTGATGCAGGAGCATCAAGGCCAATTTTCATTATTTAATTATGTAATAAAGGGGGGTGTGACATTTTAATTATTTTATAAATTAATTTGTTATTTTTAAATAAATTAGGAGAGAATTATAAAAGTGAGGATTTTTTTATGTATTCTTTTAATAATTAAAAGGATATGAGAGAAAATAGAATTAGGTAGAAAATTTAGGGAGTAGGAATTCTATGTATGGGACTTTGTTGAGTCCACACCTAAAATGAACTTAAATTAGATTTATTTGAGGATTAGGTGGAGAGATTTTTGGAATGAATTAAATTCATTATTTATGTATAAATATGAGTGTTTTTGTGAGGAAGAGACATAGTTGAAGAGTTGAGTGTGTGAGGAATATAGGAAGGGTGAGGAGAGGTTCGAAGGGCCAAGAGCCAAGAGGCTGCCCAATGTAATATTTGGCCAGAGAAATTTTTATATTTTATATCTGTAGTTGATTTGCATGGCTCTTTTTGCCTTCATGTGAATTTAAGCTGAATGTTTTTATGGATTTATTCTATAGAAGAATTGAACATTTTTCGATCTTGATTGAGCAGTGAGTTTCTTATATGTCAGGATCTGCTTTCTAGTAGAACCCCGACATCACATGGTTAACGGAATGGTCAACCAGGTGATGAAACAAGTGAGGGAGGATTCTGAGGCCATCACGCTTCATGATTTTCTCTACCACGTAGAAAATCATGAAACAATGAAATTATACTTTCTATTTAGATGTTTAATATTGAATATTTTAGTCCAAATAGGAGTAAAAGCCTCAAAATGATTAATCACAAGATTTTATAAATACATGTCCAGCAAATGAATTAACAATGTGAGTTATTATGTGATTTTAATCTCATTAGAACTATGTTTTTATTACCTACTTGGATGAAGAAGTATTTCAGAGCTTGAATTCATAGCTAGTGTTGGATTAGATTCGAAACCATCTCTTGTGAGGGCCCCTACAATAGAAAAGGTTCTATTTCCTTTATGTTTTTACACTTAGATGTTTTCCATAGCTTCATTTTTATCCCGAGGTACTTATGATTTCACTATATTTCGTAGCATATATGTATGATTTGCTTTTATTTTCATTCTTATGTTATAAGTTATAATCATTTCTAGAATTTCGTAGTGTTTTAAAATAAATGTATGAGTTGTTTTTATCATTTGATGTAGTTTCAATTATTATCTTTACTGTGTTGTATTCATTTTCAGAATTTCATCTTGTTATAATAGATTTTTTTTTGTCATTTGATGTAGATTCATCATTATTTTTAGATGGTTAAATTGTGGAAGTAATCTTATTTTTCTTTCCTTACATTAGTGATTTATGATAGATTATTTTTTCCTGTTTGATTTATTTCGAAGAACATTGAAATATTTCATTTCCAATTTCAGTGTGTTCCTTTCAAGCAGTAGTGATTTGATGATTTAATTTTTGGTACAAGGATTAGAATTCCTTCTAGTTTTATAGTTATTTATGGACATAACAATAATCAATTTTCTCATTTCTTTTCTCAGACTCTATTACATAATATTTCATTTTTGAAAACATAAAAAATATTAGAGTTCTTTAAAATTTTGATTTGTTTATATTAGATTCTCATAATTTTTAGATACTAATAATCTATTAGTACTTTTATTTAAGGGATTTTTGTAGCTTTTGAAACTTAGTTAAATTATAATTTATTTGAAATTAAATCCAACAATGATATACAAAATGAAAATAATTTTAAAAACAAACCTTAAGAAATACATTCATCACAATAAACTAAGTAAGAAATGCTTCTAGCATATATAGTGCACTTTCACTTCACAAGATGGCCAACTCCGGTTGATAATTTATGACAGAAATTTAAGACAATTAAATTGAATAAACGCCTAGCAATAATGTGGTTGAAGAAAAAGTAATCAACCATCCCGCTGACGTTGTTAAATGTAGGCATTTCCTTGGCCCACTTAGTAAAGTAGTAAAAAATGACAAGAATATAAGCATGCCCCCCTGACGAGTGAGCATTCAATATCATCAAGTCAATGCACCATTTTTCAAAATGAACAACATCAATGATAGAATGCAAAGGAGAAGGTGAAGCACAAATCTTGCGATCATAGATCTGGCATGCATGAAACTTCTAGAGAACAACGTGGCAGTCGCGACAGATAATGGGCCAAAAGTAACTAGTGTGTAGGATGTTTTGTGCATTATTATATCTAGATAGATATCCACCACATGCCCCTATATGGATTTCGTTAAGAAATTTCTTAGCTTCCTCAAGGATGAGACACCTTCATAAGATCGTATCAATACCATGACGGTAAAGGGTCTTGCCGATAATGATGTAATTTTGGGATTGGTATCAGATATGTTGCTACTCAGAGCAAGAGGTATTAGAAATGAATGTTTTTGTGTGGAGATAAATTAGGAAAATCTCCATACCATGAGTCAGATGAAAAAATCAGAAACAATGACTCATCAGGGATATAATCTTCAGATGTAGATTCAGAATTAGGGGAAGGAAATTCACACATAAGCTAGGCGAAAAAATAAGGATTTGTTCGACTTTGATTTGATGAATTCCAGGTCAAAATATTGGATAATAATGATCCACTTAGAGTACATTCCCCCAACAATTGACATGACAACATATATGTGATAGGGTTGAAATCCAAAATGACCGTAGTTTTACTAAGCAAGATGTAATGACAAAACCTTTGGATAGCTTGAAAAGACACCAAAGACAACTTTTCTACATGTGTATATCTGATATTAGTATCATTGAGGTTCTGAATTAGATAATAAATGGGATTTCTAGTCCTGATATCATCCTCTTGGACCAATACCATTGGTATAGTAGAAATGGCAGCAACTAAGTAAAGGTAATAGGCACGCTGATAATCAAGGGGGTATAAAATAGATTCACGAACGAGTACATGTTTCAGGGCATAAAAAACTTTATGAAAAACATTTTCCCAATGGAAGGGTACCCATTTCTTTAGTGAGCGAGTGAATCCTTTGGTCAGCTTGGTATAATTGGGAATTAACCTCTGTAGGATGTTAGCTTTCCGTTTGAGTCTTTATAATTGAACGAGAGAGGAAGGTGCAGGTAAGTCAACGGTTTCTTTAAATTTCAGAGGATCAATATGAATTCCTTATTTTGAAATTAAAAAACCCAGGAGATGACTAGAACTGACACATAACACACATTTGTGTGGGTTAAGTTGATTTTTATAGTGTCTACAATGGAGAAAGATATCCCAAAGATGTATCGGGTGATTAGCCCGACATTTGGAATGAGTAAGGAGATCGTCCAAATACAATTGCATGATATATTTTATATAATGAAAAATATAGTCCTGCATTATTCAATCAAAATAGGAGATTTCAATAAGAAAAAGTACCCCAGGGACAAATAAATGGAGTCTTAGGTTGGTCCACCTGAAGAATGTTGATGTGATTGTAGCCTGAGAACCCATCCATGAATGAATAGATCTCGTAGCCAAAACAATCATAAATAAAATGTTCAATGAAAGTGGTCAGATAGTTTTCCTTGGGACAAGCGCAATTCAAATCCCGATACTTGACACATACTCAAATCATTCCCTATTTCTTCATTACGTGGACAAATTTTAATATCCAATCAGTTAAAGGAATGGGGTATATGAAACCAGCCCGAAGAATATTTTCCACTTCAGCCTTGATATTAGTAGCCTTCTTGGGATGAACCAGACGAAGGCAATGCCAGACGGTTTTGGCATTAGGATACGTATTAATATTATGTATGACTATATTTGGTTCAATGTCTAGAATTTGTTCATAACCCCATACAAACACATCCCAAAAATTGGGGGAAAGGGATCTATAAATATTGATCTAAGATAGAGAACAATATGCTATAATATATATATTTTCAACAATACGTTTTTTCTAGAAATTTCAAGAGTTATCGTCTCTTTGATATGTGAGAGGTTATTTTTGGAGTCAATCTTATGAAAAAGGATGGAATTCATAAGAGGTTCAATAGAATTAGGTAAATATACAACACTGCAATTATTCTCATTGGAATATGGTGAGGAGGAATGATGATGATGTTCATGCCACAACCTGTCATCTCACATCATGATCTCCATGATGCTTTTATCAATAGAGGATACATGAGAAAAAGGGTCAGAAGGTGTTCCATAATGTAGTGATCAATCTACCCAATTGATTGAAGTGAACGTGTAAGCCGAGTAAGATGAATAAATGGCTTCATAATATAGCTGAATAGGTATCAATGACATTCTATCGACAAAACCTTAGATGTTGGTTTCATCAGGTACAATCCATGGATCAGCTAATATCATAGATGATGATATCATATTGAAATAAGCAACCGAAAAATATTTTTCGGGAAGGGTGGGAGGAGGGAATGAAAATATTCCCATAAGCAATGAATCATTTAATAATCCATTCCTGACATGATGATATGACTGTAGGTATTACCCCATAATAGGGGCACTTCTAGTAACATGAGAATCATAGGCGAAAAAGGTGAGTTTATATATGGCTACAATATCACTTTATGAGGAAAGGTGATCATATAAAAATAGGATGAAACAAAGACAACCATATCATAAACCCATGTACATCCCAGTAGAATATTGTAATAAAGATGTTTGTCAATATCTTCTACTTCTATATAGATGGTTTCTCCCCCTAATTGTACTGGAAGAGAACTCAATATCCCACGAGGTTTGTAGGTTCTTCCATCAAAATATTTCAAAGTGGTGGTCGATTGACTCAGTTAAGGTGAACATATCACCTTCCACAAAGACATGGAGATAATGCAGGTTGAGCCTCCCTCATCTATGATAGAACGATGAATGTTCTTACCATGGGTTAATACATGAAATTATAAAAGCTAGTTGACCTAGAAGCCGAGGGGTATATTTTTCATGAGAGAAAACCACTAGGTTGGAATACGATGGATATACACATCCGATAGATAAAAACAAGGCTTTATTTTGGGCGGGGCCATTTTGAAACACCTTAATATTTGACATAGGTTATGGAGACTGAGCCAAGTTTTCAACTATATTATAATTTTGGGCGGCTCTTGAACGAGTTTTGAAAGTAGTCTTATGAATAATTCCCTTTGGACGTTTGATAGTCAATTCTGTAGGAATCAGAGGTAGAGTAAGATCATATGAAGGTGATGTTGAACTATAAGGTTTATCATTATCCTAATAGTTTGGTGGATTCACATTACCATAGTCCTTATTCTGAGTGGCCACCATAACATCAAATCTCAGCTTTGATGATGAAAGCAACAAAACTGTGCTAGAGGAAGAAGGATCTCGAGAAACCATATGGGTCTCCTAATTAGGAAATGTATTGGTCAACATGGTAGGAGAAGTAGAATTTTTGAGAAACTGATTCACTTCAATGCGGTGCCAAAAATCACGTGTAAAATGATCCTCGTTACAAATCAAGCATGGGTAACGAGGAATAATTATTTGTTTGTTTATCCTCCAGTGAAGAATATTTCTTATTTTAGCTTTTCCTTTCTCCTTTCTTCCAGGTTTCTATGGATATTTTAGCTTATCATATGAAATGGCATTGGTCTTGGAAGCATAAGTTGTAGGAGGATGGGATTGAGGGTTTTGAGCAGATTTGGTAAGAGTAGCACCAGATGGTTTACTCACCTACTTTGAAGTAGCAAAAACAATTACGTCATCAACGACATGAGATTCTTTATGAGATGGAGGAGAAATATTTGAAGGTCTAAGACCATTAAATATCTTATCATAGAGCATGCTCGATTGGGTATAAACAAGGTCCAAATATTGTACACAATCAATGACTTTCTCTTCGATGAAGACTCCACCTTTAGCCACATCTTTTGTTATGGGTGAAAACAGAGATTAGGTAAACCATTCCACTAAGAATTGATCGGGAACATAAGTCTTGACTAATCGCCAACGACACCTACAATCATGCATGTGATATAGAATGTGAGTAGAATATGATTGTTTGAAACCGATCAATAGTTCCATTTTAGTTTCATATTGGATGGGTAGTTGGAAATGTTTAAGGAAGGTGGTGGATAAGGTGCCAAAATCGTGAAACGAAGCTCTAAGTAATTTAATATACCATTTCGTTGTGGTACCTGTAAGCGTTCATTGGAAAATATGAATTCAAATGGAATAATCATTAAGGGATTTCGAAGAACACCATAAATGATAGGTCATGACGTGTGTTGATGGGTATTATCTTGGATTCCCATTTAATTTTTGGATATCTAAAGGAAATTTAGTGGTAATAATCTACCACCAAGGCAAGTGATCAATGGGATCATTAGAAAGTTGACTTAATTCTAGAAATTTGAGAGTGAACACAAAAGGAAATTGTAGGTTAAAGTTTGGAGGAGGATGAACTGGATATGAAGGAATAGCCTCAGTACCAGACACTTGCATTCCTGGATAAGGGTGATTCTAATAATAAGGAACCTATGTAACAAGATAAGGAGGGTTCTAATAACCATTATACAAGTTACCCTGATGCCCAACACCAATGTGACGATAATTATGTTGGAATGGTGGGTTTTGGACTTGTTGGCCTTGAAAAAGAACTTGATATGGACCATACTACTTCCCAATGGGATTTTTAATTATCCCATGATAAGGTGGGTTTCTTTGGGATTACACCATACTATGAATAATATGTCCTATAGAAAATTGAGTACCTTCTCCAAGTGATTGAGAGTATGAGGTACCTTGTAGTAGCTGGCCAAGTGGAACTTGGAAGTTCCAGATATCTTTGGAATGGGTTGAAATGCAATGATAACCTCTAATGGTTGGCTCACATGTCTTTGAGCTTCTTGGGGCATTCATGGAGGGATAGGAATATGAGAGGATGGTGCAGGTTGATGATTCAACAATTGGTACCAATATCAACCAGGTTGAATGGGAAGAGTAGGTTCCCAAGCACCAGTAACCATTCCAGGATAATGGGTAATATAATGAGGTTGGTTAACAATTTTTTATATCAAAAATAGGTTCCCCCCCTTCCAAATGAGGAGGGGAATATGGAGGAAAATGTGACACGCATAGAGGATACACAACATAAGGAGGGTTGGGTTGTTGAAGGTAATGTTGCCCAGTGATTTAAGTGCCTACATGCTACTCGAACGTAGGTGTAAGTGAAGGAGGAGGAGGAGCAGACTGTGTGGCACTCATAAAATAAGTACCATATGATATTCCCATATTGGATGACATATGAGAGGTCTAAGGACTAGAAGCCACAGTAGAAAAGGTACCAAATAATGACTGATCACTTGGTGGGACAAAGAAACCACCATACAAATGTGTTTCTAGTGATGTTTGAAACATAGATTGTTATGAAACCAACTCCAAAAATAGAATAAAAGAAATATCAACACCTTATAAATCATCCACTTCGAGGGGGAAACCTCCAATACATTACATAAATTAACAAGTCTTCCATGATACAAATGACCAAAACATCCTTCTATATATAGGAGTCCACGGGGTCACAATATAATCCTAGCCGACCTAAGAATAATAATGTAAGGGCACAATAATAACAATATTGCAGTTACAGGGGTAAAACAATAACAATAAGGGGGTTACACTAACAACAATAAGGGACCATACTAGTAATATAGGGACCTAACATGCCCTTCTCCTTCAAAAAAGTGTTGTCCTCAACGCTTGAGTAGATCCGGATGCTTCTGTATAAACTTCTCATCCTCCCATGTAGAATCTTCAATGGGTAAGTTCTTCCATTTGATGAGATACTCTAAAATTAATTTATTTCGTAGCTTTCAAGTTCTTGTTTCCGTGACTGCTTAAGGTTCCAATATGATTTTTCCTTCCCCATCAAGCTATGGAAATATTGTTTGAACTATAAGTTTGTCCCCTATAACCTTCTTTAAGCATGAAACATGGAAAACTAGATGCACTCGTGAAGAAGCACGAAGCTCTAATTTGTGTGCCATAGTACCAATGTTTTGCAACACCTTGTAAGGACCATAGTACTTTGGTGATAATTTATCATCCTTCTTAGCTTTCTTGAGGGACATTTGTTTGTATGGTTGAAGCCATAAAAATACCAGTCTCCTACATCAAAAATTCTCTCGCTGCAATGTTGATCTGCCTGTTGTTTCATTCGATTTTGTACCAAATTTAGGTTATCCTTTAAGATTTGGAGAACTTCTTGTTGATGGTCGATGTCATCTTCCACTGCTTGAACCTGTTGGGAAAAATACTGAGAGGGGGGGTGAATCAGTATTTAGTGCAGACTGAAAACTTTTTACTTTTTCTTTCTCTAAAACCCATACGCTACTTTAATTAACCCAAGTCGCGTATACACGCGGATATCCTTAATGAAACTTGCGTATTACTAGAGATCTCATTATGGAGATAATTCTTTACTTAGATCATTGCATCATTCACTCGTTAGATGTTCAGTAAGAAGTAAACATGTGCAGTAAGAATAGAATAAATCATCACACATAAGCAACACACATGAACACCAGGATTGAAGGTGGAAACCCAATTCGGGAGAAAACCACCGCTGCCGTCGTCTCAATCTTTAATATTTATTATAAAGAAAACATCTTACAACCATGTACTGGTGCAAACTCATATCAACATGCAGGCACCCACCTGCAGAAGGCTACAACCTTGTCTCGTTTACCAGCCTCTCCTGGAAGGGAGCTACAACCCCCTGCTCTCATTTACCAGCCTCTCCTGGAAGGGAGCTACAACCCCCTGCTCTCATTTACCAGCCTCTCCTGGAAGGGAGCTACTACCCCCTGCTCTCGTTTACCAGCTACCACTGGAAGGGAGTGACAATCCCCTCACTGAAGGCTTCGACCCTCAGCACCATTGCGGACCACGTTTCATCAATTTTCATACTGGATCCATCAGCTTTCATACAACATACCTTGTAGGCCACTTTTCATCAGATTTTCAGACTAGACCCACTCCACACATTTAAGCTCAATCATACATTAACTGAAACTTATAACCCCATCAATTCATTCATTGAATCATCAACCAATCAACCAACAACTTGATCTTTAATCAACATAATCAGCAGCACAATCAACATTCAAACAACACAGATCTATATGAATACATTATTGAAAAATAATAGTAAACCAACAGAACAGATCAGACATTTCATTCCACATACTTCAGCAAAACCATAGATTCAATACGCGCTTTTACTTTACTGAACCTACGTATATACACGATTTCATAGAGACAAAACTGCGTATACTTCTGCACATATTCCAGAACCAACCTCACATTCCATACGTGCTTTTGCTGAAGCCAACCTGCGTATGCACACACTTTTTATGAAGCGAACTTGCGTATAGATATTCAAACTTTGTAGGGATGTGCAACTCTTCAGAATAGATAAATAGCTCAAATCTTACCCTTCACTTCAGAAAATATTCGCCTCATCTCAGATCTAAACATTCCATAAACAGATTTAGAAAATACATAGTCATTTCAGATCTAGATATCCCTCTTCATCATTTTCTTCATAGGTGCATTATTAATTCAGATCAATCAATAAACTATTACCCTTCCATGCAGATATACCTCAAAGTGAAGTATTCATTAAAACCCAAACTTATGCACCCACTTGCACTATGATCTTCTTCTCCTTATATATATTTAGCCTTTGTCAATACCATGAGCCAAAACCACACAACTTCCCATGGTATTCCTGGACGGGATCAAATATATAATCCAGCGCTCAATACTATGGGCCAATACCATGGTAAAGTCCCCTGGTTTTATAAATTTAGAGCTCAAATAGGCATACGCTACTTCACCTTTACAAACCCGCGTGTGCTTTGTGACATATCATATTTATCATTTCTCTGGCACTTACTGGAATTCCATTCTTCTGTTACTTCTGAGCTGATCTGTAGATACATCATCCTTCCTTATTTAACACAAGATAAATCTTCCTTACATATTTAACACATAGGTTGCTTATCATAGGCAACTCATCAAGCAGGTTTCTATCAAGAACAACTTCATCAAGTAGGTTGCCATCCAAAGAAAACTCATCAAGTCAGTTTCCATTAAGGAAGATAACTCATCAAATAAGCAGGTTTCCATCAAGAACAACTTCATCAAGTAGGTTGCCATCCAAAGACAACTCATCAAGCCAGTTTCCATTAAGGAAGACAACTCATCAAGCCAGTTTCCATTAAGGAAGACAACTCATCAAGTCAGTTTCCATTAAGGACAAATTCATCTAGTAGGTTGCCATCAAAGACAACACATTGCATCATATTGCCAACAATCTTATTTCATCAAGTAGGTTTCCATCAAGGACAACACATGCCAACAATCTCCCCCTTTCGACTTGATGGCAACCATGATGGTGTTTGATCACCACAACAGATAGATACATTGATTATAACCATTATGCAAACACCATGATACTCTCCCCCTATTCAAACACCATGTTACTATCCCCCTTTGACATCAAGGGCAAAGGGCGGATCAAAGCCAAAACAAGGTTTTTCTTCACATGTAGAAAGAAGAGCTCTGTAGATCTGACGTGCACTAAAGTTACCATGCTCCCCCTGAGTTCATGCTGAATCTTCAAACATATTTTTAATGACTTTATGACCTTTCCTATCACCAAGGAATCGTACTTACATCAAAGATCCAACCAAGTGGATTTACATATATGACTCAAGTACCCAACCAAGCGGGTTTACACATTTTGACTCAACTACCCAACCAAGTGGGTTTACAAGTTTGATCAAGTCCTTACATGACTGAATATTGCCATTTTTTACATCATAGGTCTCATCATGACCTTTTCATCAAATTACAAATATGAATTTTTATGACCAATACCAAAAATACCTCAAGTGAGAGATCATATTTCAGAACCATCATAATGCCAACAATGCATTACTTTCCATATGACCAATGCTCCCCCTTAGCTTGTGCATCCTGAACACTTTCAATAGCAAATCATCAATGGATCTTCATCAGATATCAGAGAATGAAACAGAAATATGAGAGCTGAAACATCACCAGAGATACCCAACAGCACCACAGCTATGCTGAAGAATGCTGACCCCAAAAATTTGTCAACAACCACCCATACGCGGTTTTATCTGTATAAACTCGCGTATATACGCGACTGTCTTTCAGGAAATCCATGTATCCAATTTAATCTTATGTTTTTAAGTAGATCTGATCTTCTGTATGGCAGAGACTACTCCCAGCTTCTATCTGAGATATTCAAATGCTTCCCTGGAATATATGAGAGAAGAAAGATATGACAATGTAACTGTGTTTTGAAGTGTCATCCAATAGTTGTGGCATAAGCTCATCAGTAACAAAGCCTTCAGACACTTTGCAACATCAACATATTCTTCCCAAGAGGAATTATCATACCAGAACAAATTCTTCAATAGACAATATGTGTCAAGCAATCATCCATGTGATCTTATCTCTGAATCATAAGACTTCCATCTCATCCATGTGTGAAAAAAAAAGATACTCTTTAGCAAAAAGAAATCAGGGCTCATTCATAATCTCATCATCAGAAACCATGTATCATGTCATCATCATTTGAGCATGAGTATTACGAGAACTAAGGAATAAGCAGATACAATGCCAACAATACAATCATTAGTAGTTAGACTGATGCTCCCCCTGAACCCGTGCTCTTGATCTTTAGCTGAATCATTGTTTTTCTTATCAGAAAAGCATATGCTTCTGTCTCCATTGGAACTCGCGTGTATACGCGGCTTTAGTTCATGAAACCCGCGTATGGAAAGTGAAATACTGAAAATTCACAACTCCATCTCCCCCTGATCTTATGCCACCTGTACCTATCTTCTTCACATCAGATGCACTCTCAGAAATAAACATAACCAGAATTACCAAATCAACCATGGGAATCACCATACATTGCTCCCCCTGTGATGATACATTACTGATTTCTATAATGTATCTCACTTCACTCCTGCAGTCATTATAATAAGTAAACTTTTATAAACAGATGAATGCAGTAGGGTCAATATTCCCTACGTTTCTGACCGGTCCTCCTTCCTTTTCCAACTTTGCTTGAAATTTCTTATTGTGTGATGGAAATTATCCAATTTCTCAGATCTATTCATCCTGCATTCTTTTTCTACATGTCCATACTTGTTACAAGCATAACATCTTGTGTGACCAGAAAAGTAAGCATAGAAATCATAATGTGTTTTTCTATTCTTTCTTTTATTGCAATCAGCTGCTTTATGACCATACTTGCTGCATGAGAAACAATATCCCTTAAAGAAACCTGAGTACCTTTCTGTGTAGAATCTGTTTGTTTGTGACTAAAAAAATTTTCTTCTGCAATTGGCTGCAACATGCCCATGATTATGACATTTAAAGAATTCAACATTATTGATCAAAGAAGGGAATGATTTCTTTTGAGAGTTCATGATTGTTGGTTGACCTTTTGTTTCTTCCAATACTTTAGGTTTTGCATTGATATCCTTTGAAACTTTAGCACTTTCTTGTGAAATAGATTCTCCTTTAACAGTTTCATGAAAACCAAGACCAAATTTAACAGAGGGAGACCTTTGACTACTAAGAATATTGTCCAGAATCTTAGTACTATCTTGAAACCTCAAGAGTTTATCTTTTTCTTCTAATTTTCCCTTTAGAATGTTTACCTCAACCTCCAATTTTTGGCATTGCTTATTCATACTTTATTCAACCCTTCTTCCTTCTTCTACTTGATCATTCATTTTTAAAATCTCTTCTTTCAACCCATTTTCTTGTTCTTCAAATGTTTGTAGAGGTTCTTCATTCTTCTTATTTGATGCTTCGAGATCTGCTTTCAGAGAGATGATTTCTGCTTTAAGTCCTTCCTCTTCAAATGATTGTAGAAGTTCTTCATTCTTCTTATTTGATGCTTCGAGATCTGCTTTTAGAGAGATGATTTCTGCTTCAAGTCTTCTATTTTGATAGGTTGCTTTAACCTGCAGTCTTTGATGTATTTATATCTGTTCCTTCATTGTTTCTATCTGTCCATTCATTCTAGAGATCATCTTTTTGTAGATAGATTCTCTCTCATTAAATGATTTTTGTTGATCTTCAATTTTAATCTTGAGAGCTTCTTCTAGATCCATAACGTTACTTTCACTATTTTCACCATTGCATGCATAAGAAGGTGAATCACAAGAACAACAATCAATACCTGTTTCATCTTCTTCATTTTCTGCTGCACATGTTTTCTGAGATATCTCCTTTTGAGTAGCCTTCTTCTTTTTCTTCCTTCCCATTGCGATGGACCTCCTTCAAGCGATCAAGCTTCTGCAGAAGAACCTCCTTTGATACCAATTGTTGGGAAAAATACTGAGAGGGGGGTTGAATCAGTATTTAGTGCAGACTGAAATTTTTTTACTTTTTCTTTCTCTAAAACCCATACGCTACTTTAATTAACCCAAGCTGTGTATACACGTGGATATCCTTAATGAAACTTGCGTATTACCAGAGATCTCATTATGCAGATAATTATTTACTTAGATCATTGCATCATTCACTCGTTAGATGTTCAGTAAGCAGTAAACATGTTCAGTAAGAACAGAATAAATCATCACACATAAGCAACACACATGAACACCAGGATTTAAGGTGGAAACCCAATTCGGGAGAAAACCACCGCTGTCGTCGTCTCAGTCTTCAATATTTATTATAAAGAAAACATCTTACAACCATGTACTGGTATAGACTCATACCAGCACGTAGGCACCCACCTGCAGAAGGCTACAACCTTGTCTCGTTTACCAGCCTCTCGTGGAAGGGAGCTACAACCCCCTCCTCTCGTTTACCAACCTCTCTTGGAAGGGAGCTACAACCCCCTACTCTCGTTTACCAGCCTCTCCTGGAAGGGAGCTACTACCCCCTGCTCTCGTTTACCAGCTACCACTGGAAGGGAGCTACAACCCCCTCACTGAAGGCTTCGACCCTCAGCACCATTTCGGACCACGTTTCATCAATTTTCATACTAGATCCATCAGCTTTCATACAACATACCTTGTAGGCCACTTTTCATCAGATTTTCAGACTGGACCCACTCCACACATTTAAGCTCAATCATACATTAATTGAAACTTATAACCCCATCAATTCATTCGTTGAATCATTAACCAATCAACCAACAACTTGATCTTTAATCAACATAATCAGCAGCATAATCAACATTCAAACAACCTAGATCTGTATGAATACATTATTGACAGATAACAGTAAACCAGCAGAACAGATGAGACATTTCATTCCACATACTTCAGTAAAAACCTAGATTCCATACGGGCTTTTACTTTACTGAACCTGCGTATATACGCGTTTTCATAGAGACAAACCTGCGTATACTTTTTCACATATTCTAGAACCAACCTCACATTCCATACGCGCTTTTGCTGAAGCCAACCTGCGTATGCACGCGATTTTTATGAAGCGAACCTACGTATAGATCTTCAAACTTTGTAGGGCTGCGAAACTCTTCAGAATAGATAAATAGCTCAGATCTTACCCTTCACTTCAGAAAATATTCGCCTCATCTCATATCTAAACATTCCATAAATAGATCTAGAAAATACATAGCCATTTCAGATCTAGAGATCCCTCTTCATCGTTTTCTTCATAGGTGCATTATTAATTCAGATCAATCAATAAACTGTTACCCTTCCATGCAGATATACTTCAAAGTGAAGTATTCATTAAAACCCAAACTTATGCACCCACTTGCACTATGATCTTCTTCTCCTTATATAGATTTAGCCTTTGTCAATACCATGGGAAGTAATACCATGAGCCAAAACCACACAACTTCCCATGGTATTCCTGGACGGAATCAAATATATAATCCAGCGCTCAATACTATGGGCCAATACCATGATAAAGTCCCCTGGTTTTATAAATTTAGAGCGCAAATAGGAATACACTACTTGGTACGTACTTTTCCGCGTACATACGCTACTTCGCCTTTACAAACCCGCGTATGCTTTGTGACATATCATATTTATCATTTCTCTGGCACTTACTGGAATTCCTTTCTTCTGTTACTTATGAGCTGATCTGTAGATACATCATCCTTCCTTATTTAACACAAGATTCATATTTCTTACATATTTAACACATAGGTTGCTTATCATAGGCAACTCATCAAGCAGGTTTCTATCAAGAACAACTTCATCACGTAGGTTGCCATCCAAAGAAAACTCATCAAGTCAGTTTCCATTAAGGAAGACAACTCATCATATAAGCAGGTTTCCATCAAGAAAAACTTCATCAAGTAGGTTTCCATCCAAAGACAACTCATCAAGTCAGTTTCCATTAAGGAAGACAACTCATCAAGTCAGTTTCCATTAAGGACAACTTCATCTAGTAGGTTGCCATCAAAGACAACACATTGCATCATATTGCCAACAATCTTATTTGATCAAGTAGGTTGCCATCAAGGACAACACATGCCAACAGAACCTTAGAATTTTCTCTTCAATCAGATGTGATGGACGGTGGATGATATCCATAAAGTGCCATAAATGGGGTCATTTTTGCTGTAGTATGGAAGGAAGTGTTATACTATCATTCAATGAGAGGTAACCACTTGACCCATTATGTTTTCTTATTAGATACAAAAAAAAAAAAGATATCCTTTGAAAAATTTATTCAATATCTCAGTTTGACCACCGAATTGATAAGATGAGCTATGAGCTAGTTGAGTACCTAAAGAAGAAAATAATTCCGTCTAAAAATTTCTAGTAAATATGGGATCTATGTCACTTATAATAATCTTTGGGTTTCCATGTAGATTTTGAATTGTTTCCATAAATGTAGTAGAAACTATACTTGCTTTAAATGGATGACATAATTCACAAAAGTGTGCATACTTGGTAAGTTTATCAACTACCACCATGATGACACTCTTTCCTTCGGAATTAGGTAAACCTGTGATAATATCCATTGAAATATCCTCCCAACATTGACTTGGAATGGATAAAGGTTGTATAAGACCCAGGGTCTTAATTTTCTCAACCTTATTTTGCTGGCAAACCAAACATTCTGCCACCAACTTTTGAATATCATACTTAAGGCCATCCCAAAAAAAAATCTTTCTTCACCCTATGGTAAGTTTTTAAAAATCCCGAGTATCATCCTAAAGGAGAAGTGTGCAGTTCCAAAAGAATATTTTGTTTTAGTTTGGAATTCTTGCAAATATATAAGCGATGTTTCTACCATAAAGAATCATTTTTCCAACTAAATGTATCAGATGTACTAGGATATTGTTGCAACTTTTGAATGAGGGTCAACACTTCTTCATCCTTCTTAAATTCATCCCTTGCTTCAGCTATCAAATCTGGTTGGATAATAGAAAGGGAAAAAAGAAATGCTTTCAATTATTCATCCTTTCTTGAGAGCGTATCTCCAACAACATTTAGCTTCCCTTTTTTGTATATGATTTCAAAATCATAACCCAACATCTTTGTGACCCATTTTTGCTGCTCTTCTGAAGATAATATTTGTTCCAAAAAGTGTTTAAGACTATCATGATCAGTTTTTACCTTGAAGTATCTTCGCATTAGGTAAGGTCGCCATTTCTTTAGTGCATGTAGTATTGCCAACATTTCCTTCTGATAAATAGCTTTCTGTAAATACTTTCTATTGATTGGACAAGTTTCAAAAGCAATGGGTCTTCCTTATGGCATTAAAACAACACCAATTCCATTTCATGAGGTTTCATATTCCACAATAAAGGTTTTTGTGCAGTCTCGCGTAGCTAAGACTGGTGCTAGGCACATTGCCTCTTTTAGATGTTCAAAGGCCTTAGTTGCTTCAGGATTTCATGAAAATGCATATTTCTTCAACAATGTTGTTAGAGGTTTTTCTCTTCTCCCATAATTCTAACAAACTTGTGATAATACCCTGTTAACCTGAGAAATTCTCATAACTGCTTTATGGTTGTGGGGACTTTCCATTCCTTAATGGCTTTAACTTTGTTAGGGTCTACCTTGACATCCACGTGAGATACAATATGACCCAGATATTCCATCTCGTGTACTCCAAATAAACATTTGGATGTTTTTTCATATAATTGTTTCTCCTCTAATAGTTTGAGAACCCTGTCAACATGTTTAACATGATCCTTCCAAGACCTACTGTAGATTAGTATGTGATCAAAAAATACTAGCACAAATTTTCTAGGGAAGGGTTTGAAAATGGAATTCATGAACCCTTGAAATGTAGAAGGTGCATTGGTAAGGCCAAAAGGCATGACCAAAAATTCATAATGACCCTCATGAGTTAGAAATGTTGTTTTTGGAATATCTTCAGTATTTATTCTAATTTGATGATATCATGAACAAAGATCTATCTTGGTAAAATAAATCGGTCCATGTAATTCATCCAATAATTCATAAATCATAGGAATGGGAAATTTATCTTAAATAGTGAGATTATTGAGCTCCCTATAATTTGTACACATGTGCCATGATCCATCATTCTTGTGCCCCAATACTACTGGAGCAGAGAAAGTACTTTGACTAGGTTGAATTATACCAACCTCTAACATTTCTGCAATCATACGTTCAATTTGACTCTTTTGGACATAAGGATATCTATAAGGCCTGATGTTTGGAGGGAAACTTCCTATAATCAAATGAATAGCATGATTATGATCATGAATAGCTGGGAGTCCTTTGGGAGTTTCAAATACCTTGGAATGATTGTCCAAGACTTTTTAGCGATCTAGAGAAATAATTGATTTTTATGTTGGAACTTCTAGTGAGAATAATTGTACAATTATGCCTCGTTGTTCTTTCTTCAGAATATTTTTCATGAAATTAGAGGTTATTATCTCTGCTGGATTCCCTGATATACCCTGTAATTTTCCTTCCTTTCCCTCTAGTTTTTTTTTCAAAAAAAATTGTTGAAAATTAAAAACTACCATCCCCAAATATTGTAACCATTGTACTCCTAGTAAAACATCAACACCTCTCATTGGAATAGAAATAATTAGACTAT
The DNA here is from genome assembly GCA_034641835.2 of Pinus albicaulis. Taxonomy (NCBI): domain Eukaryota; kingdom Viridiplantae; phylum Streptophyta; class Pinopsida; order Pinales; family Pinaceae; genus Pinus; species Pinus albicaulis. The sequence goes on along the minus strand of CM076584.1, from coordinate 646,467,910 downwards.
TAAATAGACACTCCCCCATGGTTCGCTTGATATTATGGCATTTTCCAGAGAAATTTATAGTTCCTCCATTTGCAACCATCACTTGACATTCTGGTGCTAGGTATATGAAACAATTAAATTCATTGGCTACCTTACAATGAATAAAATTATGGGTACTACTTGAATAAATCAGCACTATTACCTTTTTATTCTTGATATGTCCTTCTATTTTGAGAGTTTGAGGAGAGGTAATTCCTGCCAATGCATTAAACGATATAGTCAGACTCATTTCTTCTTGTTCTAGGGTTGGTTCTTGGTGTTTATCCTCTTCTTTTGAAGCTTTTTGTTCATTTTCTTCCTCCTCTTAACAATCTATGTAAAATAATTTCTTCTCATCACACTTATGACCTTTAGTGTATTTGATATCACAACTATAGCAAATCCCTTTTTTTATTTTTTCTTCCTTGTCGCCATAATTTTACATTCATTTTTTCTTGCCAACCTCAATGCCTTCTCCAATGAATCAAGTTCCCAAATGCGAAATTCATGTTGGATTTTATCCTTTAAATTCCCTAAGAATACATCAATCCTGTGTTCCTGTGGAATATCAGTTACCCTTGTATTCAATTTTTGGAAGTCCTCAATGTGCTCCACCACTTAACCGTTTTGTTTGAGATTTATCAATTTTATATAGAAGGTGTTGCTCTTTGTATCCTCATAATGCGCTATCATTTCCTCCATAAAAATTGACCAAGTGAAAAAAATTTTACGGGATAAAAGCCATTGATACCATAAAAATGTATTTTGTTCTAAATGTAAAGTTGCAATGCGTACCTTTTGTGTGTTTTGCACATTATTGAGATCAAAATATTGCTCCATATATAGTATCCATGTTACGGGATCATTTCCATCAAATTTCCTCATATCCATCTTTGGAATATGGTGGTTCTTCAATCCAACATTATAGTTTATGAAATCACGATTAACGTTTATTTTGTTATCATCCTGAGTTTACTCTACTATCTTTTCGCCATTAGGAAACATTTCTTGTATCAAATTTGTCAAACCTTCCATGTCCGCTTTTAGATCACTCTTCATGTTTTCCATGTTGTCTTTCATTTTTTCATTGATCTTACCTTCCATGCCAGCTTCCATTCCATCCATCTTAGCTTCCATGGCTTTCTTCAAACCATCCATCTTAGCTTCCACTCTTTTCTTCAAAACTTCCATTTCATTTTTTGTTGATCTTTGCGAGAGCGAAATTTGGTGCACTTTCTCTAGTAGTTTTGACATGTCATGTTGCAGTTATTCGTCTTCATGAGACATATTAGAGCCTTCTAAAGGCTTAATTGGTTTTGAATTATTTTTAGGGGGAATTTTAGAAGCCAATACTGATATCTATTCCACAATATGCCCTTGGAATCAATTCAAATTGATTTTTCAAACAAGACTTAGGCAATTCGAAAAAAACAATACACACCTTTTTCTTTCTTTTGAGGAGCTCAATATTGAAACTAAAGTAACTCTATGATTTTAGATATTCAATATCTGAAATTCGGCCCTATATTAGCCCTATGAATCTTCTTTTGAATGCCACAGATCTGACCTGATTTGGATTCTTCAAGGGACATTTATGCCCAATCTCCCACAATGACTTAATTATGGACTAGTTCAGTAGAGCGAACTTGCGAGGTGTGCCAAGTGTCACTATTTCCTCCTCCGGCTCTGAAATTGATACATAGGAAACTACAGACCATATAATTGCGGCCACTATTTACATAATTCCAGTCCAACGCTTAGAGAGAGAGTTATGACGATTTTCCCACGGTCACCTCTTTGAGATGAAATTTGGGAGCCTGAAAAAACCCTAACATCCACAGATCATATCTCCGAAAATGTTGTGAACCAAGATCTAAAATTTTTACAGGATGTTCCTGAGGATTTCGGCTTCACTCTGCAAAAATTTTAGCTTCTGAATCTTCGTATAAAGAAAGTTATAGTGCAAATGACACGGTGCCCTGTTTTAGGTGAAATTCAAGAGCCTGAAAAATCCCTAACCTCCATAGATCATATATCCAAAAATATTACGAACCAAGATCTGAAAATTTTACATGTTGTTCCCTAGGATTTAGGCTTCAATTTTTATAAATTTTAGCTTCTAAGCCTTCGTATAAAAAATGTTATAGCGAAAATTCCACAATGAACTGTTTGGAGTAGCGAAACCCTAGAATCCGAATCTCTGAAACCAACTCCAAAAATAGAAGAAAAGAGAGATCAACACCTTAGAAATCAACCACTTTGATGGGGAAACCTCCAATGCATTACATAAATGAATAATTATTCGATGATACAAATTAACAAAATCTCCTTCTATATATAGGAGTCCATGGGGTCACAATATAATCCTGGCCGACCTAACACTAATAATGTAAGTGCACAATAATAAAAGTATTGGGGTTATAGGGGTAGAACAATAGAAATAAGGGGGTTACACTAACAACAATATGGGACTATACTAGTAATATAGGGACCTAACATAGATGTGAAGGAAAATTTTTATGTCTCAACCATGGTGGCGGACATGGGTTGAGAAGTTGGATCACTTATAGTCATGGTTAACAAATTCGATGAATATTTCCATGAGAAATCTGTGGGCGAGTCCAAAGTATCATGGAAAGGAGTTTGTGTAGGAATTTTAAGAGGAATAGGATCATTTTGATAAAAATGAAGTCCTTCCCAATGTGTAGGAGTATAAGGATGTGACTCTTGTTGAGGTATCTATTCAATACTCATAAGTTTGGGTTGAATAGGTTCAACGTCGAGTCCAAAATATATAGGTTCTGACCGAGACAAAGGAAGGGAATAGGAAGGTCCTTAAGTGAGAAGTATAGATGGTTGAGGCTCCTCAAGCTCAACAACCTCAAGAATAAAATTATCTTACTCAGGAAAGTAAGGTTCAATGACTTCAGGAAACAAAGTTTCAGGGACTTCTGTTTCGGTTGTGTAATTGTCACCATCAACAGTAGATGTTATCTTGGGCTCATAACTCAAACAGATAGATGATTCTGGAAAATAAATATCAATAGGAGGGCCAAAATTGGTTCTAGATGTTCCCGATTCAGTATTTCACATATTCTCATGCTTCTAACAATATCTAGTAGTATCCTTTAGTGTAAGTGGAGGCTTATTTTTCATTGTACATGAACGCCAGGGTGTGGAATTTTGTTCTTCCAAGTTGGACTATAAATTTTATTAACAAAAAAGGAAATAAATCAAAATTAGGGTAATCTAAAGATAAAGGATTACCAAGAAACTGTGATACACCTTAGAGAACCAATGAATTAATGTATGACATCCAATCTCCATGAATTTTGTGTTAAGTGTATCACGATATATGAGGCAGTAGACTCGGTTACCTATGGATGGATAGAAACCTATAAGGGACTCCCAAAATATAATCTACGGTACATGGGAGTGAAATCCATATTATTGATCTCTAATGTGTAATCGCTCGATGAGAGCATTCCTTTATACTTTACGTGCATGGAGTGGTGCCCAATATGCCCAAATGGGTGCGGAGAATGATCCTATACACTCACATACATGGAACGATATATCATCCCTCGGATGCATCACTGTAAATAATTGACAAATATTATGTTTAATGACGCAAGAACACATCTCTAGCCTAGACCTCTATGTGTTTGTGTCAATGTTAGAAACTGTCCTTAGGTTGATTCAATAAATTTTATTGTTTTTTTTTTAATTAAATTTAAGTTTTAGGGCTCACCACTGATGTCACCTGAATATCCCTAAAATGAAAATCTAGCATGGGAAAATGGAAATATTTGTTTTTCAATGAAAATATGGCCAAGGAAGGGAAGAAACAATCAATATGCATCATACAACATGCAAAAAACAATATGCAAGATGAAATTTTCCCTTTAAATGTAACTATTCCTACACTAATGCACATACAAAACCCTAAATTCCAAATGCAAAATTTCTCTTTTCCCCACAGTTAATTTTCGAAATGAAGAGAAATAAGATGCAAATGTTTAATTACTGATTCAAATGAGATTTTCAGAATGAGGACTAGAAAAAAAAATTCATCCAAGCGATCAATGACATAAAAATTAGTTTGGAATCAACCAAATTATAAGAACAAAGAAAAATCAAAACCAATTCTTACCAAAGGAAATAAAACTCAAATTCAAACCTGATGGAGGCTTAAGAAATACCACAAGAATCTCAAGACTTATGGAAGGTCAGCTACAAGTAGGCTAATTAAGGAGACACTTAGGAATTGAAGAATATTTTGTGAAATAAATGGGTCGATGCTGGTGCAGAAGAGGAAACAATATTGTGCAACATTTAGACAGAGTGGGCCTGAGTGAGGTGCAATTCTATCTCAGAGGAAGTAGGGGAGCTTGGTCATGGGAAAGAGGTTTCTGGTACAAAAATTGCAAAAAATGCTTAAGAAATCACTTCATAGGTTTGTTCTTGACTAATCAAGCAAAAAGGACAAGTAAAAGCATCAAGGGAATACAATGTTCCCCAGTATGGTCTCCAATTTGTTATGTGGGATTTATGCTTACAGATAAATGTATCTCCCCTACGTTTGATGGTCAACCTAAAACAACAGAGAAACAAACAACCCAATGCTTTCCTTAAAGTAAATATATGGTGGAATGAAGCCTACTTGGAATTCTTCACACACTTCATTCCTTTTTCAGCTTGAATTCTCCAATTCCAACTCTGATTGCAAAAATTAGAACCTCCAAATTTAGATAACACAAGCCAAGAAACTAGGAGATCTATGCAGTATCATCTAAGTAATATATTCAGTAGATAAACATGGTATTGAAATAAGTGAAATAATGACAATCACATATAGGAAAACAAAGAACTATTTGCATTAATATAAATGGAAGAATATTACAACCATAAATAAGTGTTGATATTGTAGAATAGCTTCTCCAAGATCATAACTTTTCATTTGTTTTTCACAATATGCACATCCAATCACCTTAAATGCAAGGAATTTTAACCTCTCACCTCCGCTACATAAGGGTAGAATCGAAAAGCCAACCATTCATTCTAACCTCTTGGATATTCAAGATGGTAAATATATAAAGGAGTGGCGTAAGTTAAGACTTATTATCCAATTAAAAATATAAGGTTTGAGATCCACCTTTGATGGGAGCATGGTATAAAAGGATAAGGGACAGAAAATCCAAATAAGGATGAGATAGTATCCGAATGTTTAATCCAAGGTAAATGATTGTAAGAAATTATGGAATCTTCTAGAAGAGGAAGCTTCCAAAAATGATTTATTTTTCCTGAATTTCTAGAACCAATGTAAGTGCAAAGGGGATAAACCTCTAGGTAATAAACGCTATCCACAATGATGCAACCTGTAGGTAAACACTGTCCAAAGGAATGCCATGGAGGGTTGGTACTAAAACTAGCTCAGATGAGGTGGTTTCAGGCATAAATTCTGGGAAATGAAGAAGATTCACTTAGGACTTTTTGCAATGATGTTGATAAGGGGTAATAGGATGTTTATTGATTTCAATAGGAGGACTAGTGAATGTATTTAAAAAAGGCCTATAATACTCAGTGCCTTACCTAGTAGAAAAATGTCATGACAATTAATCAATTCAGATCAAGAAAAATGATGAAAAGCAAATCATGTTTCTAGTGAATGGATATAGCTTGAATTTTTTTAAGAAGCCCCTCTGAAGGGATAACTTTAGCGACTCAATAATAATATATCTAAATGTGATTAATAAAATCAAAAATCTCAATCCATTCAGTCCTTGATTAAGAAAGAAGAGAAAAAAAATAGAAAAAAAGGAAAAGAAAAAGATAACAAAGAAGAAAATCCACAAGTGAAAACCTCTTTTAAGGAACCTAAGGCATGCTCATAGGCTTAAAACCTCCGAAAGGTAGCCAATGGGCCTCCTAAAGAGAGAAGAAGATAAAAAATAAGAAGCGAAAGGAGGACAAATATACAAAAGACCATCTCTATTTTGTTTATTCTAACAAGTGATGTAGGTACAAAATAATTCCAGCAAGTAGTAAATAAGATTAATCTGTAGTCCAAGCAATCACATTCAAGGCATTCAACAAGATTCTCTACATCCATATCACTCATTCCCTCACTTTTCCAAGCTTCCTCCATCATTTCCATGTCCCTTTTGTCCATTTAATCACTATCCTAAAATGCTATAGGAATGTTCTTGTATTACTACTGGAAAATGTTGAGCACAAAAATAAGGTGAAGAGCCGAATTTTTCAATCTATGGGCAAGAGAGAAATTTTATGGGAGCCCCTAACACCGACCAATTCCACCAACCTTCAATTTTCTCATCATAGTTTCACTAATGAACCATCGAAATTCAACCTTCCACCTCTTTTTCACTTAACACCAACAGAGATTGCCTCTCTAATAACCACAATAAAACTCCCATTGAATTATTAGAATTTTTGAAGCATAAAGTTAGAGGAAATTATTAGCCCGAGGATCTTATGTGGCTGTTACAGGAAAACACCTAATCTTGTAGCAACTTACATAAGTCCTACATGCCCAAATTTTTAGCATCTGTCGAAGGAGCTTTGAATACAACCATATTCTCGGAGCTCAAAATAAAATCCTATGTAGCTATAAGATCCCCTCTAGGTTGTGACAGGTTCCTCAATCATCAAAAACCAATAACACCAAGTCAACTATAGGAATATTACTTTGAAATTTTCAACCAAAGAGGTAGCATCAACAATAAAAACTCTAGAGCAACTCCAAAAGAAATAAGAGAAATATTGAAGCCTCCATATAGTAGCACCAAGATACATTAAGGATCGATGGAGCTATAGGAAAAAATTGAGAAGGTACACAAATGGATTGTGAAGCTATAAGAAGAAATTAAAGAAGTTATTGGAAGGGACATTGAAGCTAGAGGAAGAAATTGAGAAGCTATAGGAAGGGATTCTGGGGCTACAGGAAGAGAATCGTGAAATATAAGAATAGAATATCGACCCACAAAACCAAACCCTCAACCTAATATCAAATATTACTATGCATGGATTGATGTAGGAAATATACTGCCTAGCCATTTTTCAGTTCAACTATTCTTTGACTTTGAGAAAGAGAGAGGTGGGACTCACGAATGGATGAAAATTTCCAAGTCAATAGGGGTTGAACATGTTTGTATTATGGAAGAGAATATGGAGAGAATTGGGGAGGAGATGGTTGACCTTCAGTTCAAAGAAGAAAATATAAGGGACCACCTACAAAGGGAGAATAAAAAGTTGAAATCTTAAAAAGAGAAAAAATAAGAACAAATTTCCATAATGAATAGTTTAGCCATGGAAGGCATACACTGTAGACATCCATAAAAAACACATTGTTTGTTCCTCCAAGACTAGTGGTGGAAATTTCATATTAAAACATTAGCCCAACAAGGATCCATTATTTTATAAAATATCACGAAATTCAATTATTGTTTCCATAGGTGTAGCAATGAAGATAGGCACATGATGGAAATTTTTTATATGCATAGATAAATATATCTTATACAAATTTTTGGGACCCCAACTCTCAACATGATGATGTGCAACTAATGGATTTAGCCTCATGTGTGACCCATGAGGAGACTATGGTCGAATAAATCAAAATAATCATGGCCAAAGAGATATAAAAGCCTTTGTGGATTAGGGAAGAACCATAACCCCCTCGTATCATCACTGATAACCACAAACTCATAGCATAAGATCCAAATATGGCAATTATCTATATATAAAAACAAGAGTAGGAGACTATTCATTTTGAGGATACCTTCAGAGTGTTGGAAGACGAGAGCTTGCAATAATGCCAAAAAAAGTGACATACCTTGACATATAGTTTGTTAATAAGAGAATATCATTCACCAAATAGGTTGAGGAATGCATTTGCTAGAACACCTCCATATAAAATAATTTAGTCCAGAGATGGGGAGTCAAATAGATTGGACTTAATCTCAGGCCCCATATATTATTAGGACTACAAGAGAATAAGGATCAAGCATAAGTAAGTATGGAATGGGATGAGATTGAAGAGAATACAAGGTTTCACCCAGAAGAGGTCACCCCTTCTAATAAAGCTTTCGATGTTAGGGAAACCACTATGGAAATAAATGAGGTGCATCTAGATGACTAGGTTATTAAAAGGATGAGAATTTTTTTTAGTAGGGGGTATGATGGGACTCCCAAATAGGTATAATTTAAGGCTCATCTAAACATCCTTTGGCATGTTTAAAAATTTCCTTCTGTAATTGATAATGTCCTTTTCAAGCTATAATGTGTTATTAGTAAGTTTTGGAGATATTTTCCATATCTCGTATGCTTGATGCATTAAATGTGTAGGATATTGAGAAGTTATTATGCATATATCTTAGGAGTCTAGCATGAGATCATTATGGAGGTTTGTTCCTTGCTAAAAGCTAATCATAATTGGGCAGGCTCATGAAAAATTACTACTCTGTTGTGGCTATGAGAACACTAGGGAACTAGATACACATTTATAGGAGTTTTGAAGGGAAGCATACCTCCCTTCAAGGAGGATGCCCCTCAAACAATTTTTGTATAAATAACAAAGCCTAGCAGCTCAATCAAGCTTCAAATTCTAGGAGAAAGATAATGGTTATCAGAGAGTGACTTCTACCTATATTTTAGTTCTTATGTTTCATGTATGAACACTTTTGGAGGTTAATGAAAATCATTTTCTTTTTCTCAGTATGATTTTACTTCAATGGACCTAAGTCTCCTTTGATTAGGTCCCAACCCAACTGCTCAAGCCCCTTACTTGTACATTTCCTTTTCATGCAATTATTACAGTTGTGATTTTTTTCAAGTCTTATTTCTAAGAAAAGAATAATATTTGTCGTGTTTATAAATTATCTCATTACTAAAGTTTGGTTATCTACCTTATTATGATTAGCACAACAATAGTTTCATGTATGCAATAATAGCTTTCATTATAGATGCAACTCATTATTTTCATTGTTTATAGATGAAAACTATCCAAATGCTAAAATATTCCTAATTTAGCTATAAGAAACATCTAGTCCCATTTCTTCCTTACATAAGTTGGCTCATTGAGTGTGCCCAAACTTGGTAATGACAGATTTAAAATTTCAAAAACTTCAAAAACCTCTTCCACCATTTAATCCACTCCTAGAATTGATGAAATTTATCCTGGATGTTTCTTTTAGCAAGAAACGACATCCTATAACAATATGTATATTACTTCAGATCCCCTCCAAAATTGAACCAAAAGTTTTTCCTTCATCCCTCATCACTCAAAAACATCATTTAAACCCTGGCGATGGAGATTAGAGGATTATAAATCCATTAGGAACTTTAGTTCATAGTTGTAGTTTCCTTCTTGCAATTAGGTTTTGTGTCTTCCTCCATGTATATGATTTGTTATGCACCATAAAGTAGGATTTATTTACCTTCAAAATTATTGGAATATTTTATTTGTCTTCTTGTAAGTTGGATAGTATTAACTACACCCATTTCCTTTTTTTCAATAATAAAGATTTACTTTTTCCAAATCAGATTAGGGTTTCATTTTGTCATTCACTTTCTTGTAGTTAGATTAGGGTTTCCTTTTTTCATTTAATTTTCTGCAATAGAATATGGTATATTTCAATTGTTTCCTTTCCCGCAAGTTAGGATGTTTTCCTATCATTCACTAAATTTCATAAGAATTTATTGTAGAATAGTGGTATTTTTGCATATGTACATCTATTCACTGCATAAAATAAACCTAAGTAGAGTATATTACTTGTTGTATGTATAATTTTGATACCTATTAATTTTGTATGAACTTTGGGGTGATAATTAAAGTTGAGCCCCTCAGGATTTCCAACATTCTTGTTGTAATATCTAGGCCCATTACCAACCCTAGCGTTATTTAGCCACCAAAAAATGGTATTGGACTTTTCCATCACGGGACCTCAGATCACTGGATGTAACAAGACTTGAAAAGAACAAACTCACCTTAGTTGAAATTCAAGCCCCATTCAAAATGGTTACTCCTTCACAGCCCCAAATCATGGATCACCAAAATGTGGAAAGGTGCTAAGGAATAAGGAAAATAAGGGAAATTCAGTTAATTTGTTACGGAAAGAAGGAACTACCGAATTCTAAGTATCCTAATATGCACAATAAGAGGTTGATCCTTGACCTCTAATAGATAACATGTTTGAAATACACTCACACAAGTATGCAACCCACTATTAAGAATATTAACATGCATTTATAAACATGGTTAATTCTGAGTAAATAATATGATTTACGATGCAAACAACAAAAATAAAAAACTTGTAGAGATTCACAATTTAGAAATTTCATAAGATAAGAACCTACAAACATAGTAATCTATACTCTCAATTCCAATCATACAAGTAGCCTATAAATCATGAATATGGTAGAAGCTTGATGGTGCTACTAGTCTTTGAAACCAAAATATCCAAATAGGTAGCAAATGATTGTAATAACAACCTTCATACAATTAGACATAAATATACAATATTGTTTTAAATGTCATGAATAGAAAAAGGTTGTCATATCATATAACCCAAGTATGTCCAATTTTGTAATTGTATGATTATATTGAAATGGTACAAAACTGAAGGAGGGACTTCTATTATCCACCCAACCGTACGCCACTACATTTTAATATCTCTTGTAGTTGACCACCCCCAAGGAAGATCTAGAGTCTGGAGGGATGCTTGCATATGTGAAATTCACAAGAAGGATTGGTTAAGAACTTAGTATATTGAAATAATCTAGGTGTTTTAACAACTTTTCTCTTGTAGTAAACATTACAAAGACTCAATTCATCACAAATTTCAATGGGATTCAGCCAAGATTCATATGTTCTATTGCTCAGTTCGATGAGATTGAAGACACTGTCCTTGTGGTTTAACAATTGTCTTTTCATAGATAGCACTTTATCGTTTTGTAATCCAATGTCCAAGTGGTTTAATGCCTCTTCAATGAGAAACAAAATGTATCATATTTACATGTTCAAGTGTTTTATTATCTATACAAAAAGCACCATAGTGATTTAATCATATAGTGAGCCTCCCACTAACCATTCATGCTTAGAACCATGATTCAATGACCTCCACACAAAAATACAGGGGATGAAACCCCAAATATCATAGAATAAGATTAGGGGAAGTCAAGTCCAATTCACTCTTCCCACTAGTATTCCAACTGCTCCTTGCTCTCCTTCTCTGCAAATAGTTTATTGCCCATGTTAACACTAGGTTTGTATCTTCATAAAGGGTCCAAATATTTTGAGAATCAATTGAAAACTTCATTTAGAACGAGTGAAGGCTTAAGTGTTGGAAAATATTAAAATTTTATGTGAAAGGATGGCATAAGGGTTAGTAAAATTTCAAAGAGGTTTATTATGGCACTCCTACCATTTTACCTATTTTTCGAAGCCAATGGAATGAAGTATACCGAAAATAGGTGGTGCTACGAAATATTTTTGTAGCACCTATAGGAATTTTAAAAATAAAGCTTTTCAAACCGCCCTTTTGAATCATATAAAACACTCAAACACTTTTCTAAGAAGGATAACTCATGTTACAAGTTGATGAGACATTTGGAAGGGTTTCCAAGTGTTAAAAAGTTTTTTAGAGGTAAAACCTAAAAACTGAAACTATGTGTAAAAGAACCATTTATAACATACATAGGAGATTCGTTTTCTAAATACATAAGAGTTATTAGAACTTTTTACAGTGCGTGGCATGTTTCATCAACACCATTTATGGTATCATAGCTAGGGTCAGGGACATGCAATTTCAAGTGATAAAAGTTTGAAAGGGAACAAGTTTACCAGCTAAAGGAGAGAAGTGGTTTAAGAAGAAATAGAATTACTCTGTGTTTCTCTTGTTTTAGTCACCATGTCAAAATATATATTCCATGAAGGTGGTGATTAATTTTATAAAACCAAAAGAGTTTTAGTTTGGGAACGGGTTGAGTTAAATTAACATATTTCATATTTTACTAGTCTTAATGATTTGGAAAATACAAAAGGATCTATGAAGCCTATTTTACCTTATTTTGTAATTTTATTTTTTATGTTTTAATCACTTTTTTCAAAATATTTTTTTGAATAGAGAGAGATGAATTTATGAAAACTGAAAGATATTTTTCGAGGGAAAAGACCAAATAAAAAAAGTCTCCCTCATTTTTCTAATAGATATTGTTAGGAGAAATAATGCGGAGGAGGAGGGGGGGGGGTGAATCAGTATTTTAAACTTAGTTCAAATTTATTTCTTATTCTGAATTCTGTACACTACTTCCATTCAGGAATTTTTTTTATTTATGCAACTGTGATGAATACAAACTACGTATATCCAGTTAAATAACTCTTCATATATTTCATCATTTGTTAATCTTTAATGATTGCATAATTACTTCATTATTTATTAATTAAACATTAACCATGATAAGTAAGAACATAGAAAAACATCGCACGTAAGAAACACAACAACACTTGAGAACACCAAGAATTTTAGGTGGAAACCCAATGTGGGATAAAACCATTGTTGTTGTTGTGTTTGTCAGGCTTATTTTATTATAAAGGAAAACACTTTACAATATTGTACTGCATCAGACTCGTACTAGTATGTAGGCACCCATCTGTAGAAGGCTACAACCTTCTCTCATTATTCAACGCCCACTATAAGGGAGATCCAACCCGTTGATCTCGTTTACCAACTCCTACTGGAAGGGAGCTCCTACCCCCTAATATCATTTACCATATCCTATCGGAAGGGAGCTCCTACACCTTGATCTCATTTACCAGCACCTACTAGAAGGGAGCTCCTACCCCCTAAACAGATTTACCAGCTACCACTGGAAGAAATATTTCACTCCCTCACTGAGGGCTCCAACCTTGAGCGCCTTGTGGAAAATATCTCATAATATTTCATATTGGATCCACTTGAATTGAAACATCAAACTTATAGGAAACATTTCATTATATTTTTATCTTAGACCCACTCCCATCATTTAATCCCAATATCAAATAACATTTATGAAATCAATCACTGAGTGAACTCATTTAATCAAATTAGTCATTTAATCTCAACCATCTCTTGCAACTAGATCAAACCAATCCATAACATATATAAACAATAAGATAAAACATACATTCATAAATATACCAAACCATATACTATTCATCATAGAAACCAAATGTTGTCACTAAAAACCCTGATCAAACATATGCCATAATGTATACGATATTTTTCTGAATCATACCCGCGTATGTACACACTTCCCCTGAAGAATAACTATGTACTGATCTTAAATCACTGACAGCTAAATCTAAATCATTGTAACACTGAATAAATCAATGAATCATATACTGAATCCATCAAACCTTATTGAACCAAATATAGATCACCACACAGTAGCATCATCACTAATCAACTTTACATTCCATAACCAATTCAAACCAACCAGCACTGTCAAATAGAGATTATCATGAGAGAGACATCATCGGAAGACACCATCAAACATAACATAAGTGATGAAATATAAACAACCCATATTTCCAAACCCTAACATGTATATATGCCTTTTACAAAGAACATCTGCGTATGTATGTTTTTACAATTTTTAACACCTCCATACAGATTCTGGACATACTAAAATATTTTTGCAGAATAGATATGCAACTTCCTAGAGCCATATCCATGTATGTATGTGATATTTTGGAGGAAAAACAACATACAAATATGAAATCAATCAATGAATCATACCTTCGTTACAACCATAACACACACTTCAAAAACCTCATTGTCGCACATTCATGTTAGAATGTCATTATCACCACATATCTACCATTCTTAGCTATAATCATAAACAAATAAATAAACCATGTTCATTGTTCTTTACTATACTTTCAGATCTGATCAAATCTAAGCCTCCTCCATGCTCCTTTGTGCACACATGTTTTAGATAAAATTACACATAAATAACCCATAACTTCCACACTTAACACTTTTATCTCCATCTCCTTATATAGCTTTACCCTTAGCGAGTAGCTTAGGAAAATTACTTATTAATTTCATTAGTATTCTTTGATGGATCAAATAATTGTTGTTACACTCGTTACTATGGTACAATACCATGGTGTGGATTATGTACATGAATTATGTTCACCATACCTATTTATGTATGCAACCTTGCTTCGCAAGACCTCTGTATACTTTCCCAAACTTCACCTTTATCATTCCTTTGTCTCTGAACTGGACATTAATTTTTCCATCACCTCTGTCACATCTATATCAACCTGCATAATCATCATGTTACCATAATTTTTACATATTTATCAAGTATATTTCCTTGAAGGAAAACACATTAGCCATAATGCTAACAATCTCACCATTTGGAATTGATGGAAACCACTTTGGCGTTCGGTCTCCACTACCTATAAATAAATGTAAACACCTCAATCTAAATACCATGCTTCTATCCAAGACTCCTCACAAAACACCTTACAAAACACTGATATTATCTTCAAGAATTCTTCATCAAACACCAAGATTCTCTTCCCCTTTGACGGAAGGGGAAAAGGGATGAGAAATGTTGATTGAATACTTCTTTTTCCTTTTCGTAGAGAGGATCAATGTAGATATTATCTATTGAATATGAAAACTATATGCTGACCATGCTCCCCATGAGAATATGATAAATCTTCTTGAAGATATTTACTGAAGTACATGACTCTATGACTCAACCAAATATGACATTTCCTATTACCAATGAATCATGATTACATCAATCACCCAACACAGTTGGGTTACATATATTAATCTCCATTACATTAAATTCCCAACACAATAATATTACATACATGAATGAATTGAGCCAATATTCCATACTTGACTAAATTTTACAATGATTTGCAACATGGGTCTTTACATGACCTTTAAATCAAGAGACTAATATGACATTTGTAACCAGAAATTGAGAGCTCAATAGTGAGGTAGGAAGACCGTGATAGTCATCAGCAACCATCATACACCATATAGGAACCTGCATCATGAACATCTTCATCATTAGCATCAATCTTAAAAAACATAAACATATGGACAATGTTTACAAGCATCACCAAGAAAAAATAATAGAAACATAATATGGTGTATTAGATCTATATCAGTAACTCATCCCCTTGACCTTATACATCAAGGTTAGCATGCTCTTTCCATATATAGGAAACAATATTAATCTCTTGAACCATAATTCAATCATTTTATCTTGATGCATACATCAAAGGTAAGGAGAACGTTAAACATCAATAATTACCATAGAATATACTTCATCAAGAGCATAAATTAGGATTCTTATACCAGAATAAATTGCAACTCAGATAACCATCCATCTGTGACACATAAATAGAAAAATGTATGAACTCATCATCAACAACCAATCATAGCATAAGATTGTGCAATCAAATTATTGTATTAATATGTGATCATATCATCAAGAGAAACATTATATACATATGAGGAGACACAATCTTCAAGAAACATATTATATGTATCATATATATTGTTAGCCACCTATAATATTTTGTTATACCAAAAGGTGGCTAAGATATTTTTTGAGCCTCCAAGGAACAAATTTTATCACTAAAAATTGTTGGCTCTTGAAGACTCCTTGTAGGCATCATACCTCTGTCCAAAATCTTCATCACTTTCCCTATTTTAATTCTGTTGTTTTCCTATAAGAAACTGCTGAAGAAACCATCATTTTTCCCCTTTCTCCCACTCATAACTAACCTTCATATTTTCATCATTTTCCTTTGTTCTCCATTTTCCTCACCCTCTTTTCATATAAATTTACCTTTGCAGAGTACCAAACTTCTTTCGAACTCTGTTGAGACCCTCAGAAACCTTCGAAATTCATTGAAAATCTGTGTAAAAAACCCATTTCTTTATTAAAGGTTTAAGCCCCTTGGCCTGAGTTTCCAAACCACTTCCCCAATACGCCCTCATCATAAAAACCAAGCGCCAAACCCATGAAGCGCTAATCGAATCGAAAAGATTCAAGTGTGCATGTTTGTGAGCCATTTCAAAATATCGATTGCGATCAGCCCCTTTTTCCTAAACCACAGATCGTATTATCATTTCATATGCCCATAAGCCCGCAATCGAGCGCTAAACTATTGAAAAATCCCTTTCTGATCAATATTTTTCTTTATAAAACTTGAAAACCCATTATTCCAAAGTTTGTTTTAAAAATGCCAAAATCACGTGTTTAAATAAAATGGGTTGATCAGAAAGACCGATCGCGCAATCACGATCGGAGAATTTAAAATGGGTTGATCAAAAAGACCGGGCCCGAATGTTTCGATTACGATTGGCCCTAGTTATATAAAGCCCGGGCCCACGGTACTCCATACACCCAGTGGCCCCGCAATCGGGCGCCAGCCTATCATATATATATTCTGCCCATTTCACTCAAAACCTTGGTTTTTATTGAAATTTATGGGTTTCTTACGAAATATAAGGGTCCCGCTGGTGCAAGAAAACAAAGGATCTAGACCGTCGATCTAGACCCAATCGAACGGTTATCGCCCAATCGAAATGTTTCAATCGAAAATTTTCAATCGCACTGAAATTTTCAATCGCATCCCCTTTTCTGCCACCTCCGATTGAGACCCTTCGATTGAATCTGGACCGTCCACGTGTCCAAATCGGACGGTCCAAAACTACTCCAACTTGTTCATCTCCCCGCTCTCCTTTTCGCCTCGTCTACGCAAATCTCCACCGTTGGTTGCCTTCATCCGACGGCTACGCTCCTCCCCCGCCATCTGAAGCAGTTTAAACCTATTTCCGCAGGATTTCTTAACTATTTTTGTGTTTTGCAGGTGTTTTAATGGTTTTCCATTGTGTAATGAAAGAGAGCCGAGGGTTCAGAAAGACGTTTCCTGCGCCTTCGACCTGTTAAAGAGAACCATTCACACGGTTGGATTCAATAATTTCTCAATGCTTCATGGGCATTGATGCCTTTAAAAAAGCCCAGTGCGGCCTGCACATCGACAAGACACTGTTTTAATTCAAAAAAAGTTAAAGAGTATCAGTTTGAAGACAGAACACAGCAGATGAAGATTGAAGACGGTTTTTATGGGGATTACGGCTAAGACCGTTATCATAAGCCTAATCCCCAACTCAAAACACAGTTTAAAAGAAAATCATAAATGTTTTGATGATAGAAAGGTTTCCACCGCTTCAACTGAGGCGAATTGATTCCTCAGCTACTACAAAGAGCCACCTGTCACCTCAAACCTTTCAAACAGAGGCCGAAGTTATTGATTCAGGGAATATCTGCCTCCAGCGCTACCAAGAAGTTAATT